>CM062647.1:15515419-15927919 GCA_025617555.3 Puccinia polysora
CGGAAGGTAATGCTTGCAGAACTAAAGGGAAAAAGTGTTATGGAGGTACTCTATGAACAGCTTGAAGAAACAAGTTGGATTCACTGGTCAAAGTTCAGTGGAGAGGGTCACTTGGAGGCCCTGTACTTATCACATCCAGAGGAAGTAAAGCTTTCAAAACAATTCCATCATATTGCTATGTTGTATTGTACTTATAAAACAGATAAGTACAAAACCCCACTATTGCATGTTGTAGGAATGACAGCCAATTGCAAAAATTTCACAAAAGCTCTTGTTTTTATAACAAAAGAAACATTTGGGTTCTACGGTTGGTCTGTAAATGCATTAAGGGAGTTGGCTTATAATCCTGAGAGACTTCCAAAAGTCTTTGTGACAGACCGTGAAAAAGCTCTGATTTTCGCAATTAAAACTAGTTTCCCAGAGTCATGAAGACAATTTTGCACTTGATACTTGTCTTAAAACATACAAGCAAACTGTAAAGTGCACTTTGTTAATGAAGTTGGAGGGTGTAAAAGCTTCATTAATCTGTGTGCAAAGTATGGGGCCTCAATGACCAAGGAGGAGGCAGAGATCAATGATGCGGAACTCAGAGTAGGTCCAAATCACTGCTTCTTACTCTTCCTAGTTTTGGGTTCTGACCTTTTGACTTGTATAGTGTTTCTTGAAAGACTATGAGTATGTACTTGAGTATATGGAAAATAACATTTTCCTTATCAAAGGTACGTTTGTAACAGCATGGACTTGTATAAACCCAGATTTTGGAAACAAAAAAACTTCTTGGGTTGAAGGGGCCCATGCAACTCTCAAACAATTCCTTTCAAACTCTTTGGGAAACCTGTTGGATGTTTTGAAAAGCCTTGACGGAACAGTTTTGAATCAAATTAAATCAGTTCATGCATCACTTTATAGTCCTTGAATTAAGTTAGGGACAGTTCTTCCTTCTGAAATGTTACCATTAAGTTACAAATTATCTTTAGAGGAAATACATCCTGTTAGGGAACTATTCAATAAGTTCAAACTTGATCATAATTGCAAATTCTGCAACAAGTCATATTTCAAGACTATGGGTTTTCCCTGTTCCCACCAAATAGGTGACGGTCTAGCATTCAGAGGATATGTGGTACCCAAAGATGTTCATCCTCAGTGGAGGTTGCACTATGACCCTTGCAGTTCTTGTTCTGTAAGTTGGCTTAAGTTGGATTTTTCAAATCACTATTTGATTAATGCTTTTTGATTAATGAATCCTAATTCACTAATGGTTAATCCTTTTGAACTTTTCCAGTGAAATTTCAATGAAATGCTCAGCATTACTCAGTTATGTGAAAAAGTCAATGCAATGATATTGGGATCTCCAGATCATGAGCAAAGCGGACTAATGAAGTATATCATTCAGAAGATTACAAAATATCAATTGAAGCCAAGACTTGAACCTAAAGTCTTACAATCAAGTAGGGGCCAGCCAAAATTGACAGATACGCGGCAAGAAACATCTCAGTTTTAGCTTGTTGAAAGAAAATTCAAGGGGAAAAAAAGAACTAGAAGGGCTCCAAACAAGAAAAGAAAAAAGATTGGAAGTCTTTTCTTTTGGGATATGTTCATTTTTTGGGTTTAATGAACTTATTTACTAACTAATGATGAATTTTTATTCAAATTTGGCAAAATCTGAATCTGAATTTCATAGTTCAGAGGAAGAGACTGAAAGTGAATTGGGATCACTTAATTTGGAGTCAGAATCCTCTTCAGAGGAAGAGAATGTGCAGCAAAGCTCAACCAGAAGCTCATCTTTGGTGAGTATTCATTTAATTGATCTGATTAAAGGAATGAACACTAATTTAGTTTTCATGATAGGAACCAAACGTGAAATACCTCAATCAAATAACTAAGAAATTAAATAAGTTCTTGGGTGAGGTTTGGGATCCAATTGGAGACAGGAATTGCGGATTTAGAGTCATTGCTAAGTCTCTTGGTTATGAAGAACATGGTTGGTTTAAAGTTAGGAAGGAAATGATTGAAAAATTAGAGAAACATAAAGCATGCTACATTAAGATGCTTGGTGGTGCAAAGGAGGTTGAAAAGATTAAACAAAGACTTTATGTTGAAGACATCAATGAAAAGATTCCCTCCTCAAAATGGCTGGATAAATTAGATATGGGTCAAATCATAGCAGACACACATTCCAAACCTATATGTTTCATTTCATTTGAGTCATGTGATACTTATAGTCAAATGAAAAATGGTTTTACTGATCAATCAGATCCAATTTTCATTTCCTTTGTAAACAATAACCACTGGGTTCTATTAGTAATTGAAGGAGGAATGATTCCAATCCCGCCCATTGTAGCAAAACCGCATTCCTTGATTTCTAAAAAAGCCTCTGGTTGGGTTTATCATCTCAAAGATCAACTGTAAATGTATTCTAGATTTTAATAGACTTTGACTTCATTTCATCATTGGGTTTCATATAAATTTTAATTCTAATGCAGCTAACAAGTTCTATTAATATAAAGGGTTATCACATTTTGAACATCATTATGTTGAGTTTTTTGAGTTAAAATCATTATATTGAGTGTTTTGAATGAGAGTTTAATGGTAAGTCAGTTCAACTTGTGTTGGGCTGATTCCATCACAAGCTTAACTTACGTTAAGCTTGGGATGGGATCAGCTTAACACAAGTTGAACTTATTTTTTTTTGGTGTTTTTACTTTAGGGCTGGTCAAAAGACTTTCATTTTTTGAGCACTTTTACTTTAGGGCTGGTCAAAAGACTTCTTTAATTTTTGGGCTCTTTTAATCTAGGGCTTGTTAAGTTGAAATTAATTTAGGGCTTGTCAAGTTAGTTGTATTTTTTTTGTTTTTACTTTAGTGCTTATCAAGTTACTTGTCTTTTTTTTGGTGTTTTTACTTTAGGGCTAGTCCAGTTACTCTTGTTTTTTTGGGTCTTTTTACTTTAGGGCTAGTCCATTGGATAGTACCAGTTTTTTTTTTCATTTTGATCTATTTATTTTTTTTTGTTTTTTTTTTAATCAAAAAATGAACATTCTTTTATTTTTTGGTTGATTTCTGTTTTTTTGGAAGGTTTATTTAGTTTAACGGTTGTGTTAGTACTCTTTCATTCATTTTCCTTTTTTTTTTTTTTTTTTTTTTTTTTTTGCTCACCGCGGTCCATTGCCATGTGGGATGCCACACCACTACACTTGAGACGTGTACAACTCCACACGGCTTGAATGTAGTCGTGTGGAAGTCCACACAGCGGTGGATTGGGCTGGGTGGGCTGCACAACTCCGTGAGCCATGGGGGGTTGTACACAGCCCAAATTGGACCGTTTGGCGTGCCACACGACCCCTTTTAAACTGTGTGCACGGCTCAATAAGCCGTGACTTTAACATTACTCTTTTTCATATTGAATTTTTAGCTTTATTTATTTTCAAATTATAAATTCTTAGTACCCTCACATTCATGGAATAATTGAGGAAGAATCCCTCCTGCCTCCAGTTTTCAAATTGGGCATCCATCATATATGCAACCATTGAATTTTTTAAAACCCTCTACCTGATAAGGTCTTCATGCCCTTAGCTGGATTAAAAAAAATTAAAAGCACTTTTTCAATTGGTAGGATCTATCCATGAATTTCAATTCAAGAAGGTTTTCAAAAACTCATTGGGTTGGGAAAATCTCACAGTGGAATAAATTTATCTGTATCTTTATTTTTTTATCTTCTTTTTTTTTGGTAAATTTGTGTAATTAATGCTTTTTTGTTTCTGAATCAGATATTTGTTGATTCATCAATTTGCAGGGAATTAGCTTATCCTGATCTTTTGGAATATCTCAAAAACTAAATAATAAATAAAAGAATTGAAATCATCATTACCATCAGTGGAATGCCTTTTTGGCATAAATCTTTTAATTTTAGAAATTGGTTCAAGGTGGTATCAGGAGGTTTGGAGAGCATTCTGAGTTTGCAAATTTGAAGAGTGGTATGGACCCTTCTGTTTTAAATATTTCAATAAATTTTTTTACAAGTAATCTCAGAATGGAAAAATCCATTTCTAATGTTGATCATTCTAAAGATCTCTAAGGAAAAATCCATGAATTATTTTGAATTTGGTTCACCTGAAACATATAATCAACCTGTTTTTTCTTAAAATATCTTGATAAAGGTCAATTTTTAGCCTTCAAATTGAGGGAAAAGAATTTCTTTTTCAAGAATAATTTTAAGATTACAAAAAATAATAACTTTTCCAGGAATCTGGGCCAAAAATGGTGACAGCTTGATCCTATGTAGAAAACAACCTGTCAAAGTAGAACATAAAATAGAAAATTAACAAAATAAATAAATAATTCATTAACTTACAGAAGGAAGAAGAAATCCTGAGATATTATTACATATTTCAATTTCCTATCCAAAATTAGGTAGGGTCACTCAATGACCCCACCCTTGAATTCCTACTCCTTCATATTTTAAATAATTTTTAAATAAAAACAAGATTTACCCCAATTGTGTTATAATTATGGACAGCAATTAGCTTAGGAAAATGAGCAGTATTTAGAGCAAAAGAAATGCTGGACACCTTGTGTCAATAATTTCTTGATGGGCTCTCACAATGGGGCAACATGTTGGATGATATTGTTGATGAATTTGATTGGATGATGAATGGATGGATGTAAAACAGCAGGGAGAAGAGCTCCTTAAGTACAAAAGATTGGCCTTTTGTGAGCCCATGATACAACAAGCCAAAAGGCAAATTTTCCGCCCCAAAAAAGCTCTACAGTATCTACAGGCCTTGTTACTTGGTTTGGGCTACATCAGCCCACATGGAATCAGTCCCTGAACCTTTACAACCAGCCCATTCCAGTCCATTCTGGTGTTTCCACCCTTACAGGGCTGAACCAGCCCCTGTGCTGTTCAATCCCTGGGCAGTTGTCTGTTAAAACCGGTCCTATTTCCTCACACACTGGCTGGTTGCCTCATGCAACCAGCCCCTGGCCATATAAATGTCCAGGTGGGACCCAGGACACACCTGGGTCCGGTCTCAGACTCACATGGGGGGGGTGACCAGTGGACATGCTGTCCCCCCCTCTTTCTCTCAGATCCCTGTAGGGGGCAGTCAATTCCCCCTACCAGGGGCCCTGGGGGTCAATACCCCCAGGGCTTCATCAATGGAAGTGGGCTGGGGGGTGGTCAAATACCCTCAGCCCCGTTGCTCCTCCCCCTTGGTAAAGGGGGGGGGGGGGGCGGAGAGCGCCCCTGGCCTCTGCGTTGCTTCAATGGTGGAGGGGTGGCCAGGTCCCCCCCACTGCTGGTTGCTTTGTTGCAATCAGCCTTGTCATCCCCTGGGCAAGGGGGTGATGAAATCCCCCCTTCCCTGACCGACCACCTTGTTGTGGTTGGTTGCTGGCTGGTTCAACCCAGCCAGCCACCCCCTCCCCCTTGCAATGGCAAGCAAGGGGAGGGGGAGGGAGCCAGGGCCACTGGCCCTTGCTCCCGCGGCGGTCGCCGCCGTTTGCGACCGGCCGGGCCTGCGGGCTGTTGCACTGCGCGGGATCCCTTGGCAGCTGCGACAGCCCCGCATGGGCCAAACCAAGGGATACAAGCGGCCCCAAGCCGGCGGCGGCACGGGCTGCAACACGGGCGGCGGCCCCAATGGGCTTCCCCAAGCCCAAAGCCTGAGACAAACACACTTTGGCGGGCCAGCCCATCTGGCCAAGTATGTCCAAAATAAACCTTGGGCCCAATTATGCCCATACAAGCCCATCTGGCTGTATTTTCCCATATCCCCCACTGGGCCCATTAGGGCCTGTGTACCAATGAGCCTGTTTCACACGTTTTGAGGCAATTTTCCCCAAATCAGTGACATCCGCACAGGCCTGTATGGTCCGTGTGAGTGTTCAATGGGCCGGAGAGGCCCATATATGCATCCCATTTGGATTACACTTATACGTAGCACACGCGTAAGTGCATACGTATTTTAACAAATTGGGACAACTCCACTATAATGGCACACTTAGGTTTCACACCCAAAATTCATTCAGAATTAAGGTGCTATGTGTATTTTGGGAGTTAAACTCAAAACTGTGTTTTGTCACAATTCCCGCACGCGGCCCCGCATCTCTACATACAGTCTGCGCACCACTAAGTATGCTACACTTGCATAATGTGCATGCATCTTTCAAATCCATCAGGATTCTGATGTGAAAAGCACTCCCACGCAGCTGCAGGAAGCTGATCAACTCCTTTGTGTCAAGGCTACCAGACAATTAAAATAACATAAGTTACAATTTCAGCAAACTACAACATACATGGATCATCCCTACATATGCAATACATTACATATGCATAGTAGATGATCCAAAAACAAAATTTATCAAATAAAATCATGGAAAAGCAATTTACCATATATTGTTGATTAAAATACAAATATTAGAGATCATCACAACAGGAACAGATCCAGATCTTTGATGACCACAAAACATGTCAAGGAGTAGTCATACAAGTTATTCGAAATTAGCAACTTAATCAGCAGATGATAGAAATTCATTAAATATCCACTTCTGATCACATTATTCAAATAATATTAGTACAATTAAAGGATAAGTGCAGGATCAGTAAAACTAAAAATTAATACATTAACAGATCCTGCAGCTAAACTAGTACAGAAATCCAGAAGATCTGTGATCAGCAGATTGAAAGCACCAAGTGGACGTGGAAACCTTTCCCTGGCTAGAGTTCTAGCCTCAGCCTATGAGCTGAACCCTCTCTATGTGCCCTGATAAGCTCATTTTCACCCCAAAAAGGTATTTATACCAACATTCTTTTGGCTTATTTTTCACCAGTTACCCAGAATTTTCCAGTTTTTATCCAGACATCTTTCCATGCGTGATCAAGTGTTAAAAAGAGTTAAGCAAGTGATTTATGGCCCTGTCTGATTTATAGTAGAAATATTTCTGAAACTATTATTGATTCATTGAAGTTTAGTCAGAAATTGACCCAACCTTTGCCCTGAAACCCTTCATCTGAATCTCTGCAGGAGTTTTGTGGAATTATTTCTCATAGTAAGTTGTTTTCTTCCTTCCTTTGTCTGTGTGCTGTTTTTCCCAGACATGCTGGTGGAAAAGTTCTTCAAAGGCACCCACCATTATTTCCAAGGTTTATACTGTCCAAATTGACCCCTTGAAGAGAGGTTGTTTGTCTGTAAAAATTCCCAGTATTACAATACTTTGTCCCCTCTTTTTATAAATTATTTAAAAATCTTTAACCAAACCATTATAAACCTTGCACTTGCTCATAAAATATGCATTCTAGAGCATTTTACGTGTTTAATCTTGGAGTTATTATTATTATAAATATTCCAACATCAACCTCAATTTCTGTAGCTAAAGGACTGCAAGGTTCATGGCATCAGGAAACTGAAAAATAGGGTGAAAAAAATTGGAAAAACAAATGTTGAAAATTCCAGAATATTTCTAAAAACTTGCATCCTCCTAAGAATAATTCTGTATTTTTTTCATTAATTCTTTTTTTTTCTAGTTAGTATTTTTATTTTGGATATGTATTGTATTTTTTCTTTTTCTGAAATAAATCAAATCCATATTCATTCATATTATTATTGGCAATAGATCAACAATAAATGATTTTTTTTCAGTTATTAGGATATTCTTACAATATTTGTTATTTTATTTCTTTGATTGATGGATGGATGGGTTTTTTTTTTTAAAAAAAAAAAGAAAATAAATAAATGTATGGTTAAATGATTAAATAAAGGGAATTAATTTTCTCATGGGCCCTACCCTTTGACTCATAGGTGTTGTACATCCCTGTGCTTTCAGCCACACACAGCAAAATCCTTTATTACACAGATGTTAAAAGAGTTTTATTTTTGGAAGATCTGAAATGCTGCAGTTTATATGAGTTTCTTGAAAACTTAAAATATATTTCTGAAATTTTGAGAAAATTAGAACACCTTCAAAATTTGATCAAAAAATCAAGAAAATAAAAAAAAAGAAAATTCTCATAGCATTTTTGGAACCTTTTGTTTGTCTTTTCAATTAATTCTTTTTGGTTATTTCAACTCCCATATAGTTAAAAAATAAGTAAAATAGATTTAAAATATATTTATGCGTTATTTTTTATGTATTCATGGCATTCAAAACCTGAATCCAACATAAAAACACTTTAAAATTTCACATCCTTTTCAATTTTTTTAAATCTGGCATCAAAGTTTCTCTCACTTTTTATTTACAGAAATTTAGGAAAAAATTTAAATATGAAACTGGAAATTATTTTGATGGCTAGTTATGATTTTTAACTCACAAAATATTCATCATGGTGAAAATGATTGGAAATAAAACCCATAGTCCACATTTTTCATTTGAATTTTTGTTATGAATTAATGAATAAATAAAATATATTTACAAATACTATTTCACTACTATTGATGAATATTATTCCAATATTATTGTTTTTATCTTTCTGATGTATTTTCATTGAGGATAAAAAATCATTACCAAGATATAAATTCTTCCAAGATTTGGAATCCTTGGTCACAAAGCTTCTCCAAAGTGGATCCAATTTGGTGAATGGCCAAGGATGATAGTTAAAATTGAAGGGAAATAAATGATTCAATTCTTCTCAAAGAATGAAGAATATTGGAGAAGATTGGAAATTTGGAGTGGGTGGGGAATTAAGAGGAAGAAAAGTGAAAGGCATTAAGGAAGAAAATAGAATAAACGGACATATGTTTCAGCTAGAAGGAAACCATGGAATGAAAATTTAATCCAAAGATTTATTGGACCTGGTCCCAAAAATTTTTTGGTTTTACTTTTTTCTTCTTCAAAATTTTCATGGCATATTTCATGCATTAATTTTGGGTCCTTGAAGATTGGGTTGGAATCCAGCTCTTTGACCATTTCTTTCCTAATTTTAATCCAGTCTTCAGATTTCCTTCCAAAGAAAGAAAGTTGCTGCTATAAATCACAAGGTTCCATCTCCTTGGACATCTTGAACATTGGATATATTTCAAGTATATGTTGCTTTGGAAATTAAGTCTTTTTATTCAAAACAAAAGAAAAAATTGGAATTTTTTACTTGATAAAATATGTTTTAAAGATAACATTCACTTTTCAAAATGAAAATTGGTTGGAATTTCAGAGCTCCAAGATGGGAGGAGGTCCCTGGAAAAAACTCAAATTCATATTAGGGTGTATCAAAGTTAACCAAACCCGCCATTTTTTAATGGCAGGCTTCAAAACAAATCTACCAGTTCAAAGCCGGCATGAAAGATGAAAGAAAAAACACTTGCAGATCAGATGTGTCAAAGTTTACATGAAATAAGTGGTTCCTTTCAAGTAAAGTATGTAAAAGTACCCACAGCATCAACCAAACCCTGCACCACACCATCCATCCCTTGCTTCCCACTTTGATCCAACTCCAACCTTCCATCCAACTCCAACCTCCTTGGAAATCTCATCCTTGCTCCCACTTCCATCCAACTCCAACCTCCTCAGACATCTCAACATCCTCACTGCTCATCCTTGCTTTCCAATTTCATCCAACTCTGAAATCCTTAGACATCCAATTTTCCTTGCTTTCCACTTCCATCCAACTCCAAAATCCTTGGCCATCTCATCCTTGCTTCCCAGTTCCATCCAACTCAAAAATCCTTGGAAATCTCATCCTTGCTTCCCACTTCCATGCAAATCCAAACTCCTTGGAAATCTTATCCTTTCTTCCCACTTAAATTCCATCAAACTCCAGAATCCTCTGAGATCTCATCCTTGCTTCCCACTTCCATCCAACTCCAACCTCCTTGGACATCTCATCCTTGCTTCCCACTTCCATCCAATTCCAAACTCCTTGGAGATCTCATCCTTTCTTCCCACTTCCATCCAACTCTGACCTCCTTGGGCATCTCATCATTTTCACTACCCATCACACTATTTTCTGAAACCTCACCCTATCAAAAAGGCCCCTCAGAAATCTAAAAACAAAAAAAGATCACCTAATCCTGGTCAACTGGCTCAAATTTGTGTCAAACTATGCTTCTTGCTTTGGGTCTGAGAAATAAAAAAAAGTTGTTTGCCCCCATCTTAAAAGTTAAATGGTTATATCCATATTTCCAATGAGCTCAAGAAAAATAAAGGTAGGCTGGAATTGTCTTCAAATCAAATGTGGGAGCAATTCAAGAAATACTGGGCCACTTACACAAAAGCCCAATCCATGTCCATCTTAACTGGGTTTGGCATAAATGATGCCAATAAAGCCAAGGGGATAAAATATGTGCTTGATAAATTGAATTCAATCTGCCCTTTCTACAACCACATGGATGAAATATTTGGTAAAAAAGAAAATATGATCCCTCTGGCTGAGTCTGATGCTCAAAAATTATATTCAAATGATATGGAACCACTTCCCAATGATACTCAGCCTAGTGAACCCAATAAAAAGAAAACATACAATTGGCCACCATCAGAGCCAGCATCAGCCACCAAGAATGATTTTGCCAAAATTACAGCTCAATCAGCCCAAATCTAGTCCACAAGCATCATGAAAACTTTCCTTGATTCATCACTTCCTAGCATGGATGAACTCAACAATACCACCAACTTTGGGGAAGACTGTCCCAATTCACAATCCAAACATACCTCAACTCAAGTAAGTATGGTTTTTCTTTTCTTGAATAGTGAATTAATGGGGCCTCCTGTAGCACCTTCCAAAATGGGTGAAGACAGTCAGCTTCCATAAACCTCAGCCAAGGGAAAGCACAAGGCCTACAATTCACTGAAAATCAACCCAAAAAGTCATCAAAAGAGGAGACACACTTCTAGCTTTGGAGGCTTTGAAGAAATCATTGAGAAGCAAGATTCAAGTAAGTAAAATAGATTGGATTTCTAAAACTTCCCAAAAATGCAAATCAAATTGATTTATTAATTTTTAAAAAAAGTTTAAAATTGTTTTTGAAAGCATGAAACTTGAATTTGAGAGTTAGAAGTGCAAGCTTAATCTGGAAATTGAAGAGAAAAAACCAAGATCAGAGCTTATAGCTCATGAGAAACAAATAGAGGAAGAGGAAGCAACCCAGCAGAAGAAGATGGATGCTGAAATGAATATGAAAAAAGATGAGTTGGATTTTCAGAATGAGAAAAAGGAGAAATATTGTGCTCAATCAGAGAAAAAGGAAAGGTTGTCATTGGCAATTTCCTGTGTAAGTAGTGGTCAAACAATGACAGAGATAGAGAAGATTTCTCAGCTGTTTTTCTTGTAAATATGTTTGATTATATTGCTATGCATCCACAAAAAAAATTCAAATTGAATTATTTACAAGGATTTTTATCTGTTCTTCATATCCACCAATTTTTGAGAATCTTGGTGTTCCATCAAGATATTTATGGACTTATAGTGCCGTTTTTGTGGATATTTGACAAGAGAATCCTATTTTTTTCTACTTTGTGGATGGTGATCATCCTCCACAAGTTTGATGAGTAGAATACCTGGATTTGAAAAAATCTAATGTAACCCCTGAAAATCTAGAAAAATCAAGATATACCTGATAATCCCTAAATTCAAGCTTCCCTCAAATCATATAAAAATTATCATCAGCCAAAATATCAGTGTATCTTTCATCTGCTATACTCTGTGAATTGAAGATGGGAATCCATCCTACCAAATTCCAGGCATTAACATCAGAATCTTGATGGGGAGGGTTTTGAAAATCATATAGGGTAAAGTTTAATAAGGAAGAAAAATCAGAACTCCTGTATTCTTCATCATACTCCATATGGTTCATGGAATTCATTTTATTCATAATGAGTTCCCTGTGAAAATTCTCAAAAATTGCTGGAGAAAATTCTCTGAGTTTTTTTTAAAGCCACTCTCCAGCCACAATTATTTCTTCTTTTTCTGCTTGAGTCTGGAATCAAATTCTTCTCATAACCTTGCAGAGTTTTTTGGCTGAATCAAATCCTCCAAAAGCTTCTTGTTAACTTAATTTTCTCCATCCATCAGCCTAAATCACTCCAAAAACTAGGGCCTTGTTTGCTTTCACAGGTTGAAGGTGTGTAGTGCGGTGGAGAAGATGTAAAGCAAACCTTTCCCATCCAAGTTTATCCTCAGAAGACATTTCAGAGAAAGGGAACCAATCAGCACTAAAGAAATCAGGTTTGTTCATTGGTTGAATGATGGAATTTCCCATGTTGACCTTGGTGTACAAATTCAGGGTTGATTAAGTTATTTCAATCTCAGTTGGGTTTGGATCAACTTGCCTACTTTCTGTGATGCAGAAAAACTTAATGCATTGGTTACTGATTTTCCCCAGAAAATTCAAATGCCTCCTATTCTGCATTTGCCTCTTTAAGATCTTGTTCTTCTGCTTACACCAATAGTAACTGATTCCCAAATGAGCCCCCCAAAAATACATAAATAAGGCCTAAATAAGGCATAAATAAGGCATAAATAAGGTAAAAATAAGGCGTAAATAATGCATAAATAAGGCATAAATAAGGCATAAATAAGGCATAAATAAGGCATAAATAAGGCATAAGTAAGGCATAAGTAAGGCATAAATAAGGCATAAATAAGGCATAAATAAGGCATAAATAAGGCATAAATAAGGCATAAATAAGTTATAAATAAGGCATAAATAAGGCACAAATAAGTCATAAATAAGTCATAAATAAGTCATAAATAAGGAAGGGTGGAAATTCCAAGGATTGGACTGAATCACTCCTGAAATGGCCATGATCCTGATTGTATAATCAAGTTGGAAAGACACCTTAGGTAAGATGAAGCAGGGGGAAAATTCAAGGATTGGACTGAATCACTTCCCCAATTTCTGTGATCCTGATTATATAATTGATTTGACAGACACCATAGCTAAGATGAAGCAGGGGGGACATCCAAGGAAGAATTGGGGGTAATGTCACTCACAGCTTTTGGGTTCCATGCTTCACCACATTACTAATAGTCCTTGGGGAGGATGGTGAGAAGGAGAGTGGCAAGGATGGAGGTGGTTGGAGTTGGGAGGATGATGGTGCCATTGCTTTTGCCAAGGAAGAAGGAGAGAGGGTTGGTTGGGTTGGCTGAGGAGGGGACCAAGGGGGTGGTTTGGTCCAGGTTGGATGAGTGGATGATGGAGTTATTCTGGGGAAGGTGTTAAGATTTTTATTGACCAAAGGGATGAGGAGAGGAAGCCTGGAAGGGTAGCAATGTCCAAGAGAGTTAGATAGATGATATGTGGTGATTAATTGATGAGTAAAAGACAAAGAAAAGGTTTGATTGATGATTTGTCAAGGAAGGAAGAAGGCCAAACATGGCCAAGTGATAGCTCATGTTGGAAGAGGTGTACTTAATGATGAACAAGGATGGGGGGTGGCCATTTTCTCTGCGGGCATTGGTTGGTCCTGGAAGTTTTCTGGGTTGGCCTTGTTCAGGTGTGCTTGGTCAAGGATGGGGGGGGCTGTTTCTTTCTCAGTTGGCCTTGTTTGGGTGTGCTTGGCCAAGGATGGGGGGGAATTTCTTGCTTGGTTGGCCTTGGTCAAGGATGGAGGGGAGGGCGGGTTGCTTGGCCATTTTTCTTGGCCTTGAATGGAGGGTGTGCTGTGGGGGGGTCCGGTGGACCAAGGAGGGAGGAGATGAAGGGGGCAGTCCAGTTGGCCAAGGAGGGAGGATGCCAGGGGGTCAGTTAGGAGCCAAGGGAGAAGGGGCCTGAGGAACAAGGCAAGTTGGAGGGAAATTGAGGAGTCAAGGGCAGAGGCATGAGCAGTGAGCACAAGCACAAACTTAGGGGGGGTGGATTGAGAGGGAGGTGGGAGGGCATACCTGGGTGGGCTGGATACATAAATGGGAGATGAAAGGGGGGGCGGTTAGCAAGGAAATCCAAAAATATTCTGAGACAAGGAGACTGACCTGGAAATTGAGATGGGGATAGTGGGTGGGTGGGTATGGTGAAGTGGTTGGTGGCTGTTTTTGGAGGGGAGGAGGAGGACAAGGGCAAGTGGTTGAGTAAAATGAAAGGGAGTGGTGGAGTCTGATGAGTGGGAGAGGAGCAGGAGGAGCATGGTGGTAGGGGTCACTGGGGTCCACTTGTGGGTGAATTAAAAGATCAAGTCATTCAGTGTGGGATGAAAAAAAAGAAAAAAAAGAAATACATACTTGTGTGTTTGTATCTTCACCAAGTCTGAAATCAGACCATCATGATTCAAACTGAGCAAGGGTGAGAGTTAGAATTTTCTCTCTCATGGCAAAAGAGGACTGATGAGATAAGACTGGAATGATTTGAGGAGGATCAGGAACATCATCTTCAAATAAAATCATCCCATTTGTCTTTAATGTTGGCCAATAAGTTATGGAGAATGACACAGCAGAAAATCCAGTTGATGAGTATCTTCATGTCTTTGGAATTTTGGAGCTAGCTTTGCATTTATCTTAAGCTGTCCCATCTTCATTTCAGGACTCCTATGGAATGCTCAATGGGAACTTGTGATTGGGAATGATGATAGTTGAAATCATTTTTGGCTTGATCATTGGATGAAACATTGTGGTATGCTGGCACCACAAATTTACCACTGGAATAAGCAGATTCAACCAGGAGGTATTGATCTTCATCAAAGTAGCTCTGAGGTTTCTGAGAAATCTACATTTGGCTGAAGACATAAGAATCATGAAAGGAACCTGGAATGCCAGAATGGGGGGCAATGCACTTTTTGTTGTTGTTGCAAATAATTTTAACAGCAATGGATTATCTATATGAACAAAAGAAGCATGGTTTGTCAGTTTTGTGTGATAAAAAATTGATATTAAGGGATTGGATTGCCTTTTCTTCCAATCAAAGTGGTGTTTTCTATCAAGCTTGGGTTTATGACTCAAAGGGATGGTGGTTCCATCAACAAATCTAATACAACCTTGAAAACCTTCAGTCCCCATGACCTGTGAGATCTCAATGCGCTCTTCCTTTGTTGGGAAGTATAGAAGTGAGAAACAAAATCCTAGGACAGAATTGATAACATGTTGGGTGTAAAAGTTTACTGTTCCATATCTAATAGAGAAAAGATTTTCCAATTGATGAACAGCAACACCATTACCACTGGATCCAAACTGACAAAGAGCAACAGCAAGTTGGATAGCAGGATTTTGCTGGGGATTCCAAGATTCATTCTGGAAGACAGGATGGTTCTCAATCATCTCCAAACGTTTCATGAATGATGCTGATGAAGTTTGAAAGAGTTGATGGAAGCTTAAGTCAGAGAGATGGAGCTTCTTCCATTCATACATTGGATGGTTAAATTGATGTTTTTGGAGGATTAAGTAGCAGTGTTCCAATAGAGAATTCAATGATAACCACTTGGATTCAAAATCAGAGTTGGAATTGGAGTCAAATCGTAATAAAATTTCAGTCATCTTGATTCAATTTTCCACTAGCTTCCTGGAGTTCAGTTTTGACATGCTGAGAAGAGAAGAGTTTGGTTAGGGGTGGTATTTGTGATTTGAAGTGACAAGGAGGTGTATGGTGTGCTGGTATAAGGTTTTGGTTTTGATATGGATGATGTGGAGGTGTGGATGGGTGTTTTTCATGTTGATGGATTGTGGATGGATGATGATGCATAAATGGCGGATTTGATGCTTAAAATTTGCCATTTCCATGAAATCAGCCATTTCAAAATACACCAGTTAAGGGGTAAGTGTATTTCAGAAACCTGCCATCAAAAATCACAGATTTTGTCAAGAAAAATGGCAGGTTTCTAGTGGCGGATTTGGTATCTTTGATACACCCTAATAGTAAATTATGCATTGGGGAGTGATGGATAGGAGAGCCTATAGAGAGATCCTTTGCAAGTACAGAGAAGATAGCCCACACAGAGCATTCAAGTTACTACCCAAAACCAAGCAGGAAACAGCAGATACTTTTTCCAAATGGAATCTTGCATCACAATGCTCACAGCCTTCATGGGCTAGGGGGAAGGGGCTCCCCCACTAGGGCTGAGCTGCTGTGAATCCTTCAAATGGCATCAAAATGACATTAATTCTTGAGTCCTTCAAACTTGTCCAGTTATGACCTCTTTTTGATTTGTGCTCTAGCTCTGATTGAGTTTTCGCACTAACATTCCACCTTCAGATTCCTTCGATCATGATTGAATTTGTTATGACTTGGATTTTAAAATCAACAAGTGATTTCAAATTATGGAGGCTTTATGAGCTGGATTTTAAAATTAATAAATGATCAAATTATGGAGAAGTATCTGAACATGATGAGACTACAACAAAATCAAAAAAGCATTCGAAATCTATGAAAGAGTGATAGTGGTCAATTTTGGCAAGCAGATACAATCATTAATTTGAAATGCATGTAATAACTGATTCAAAAATTAAAAGGTGGTGAACCGCAGGTAGGTGTTTGAAGACGGAAGACAGCCGATGAATTGGTCCTGTGACAGCTCTCGATGTCTTCGCCTGTGCAGATTCCAACTCGAGAGAAATCGATCATGACTGTAACACAGGAATCCGATGAAGCTTGTGCATCAGCTCAGCGGTCGTCCGAGGGGGTAGAGGAAAAAGATGAACTCACCGATTGGTCATCGATTGTGTTTTGGTTGGAAGCATCCTTCTTCCAGAGGCCAAAGCCTCCCAATCCGCCGTAAAGCCCAAGGCCGGCGTAGCCATAGAGTGGGAAGCCCCAGCCATAGTATGAGCCAAGACCGTATCCAAAACCACCTCCGAGAAGACCGTAGGGGTAGCCCCAGAATTCTTCCTTCGAGTGGCCCTTGGCGTCAGCGTGCTGAAGGTCGTCCCTCGGCGTAAGCATCGGAGCGGTGGGAACGGCAAGGACGGTTTGGAGTAGGACCGCGAAAGTAGCAAGAAAGATGGTGCAACGCATGTTGGTAGCCGAGTTAGGATTTGGAGAGCGGTACGGGGTAGCAAGCGGAATTGGTTCGTCTGATGCTGAGGGGAGGCAGTGGTTGTGGGGGGGAGGGCAGCAGGCCTTTAAATCATGACGAGGTTCTGACTTGCACCCAATCCCCCCCCCCCTCCTGGGGTCACACTCTGATAGATTCCCGTCTTGCCTGTTTCTTAGGCGCCTGGCGGCTAGAATGAACCATAACAGCAACGTTGGTAATATCTATTCGATGGGCTCAAACATCTTCTTGAGTCCCACTCCCACCCCACCTGGTTGATGTGACTCGTGACTATTTAGACGCAAAGGCTGGGAACCGGGCCAAGGGATCATGAGGTTGTTTCACTTCCAACTGGTGATCGTGATGTTGACGAGAAAGAGCAGCTCCTCGCATCGCGCAATCATGGGTAGAAAATACACCCCGTCATCAGTTCCCATCCTCACTTCTTCTCCTTGATTATCGAGAGGGAATGTAGTGTCCGGAAGTCATTCGATCCCCTGCTACCTGCAGCCGCGCCTCCTTACGCCGGCAATTAGCTTAAGGTGATTTCATCTCGAGGAAAGACCGAGAATTCTTACCAGCCGAGAGCACTGCTTCCGAAGTCGTTCGCAGCGAATGCCTTGATAGAATGCTTTGCGCACCTAGGGGGCGCGACCGTGTCGGGTCTGTGGGCAGCAACACGGCATCGCAGCGGTTCTCCATGATGACTACCCCAGCTGATTGAACGTCAACTGCCCCGGAGTGGCGCGGATGAAAAGGCGACGACCATTGGAATTATGTAGATACATATGTCGAAGCTGGTGACCCAAGGGCACTTCATTCGAAATTATCATCTCATACCCAGTTTCCAAAGTGAGATGCACAACATCAATTCGTTCCTCGGGGGCAATCTCGTGGTCGAAATGCCCGCGATCGAGTCACGCTTTTCGATTCTCGGACTTGCCCTTACTCTACGCGGCCAACGTCCGAGCTTCCTCGGATCATCACCCATCGTAGTCAACTCTTCAAAATCGGTTTGAGTGAATCCCAAGTTTACTTTTTGTCTAACCAGAAAAAAAAAAAAAAAAACAATCACCCGACTTGTTCGTTAAAAATGCCTGGACCAAGTTAGGCTGCCGAGCCATGGCGAGAATAACCTCACCCCTACTAGTGATGTCAAAATAGGTAGGCGTAACAGCGATTCGATTGGAATTCTTCTCTCTGAAGCTTGGCAACTCGTTCGTGAAATAAGTCGAGAGAGTTCGACGAGGAACGGGGATCTATTGACCCCAATCGTTCTGGGATGGGAAGTTATCCCCTCCCTGCTCCCCACGTAAGCATCTTTAGCCTTTCTTCTGAGTGGCATTGATGAGCCTGATGGCAAGGACCGCTGGTCTCGCTATCTCAGATTCGATTCCTACATTCCGGAGCTCGAGCGAAGATGGCACTCTGATTCGATGAGGTTTCATAGCAAAGAACGCAAAAGGGGGCGATTAGGGTAGAAGGACCTCCCGACAACATGACTTGAAAACAACCAAAGGGAAAAGAAAAAAGTCCACGGATCTATCTGAAACAGATTTAGGTGCTTCTTCATCTCACGGATTGAAATGGCAAATGCTTCTCAAGATCAAAATCAACCTCAAAAGATGACGTTCAATGAATTAAGTCCCTGCATCAAGGCAACAGATAGCATGCCAGGATTCACGTTGGAGAGTCACAGATATCATTCAGCCGGCAGCCTTGTTCTTTTGGGTAGGATATCCGAGAAATTCAATTGATGATCCGAGGCTAAAATCGAGCCTGCTTTGCATTTGTTTAAGTTAATACAATCGCAAGATTCAAGGCTTGTGAAGCACAATATACATCCGAGTAATGGATCAAAGCATCTTTCGAGTTGATACACCGAGAAATAGTAAGTCACGTTGAAGGTGTGGAGAAATTTCACATTTTGGATTCACGTGAGTTATCCAACAGGCTAGCTGCGACGTCGGAAAACCACCTGAAGATTGACCAACCACATCATTAAGTAGCGTAGACCGGGCAATGCGAAGCCGAAGTAGCGACTGAAAAGTCTCCGTCGTGTATGTTTGATGAGGTGGATTGAGCGACCATAGACTGCGCATCGCGGGTCAAGTAGGCCTCCTGAAACGATTGCTTGCTGTCTGGTTCGCTGTTGTCAAGGATGGTAGTTAGGTGACAGGTATCCAAATATTGGGATATTTGGAACGAAGTTTCCGTTTGGCTGGTCGTAGTCGAGCCCAAGTCTCGCTCACTCCTATGAAAAGCTACATAAACGGTAGTCCAGTCAGCAAGCTTGATGGGTATTATCTTGTGAAACCGACCCTGTGTCGCAGCTTTGAGTGGATGTAGCGCTCACTTACATGAGCGAGACGCCGAACGCCCAGACGAAGTCTGACCAAGGTCTATCCGACAAACGGCGCCATCAGCCGCGGCGGAATGGTTCTGGTTACGGGCAGATGATGAGATTTGATGAGTAATTGGAAACGGTCGCAAATGTGTAATGAGAGGATCTCGAATAGGAACCAAGGGTGAATTTAAGATAGCAGGATCAAAGACTTCATATCGAAAGCGACGAATTGATAAGGGCAATGGAGAGTGTTGGGGCGTCGAATCATAGATGTAATAGATCACGCTATTGATCTTGGGGTCAATAAGAGTCGGATCAATTGGGCCGTATAACATAGCATTGATCCGTCTCAAATCACTCTCATCTTCCGAGATGATCCGGAGGAATGGTCCATTCAGTTTGGGAGGAAAAAGCAAATCACATGAGGCTAGTTGAGTGCTCTGACTTCGACTGGATGATAATACAGAATTCTTGATCGGAGAGTTCGAGGGGGATTGGTGAGGGTGGGGTGCGGTATAAATTTTTAGAAGAGACGGGCATGTCACTGGGTTGATAGGGTTTTTCAGATACGCCTTGATTAACAATGACGAGTTTGAAGACACGGGAGTTTTACGAGGGCGCTTAGACACCCGATAATTTGGGAAATGATCGACTTCAATCGATAGGGCCCCAGGAGTGTTGGGCGGTTCGTTCGACTGATTTTCCAAGAGTTGCTAGTGATCGAAAATATTATCCAAACGACAACAATTAGTTGGTAAGAAAAAAAAAAAACGACGTCAATGTCTCCAAGCAGACAAAAGGCAAGAAGAGTAGTTAAACCACCAGGGACGCTCTTTGATTGACCTTTGAGTGACCCGAGGGTGTCAGAGATTGATCGGCTTCAATCTGACTGGAAGTGGATTTTCTCTTCGACGAGCATGGTAGAGGACCCGAGATCTGTTTGCTGGGGAGTGAGGTAGCCCTTTCCAGACGCGGTGTGCCGCTGCTCGGAAATGCACAGAAGGTGGATCACGATCAATGATCTGGCGAGTTAATTCTTGACGCATCGTACCCAGGCTGAGGAATATCTCGATCTAGTGAAACGAGTCAAATCGCGAGGACTGACCTCATGCTTGGACCGGGTGGATCGATGGTAGACTATAAGAACGACTCAAGTGCAGGTAAGATCAGACCGCCGACAGTTCGGGCAGATTAGGTCGAGAGCCAGGGTACTTACGTCCTGATGGCTATTCGGGATTTCGGAAGTCTGCTTCCAGGGAAAACATCGGGAGTCTATCGTCAGTGACTGGCAACCCCAGCCCAGTTCAACAGGTCTCTAGGAACATTCACAGCTCCCATCCGACATGATGAAATCGGCTGATGATGTCGGACCGCTTACAGGATGAGAGCCACTTGGGTGAGACCCAAGGATGGCATGAGCAGCGCTTTCACGAGTACACATTTCGTTACCTCATGAGATAAGCACGATTGGAGACACGATAGAATCGTCTGATTTGGCCTTCCTCGATCAAACCACCACCAAGATGGGGAGAAGCAAGACGTCCGGAAGTAACTCAGGGTTAGTAAGATGATGAACTCAAACCGATTGAGCTCAACCGATCGAACAGAGAGATTCTGGCAGAGGAGAACTAGCATGACGAACCTGGGAGGGATGTCGGTAGCCAAGTATCTTGGTTCCAAGCTCATGGCGTGGTTTGGGCCCATCGTCGCATGGCTCCACCAGGCGCTGACCGGGTGCTTACATATGCAATTTGCACCCAGCAAACATCCCATCTGCCATCCATCATCCAGCGCCAAGAGCACACCCACTCGACCTCATTCGTTCAAATCAGATATCGGCCTACATCCTCCTTCCGATGGCCTAGATCAGTAGACATGATCACGGCCCTCTGGTCTCGGGTGGGGCTAGCACAGATGCTGTTGCTTGCACATCGGCGCAAAGAGTGGAACAGGATAGAACTACCTGCTCGGGTAGCCAATTGAAACCTTGTATGCATCAGTAGTCAGGAGAGATCCCAGGTCGTTACAGGAGTATCGTGACACTGCTTTATCCCTGAATCATGAAATCGATCATCTTCACCAACCAAAATAGTCCAGCCCACTCAAACCGTCATACTTTGAACTTGGTCTACAAAGAAACCCACTCTATCCCCCCAGATCAGCAAGCAACTCACTCATGGGTACCAAGATTTTGAAAAGCATACTAACTAGCTTCAAAGCCATGACTGGCTATTGTGGAGAGTAAGGGACCATCTATTTTGATGCTCATTCATTATCACCAATTGGTATTGGAACCATTCAGACTGAATTTGGATCAACACCCATGGCCTTTGCACCTGTTTGTCCAACATGAATCATCAAACAGTGTGTTTTACTTCTCAAAAAAAATGTGAATATATCTCCTTCATTGAATTGAGGTAGGAGAATGGTTTGCCCCCTGAAATACTTTGGAAATAAAATCTATTGTTATATATTTACTTTCAACATTCATTTTAATGCCCTCAGGATTCACTTTCAAATTTGAAAGCATGAAACCAACCAAAAAAAAAAAAAATGGTGACTCAGTGCTTTCTGAAACAAAAATCATCTCCCAACAAAAAAGGCCATTTAGTTTGGCTATCTTAGTCAAAACATTGGATGAATCCTTAAAATTTATTGTAAAAATATTTCATACCGTTATTCATTAAATTCATCACCCATCCAATTGTGAGTTTTTTTTATTCAAGACTCAATTTATCCTTTGAATCTCCTCATCATCAAAATTAATCATTAAATTTTAAAACATTTAATTTACTTTAAATGTACTGAAAGTACCTTTGGCTACATCAATTACTTCAAATATCTGACTTTTTATTAAATTACCTGCAATATCATTTGCTTTAATTGAACTTGAAACTTTTCATTTTTTCCTAGAATGAAGGAATCCATATAAAACTGTGGAGGAATTGATTACTACTTTGAATCTATACTGTATTAATTTTCTTATGAATTTAATCTATCACTTTATTCAAACTCTCTCAATATTTCAATTTTAGAAACCATAGATTTTATCTTAAACTTGAAAGAAGATTGCTTTGTCTGTTTTATTTTTACTCAGTTATTTAATTTCATAAATTATTTCATTTGCTACTAAAAATAGTTCAGTTTGGCTTGTTCAATTTTGCTTTTAAATCAAAAGATTTCTCTGAAAATTTCACTTATCTTCAAGAACTACTTCAAAAATTGAAACTCAAATCAAGTGATCTCAAAAATTGAGAATAATTCAACACCCATTCTGTTTTTCTAGCTATTTGAATCCATTCAATCCTTATATCTAATTCCCAAGCAATCCTCTACAATACATGGAATGGGCATGTGGAAGTGAACTAATCAACTCAATAAAAAAAATTCTACTTAAATTTTATTTTTGAAAATTCATTATTTAATACTTCATATACTTTCTTGACTAAAAAAACTACCTTACCTACCTGAAAATTTAAAACTGATAAGGTTGAATAAAGTGACAATTCTCAAGCCAGAAAACCCTTTGGAAAAAGTCAATATTATATTCCAAACTTGGAAGAACCACTTGAAGATAGATCATGGCATGAGTTCAACCCAAAGAAACCTTATTTTGATCTAATGGAGGTGATTATGAGCTCTCTGGATTCAATTTCACCTACAAGGGGTAAATGGAACACATTCATAAAATATTCCTTCAGAGAAAAATAAAGCCACCACATATCTTGCAATTTTCATCAATCCTCTTCATCATAATTCTTCAAATAAATGGACTATTAATTTTTACTTCAGAAACCAGGGATGAAGAAAAAAGATAATGTGAACCAGGAAGATAATCCTAAATCAGGCTCATAATTAAAATCATTCAAATGTTTTCCCTGAAATGAACCTAAAAATTTCCATGGTAATCAAAACAAATTTCAGGTATGAATCTTATATCCTTGGAGGTCATGCATTTTGGTAATTCCAACCAAACTTTAATAAATTTTGAAAACATATTGATAAATATTTTGGATATATAAAAAAAAATTGAATTCAAAATTCAAAATTAATGAAATTTTTGTGAAAGAGAAAGTTCATTATTCTCAGTTGGAATATCTCACTTTTAAACTTGAAAATCCTGTATCCAATGGAAAGAAGTTAATGCCAAATTTCTTAACAAGAGAACTGGTAATTGCTGTCCAAATTTGTAAAGAAACAAAAAATGAAACTTATCAAGTTAATGATATTCATAACTGATATTGAGAAAAAATTAACTCTGGAAGAACAGAAAAAGAAATAAATTTTAAAGAAAACTTATTCTTCAAAAAACAAACAAACAAACAAACAAGAAGCCAAATGTTAGCTCTGGACCTCAGCAGTCCCCACATGGTATCCCCCATGGACTCTCAACAACCCCCAACAATAAGAGCCCCAGTCTCCAACTCCCACTCTGAGACCAATTCTCTTCCCTCCTCTGTCTGACAGTCCAACACTTGACCACTTGTCCCCACCAATCCCATCTCTCTCATCCCTCACTCTCATCTGACCCACCGTTGTTCCATTTCCCATCCACCTCAATTATTTGGCAGCCCCCTCAGAAGCCCAGGAGGAGCTTGAAGCAACTTAGTTGGAGGTAGCTACAGATCTCAATGGCTTATTTGTCTCTGGCCTGGTCTCCTTTTCTATTCTCAATTTCATTCTTGTTATCTTTCTGTTTCCTTCATAATCCCCACTAATTTTCTCCAATCTCTGTTTCATCTCAATCTCAAAGGTCTAGGCTAGGGTCTTTCATCACTCCTGTCTGAGGATCAGTGCTCCTCACTATCCAGGTCTAACTCTCTGCTGGTAAACAATTTTTTCTGTTTAACTAGTCTCATGATCTATAAATGTCTCAAAATTCCATCTTTACTCACCTCTTCACTTTATTTTTAATTTTTCAGTTATTTCTTATTGTTACTGCATTTCACAAATTCAGTGTTGCTATAAAGAAAGACTTCCACCAACATTACATGGTAGCAGGAGTCTTATCTTGACACTGCAAGCAGATTGGAAGACAACACAGACTGGCCTACAACAATAGCCATGGCACACAATTCCAATGGAGAAGAAATTATCATACCAGACCATCACTCCAGGGACTTGGGCAATGACTTTTCTGTTAGAATTAGTGGACCAAAAGCTTAGTCAAAGAGCATTACTTAAAGCAAAAGAAATTCTGAGACAATAATGTCTTATGATTGATCCTAAATATGAGGCAGAGGCAATGGCACAGTGGTGAATGTGAATGAATTGGTAAATTAATTTGTGAATGAATGAATGACAAACAGCAGGGGAAAGAGCTCCTTAAATACAAAAGATGGTGCTCATGTGGAGCTCATGTAATGACAAGCAAAAGGCAAAAATTCCGCCCCAAATGGGATCTACAGGCTCTACAAGCCTTGTTACTTGGCTTGGGCTTACTCAGCCCACTTGGCATTAGTCCCTGAACCCTTTTGACCAGCCTGTACCGGTCAACCTGGTGTTTCCACCCTTACTGGGCTGAACCATGCCTTGTTGCTGTTCAGACCCTGGCTGGTTGTCTATTACAACCTGCCTATTTTGACTGGTTACATATCACTTTTGACCATAATGGCCCTTCCTGTACACTCACAGGGCTGGTTTCCTCCTGCAACCAGGCACCTGGCCCTCTAAATGGCCAGGGTGGACCCAGAATCCCTCTGGGTCAGGCCAAAACCCACAGGAGGGGGGGGGTGTAACTGGCAGACATGCGTGCCCCCCCTCTCTCTCAGCTAGGTGACCAGCAGGGGTGATTAAATCCCCCGCTGTTTGCCTGGGACATTTCCTGCCCCAGGCCAGCAGGAAATTATGGCGGGCTGGAGGGGGATCAGGTCCCCCCAGCCCGTGGCACCTCCTCCTTGGTAGAGGGGGGAGGAGAGCGCCCTGCTTGCTCTTGAGGTGGGGGGGGTGATCAATTCCCCTCCCACCTTTCCAGTTGCTTTGTTGCAACTGGCCTGGTTGGTCCAAGACCAACCAGCCTCCTCTCCCCCTTGCAACCAAGCAAGGGGAGGAAGGGAGGCAGGGGCCACCAGCCCCCGCGGCCCTGACAGACTGAGCAACATAACTTGGGCTGCGGCCCCACACACAAGCGGGTGGGGGGACTCCAAACGGAGCCCCCTGGCCCATAAGATGGCCCCAAGCGGGCCTTTGGGCCCCACAACGGGCCCAGGTGAGGAACAAGCAGCCTCAAGTGGGCCGCAACACGGGTGGTGGCCCCAATGGGCGGCCGCAGCCCAAAAGCTGCAAAATACATACTTTGGCGGGCCAGCCCGTCTGGCCAAGTATGTCCAAAATAAACCTTGGTCCCAGTTATGCCCAATTAAGCCCATCTGGGTAAGGTGGCCAATCCAACCTGGCAGGCCCGTCAGGGCACGTGCCCCAAAAGACCTGGAAAACATGTTTTGGAGCCCAAATGCCCCAAAACAATAACATCCACATAGGCCCACATGGCCCACGTGATGTCAAATGGGCCGTGGAGGCCCAATTGTGCTTCCCATTTGGATTACACACTAATATGCACATTACCTGAGTGCATTGGTATTTTAACATATTCCTCAAAATTCAAGCTTCCAATGTTGACAAGAAATAACTGGTACAAGTGGAAGACCAAATTTGAAAATCTGCTCATCAGAAAGGGACAAAAGGAACTCCTGGACCCCAAATGGATCCAAAAAAACAGAGACTCCAAGAGATACCACAAGAAGAAAGCCCTTTCCATACACCTTCTGTTCAACTCCATAGATGGAAAACTAAAGGGACACATGAATCCCTATTGTAAACATTTCCTGCGGGCCTTCAAAGAAATCAATAAGGCGTGTGGCAAGGACTCCTTAATCATAATTGGGGATCAAGTATCTCAGATTTTGCACCTCCTCTATCAACCAAATATGTCTGTTTGGTCTCACTCAGTGGCTTTCCAAGAACAATACTTGTCACTCAAGGAAAAACTGGACGGCCAAGAATAATCTGATCTGGATGACTACATCAGCGTCTCACCCTCCCTAGCTGACATCTTTGTCTTAAAGACCTTCAGTCTCAATTCCTCCCTCAACTCCCTCATGGAATTCTGTCAAAACATCTGCCCCTTCTGGTTTGATAAAGCGTACAATCAACTGCTGGCCAAAGACACCTGTTGGGAGAGCAAAAGCACCAACATGGAAATGCTTCTTGGCACATCCAAAAGGAAAACCCGTCCCTCAAGACTCACTCCTAATGTACCCCAGCCAGTATCCTCAGGACAAGGCATACAGTACTCTGGCCTACCACCCCAAACCTCATTCCAAAACACCAGACCAAATCCATGACCTGCTGTTACTACATGAGGTAAAACTTGACCTTTTTCCCTTAACCGAGGAGGATCTAACTCTGTCAACTTCAAAAGATGCCTTGCATCCATCATCAAAGAAATCAATCACCTGAAAGCCTCCAACTCTGAACACTTGATCAAGGACACTGACGGCACAATGATAGAGGATAACCAATCTGCAGATAACAATGTAGATGACAGTGGTTTCCTCATCTACAAGGATGCTGTGTACTATATTTTTCCCCATGCCAACAGCAACACGGACCTCATCTACAAATTTGGTGCTACCAAGTCCATGGTATGAAACCCAATCTGCTCTCCAACCTGAAGCTCTGCAACAGGGCTTTGAACACGTATGGCGGACAAATACAAGTCACTCATACTGGAACACTCAATCTTGGCTCTGTCTCCATAAGCCCAGTCTACTATGCCCCCATGGGCCCCAGAAACCTTGGAAAGCTATGCTTGGCCTCCCTGATGACAACTACCTGCAGAAGTTCCTAGAGTTGAACAAGATAAAATCCTCTCCACTCACTCATTGAGCAGTAAACTGAACCACCTACAAAACATGCAATCTCAAGAGATCCTCACCCTTAAATCCTCTACCCAAGGCACCTTCCCCATTTCACACCATCCACTCTGATCTACTTCTCATCAAACCTCCAGCAAGACACATTTATTGATACATCCTGGTACTGATAAACAACTTGAGCTGGTTTAACTGGATCCACGTTCTCTGAACCAAGAACAAGGCAGAATCCCACACCCTTGAATACTTCAATAAAATCAGAAATCAGTTCAACGGCTTCCCAGCTGTGTTCCACTCTGACCATGGAGGTGATTTTTTGTCTAAAAGCTTCCTATCTGAACTGCATCGCATGGGCGTAGAAATAGAAAAATGGAACACTGACTCACATCAAACCAACTGTTTTGCCAAATGTTTCAGCCAAACGCTGCTCACTAAGCTAAAATGAATAATGGCCCAGAAAAACATCCTAGTAATCTACTGGGATGAGGCTGCCAGGTACTCCTCAGTACTTATCAATCATCTCCCCAGCAATACCCTGGGATGGGATTCTACTTTTGGACAACTTCTTGCAACTAACTGCCCTCTCAAACCCCTCCATGACATTTGCAGGTTCCTACCCCTTGGCTTGAAGGTTGTGGTCTACCAAGGTTCCAATCAGTGCCAGGTTGCCCCGTTGACCCATGAACTGTTCTTTGTTGGATACAAATAGCATTCAGACGCCAACAGGTTTCTGTACACAGCAAAGGGAACCATTTTAGTCACTCAAGACTTCTCCTTGGCCAAGCTCAACTTCAAGTACCACTCTGCTGACGCCATGTGGAAACCACCAGCTTCCATACTCAGCTGCGTCTCTGCTCTCACATTTTACTCACCACTTGAAGCCTCAGACAATAATTTGAAAATGGAAACTACCACCCTTCCCTCATGGAAGCCTTGAAAATTTCAGGCTCCATGGTATTGGTCCATGCCTCCCCAACCAACAAGATCTCAAACCAGAGCGCTAGCCCTGGCGGACCTGCAGCCGTTGTTACCTCTGAACCTCCTCCTGCACCTGAAAACCACTTCCAGATTCCTCCACCCACCAAAGGGTATGCCTATGTAGCATAATATAAGACTGCTCCAAGAAACATCTCTAGCAACATTGACCCATCTGAAATCCTAACCACCTCAAGACGTGGAAAATGCTCACCCCTGGAAATTGAGGACTTGTGTCAGCTTGCTACTATGTACAGAGCAACCTGTCATAGCAACACAAAACTATAAAAAACAAATTAAACAAGAATATCTAAATTAACAAAAGAAGGAGTGAGAAATCCATAAATATTATTGCAGAAATGGATTCCTCACCAAAAATTAGGTAGGGTCACTCACTGACCCCACCCTTGAAATCCAAGTCCTTACATTTTTAAAATAATTAAAAAGAAAAGTACTAAAAATTACAACACCAGTATGGCACCTTTTGGACATTCCAACATTTCACATGTGTTATCACGTATAGGGTTTACACCTAAAACTCACTTGGAATTGAGGTGTTGTGTATATTTTAGGAGTTACATGCGGAAATGTGTTATGTCACAATTCCTGCGCGCAGCCCCGCATCCTTACATATCCCTACGTACTCTTAGTAGCAAATTCCCGCGTACTAGAGACCAGCGCGCAGCTAATTCTGCAACACAGGCAGAAGATCCTACCCCGCGCACATCTGTACTGACTGATCCCCATGTCTGGATCCGCCGTGACTAATCTGACAACCAGGTACCACTCAGAAGAGCTACAACCTAGTTAGGGTTGCCTGGCATATGTAAAAAGTTGACATATGCATTAGTAATAGTCTAAAAAGATCAAGAACTAAATAAAATCAATAAAAATTAAGTTTAAAACATTTTTTAATAATAAATCAAAGATCAAGGATTACCACGTAAATCATTGACTTTGATCTTTGAAGATCACAAAACACTAAAAGGAGTGTTAATAAAAATTATTAAAAATTATCTACGTGATCAGCAGATGATAGAAAATCAGTAAACATCCACATCTGTCCACTTTAAAGCAATACTAATAGTAAAAATGAAGGATGAGTGCAGAATGATCAAATTTCCACCATAATAGATTAACAGATCCTGTGGCTAAAATAGTACAGAAATCCAGAAGATCTATAATCAGCTGATTGGAAGCACCAAGTAGACGTGCTAATCTTGCCCTGAATGGCTTGTCAGCCTCAGACCATGAGCAGAACCCTCCCTACGTGCCCTGAGAAGCTCAAAATCACCCCAAAAAGGTATTTATACAGACCTCTTTGGATCCATTATTCCAGAGATTATCAGTTTACCAGGAATTATTATTATCAATCAGACTCTGTGTTGTTGTTATTCAAGTGCTTATGAAGATTCTAGGCAAGTGATTTATGACTTACTCTGTAGTATTATTATTTCTTAAACCAATCAACCAATTGAAGTCAAATCAGGCAATCATCCCCAACTGCTCTGAAACCCTTCTTATTATTGCAGGATTTTCGTGGTAAAGTGCTCAGAGTGAGTGTTTCACTTCCTGTCTTTGCCCTTTTGCTGTTTAGCCCGGCCATATTAGTGGATAAGCCCTTTCTAAGGCACCCATCTCGAATCCAAGGTTCTTAAACTGCCTAAGGAGGCCCCTTGAAGAGAGGTTGCTTTGTCTGTAAAGACCCCCAGTAGTATAATACTGTGGCCCCTCTTTTATGTATATATTGAAAACCTTCTATTACCAAACCAATTAAAAATTGCAACTTCTCTTATTGTATTATTTATTTGAGCCTCTAAGTGTTTATTTTTGGAATTATTATTATTATTATTATTCCAGTATTTTTATCACTCTCTGTAGCTAAAGGACTGCAAGGTTCCTGGTATCAGAGAGCTGAAAGCTTGGAAAACCTGGCAGGGGTTGTCTCAGTGCATGAAGCCTTTGCAAAACCAGATGAAAAGTAAAAGTGGCTGGTCTCAATTTCCAAGGAGAACAACTTGTTCATCTTGAAGAACACTGGGACTCTGGTCCCCCCACCCAAGGACAAAAAAGTCATTGGGGGGATGTGGCTCCTGGTGAGGAACAAAAAAAAGTTTGGTGACTTGATGAGGAGGAAGTTTTGCTGGGTTTGTTTTGGAAAAAACCCAGAGAAAGGTCAACACTACTATGATATGTACTCCAGCATTGGACAGAACAAATCACTCAAAGTCCTAATTTCTGTGATTCAATCTCCAAAAACTTTGAGATTCAGAGGAGTAAAAGTACAAAATTTATTAATGTAAACTCTTTTTATCCTCCTTAAGTATCTCCTTAGACTCTTCTGCTAATTCAGCTTGCATCAGTTGGGCGTTTTTCACTCAAGAAAATCATGGAATTTTAAATTTTCAACCCCCTGCAACCCGTTCAAAACCCAAAATGTGTTGGGTGGTGCAGTTTGCAACCCAAAATGGGTTGCAAACGGCTGGGAATTTTTGAAATTCCTGGATTCCTGCATTAAACCTACAGGATCAAATCCATGGAAAGGCCAAAGCAACATCTAGGCTACATGTTTGACTGGAAGGAGGATGGCTATGTACTCATACACCAACAGGACTACTTCAAGAAGGTCCTGGAAATGGAAAAGGTTTCTATGTCTGCAGCAAATCCAGTAAAAGGTCCAGCCCTGATGAACCTAGTCAAAATTTCTGCAAAATCTTCTGAACTTTCTGATGCAAAAACCATGGAGAAGGCTTTTGGTATGCTAAATCACCTTGCGCTACACACCTGACCCAACATCACCCACATGGTGAATGTACTGTCTCACTACTCATCCAAGCTCACTGTTTGTCACTGGAACATTGTCAAGCGCATCTTGAGATACCTCTGTGGTACAACCAATGTTGGGTTAATGTACACCAAGACCTCAGAACAAAGCAAGGATTTCACTGGCTGGGCTGGAGCTGACTACGCCAACTGTACAGATATGAGGAAATAAACCACTGGTTTTGTCATCACACTATGGGGAAACCCAGTGCATTGGATGACCAAGAAGCAAACCATTGTCACACAATCTACCATGGAGGTGGAATTCATTGCCATAAACCATTGCGCAAAGCTAATGAGGTGGATTTTGGGCCTAATGATCAGTCTTGGAGTGGCCATCCCCAAAAATTTCATCTTCAACAACAAAACAGGTGCCAATTTCATAAGTAAGGAAGCTCAACTGAACCCAAAATTGAAGAAAATAGAGATCAGGGATCAGTATCCCCAAGAACTACTGTCCAAATAACTTTTCTCAATAGAGAAGTTTCCCTCCTCCAATAAGATAACCAACATCTTGACCAAGCCCCTTGGGAATATCAAGGTATCCTCTTCCTGCAACCAACTTTGACTGGGCACTACTGAGTTCAGGAGGAGTGTTAGCGCTTGACCTCAGCAGTCCCTGCCTAAGGGTTGCAGCAACTGCATGGTATCCCCTGTGGACTCTCAATAACCTCCAACAATAAGCGCCCCAGTATCCAACTCCCAATCCAAGACCAATTCTCTTCCCTCCTCTGTCTGACAGTCCAACACTTGACAAATTGTCCCCACCAAGCCCATCTCTCTCATCCCTCACTCCCATCTGACCCACCATTGTTCCATGCCAATCCACCTCAATTATTTTGCAGCCCCCTCAGAAGCCCAGGAGGATCTTGAAGCAACTTAGTTGGAGGTAGCTACAGATCTCAATGGATTATTTGTCTCTGGCCTGGTCTCCTTTTCTATTCTCAGTTTCATTCTTGTTATTGGTCTGTTTCCTTCATAATACCCACTCATTTTCTCCAATCTCTAATTCATCTCAATCTCAAAGGTCTAGGCTAGGTTCTTTCATCACTCCTGTCTGAGGATCAGCCCTGATCACTATCCAGGTCTAACTCTCTGCCGGTAAACAGTTTTTTCTGGTTAACTAGTCTCATGATATATAAATGTCTCAAAATTGTATCCTTACTCACCTCTTCACTGTCTTGTTACTGTTTCAGTTATTTCTTATTGTTTCTGCATTTTGAAAATTCACTTTTTCAATAAACAAAGACTTCTCCAAAAATCAAACCAAAGAACTCAATTTTTAATCCATCTCAGACTGGAAATAGGTAAAAATTATATGGTTCAATTTGAAGCACAAATTTTCCTAGTAAAAGTGGTGGGTTTTTTCTTCAAAATTGACAGATTTCTTTGTGGGAGAAGAAATATTTTTTTGAATTCAATGTTCAGGAAAAAAAAATTATCAATTTTGCTAAGCAATAAAGTAAAGAATGGGAAGCAAAAAAATAGCTTGTATTCATATTGATATTTAAATATAAAACTAGACCTTATCAAAATTTCTGTAATTTAATCTCCCAAAGATTTGAGATCCAGAGGACTCAAAGTACAATATTTATTAATGTAAAATCTTTTTATCCTCCTTAAGTATCTCATTAGACTCTGATGCTAATTCAACTTACATCAGTTGGTTTTTTTTCACTCAAGAAAATGAGGCAATGTTAAATTTGCAACCCCCTGAAACCTGTTCACAACCCAAATTGTGTTGGGTGGTGCAGTTTGCAACCTGTTTTGGGTTTAAAACAGCAATTGGGGGCCCATTTGAGTTGCAAAAAGACATTTCAAACTTGGTTAGGTTGTGAATGGCAGTTTTCAACCCATTTTGGCTTGAAAAATGTGTCCCACCAACCCATTTTGGGTCACAAACCATGCCAGAAAACCCATTTTGGGTTTTGAATGGCAAAGAAATAGAAATAAAAAAATGACAGTTTGTAGATTCTATTTAGTGCATTATCTTTCTCAAACATCCAACCCTTTATTTCACCAATTTTGATGTTGCCGCCTGGTTGCACCCCTTTGTTATTTCATGCAAAAATACTGTATTTCACGCAACTTTCACAAATTCATGTTTTGAAACTCTGACTGCGCAGCCCTGTATAAAGGATTCTTGAACTCCTACCCAAAATCTTTGGTAATTTTGGATCCATAAGAACCCCTTTAAAAATGCAATTAAAAAATGAAAAAATTCCGTAAAAACAAATTTTTGCATGGGTTTTTGGATCATCATTTTGGCTGTTTGTATTGTTTTTTTTTTGGTTATTTCAGCTTCCCTAAATTTCAATAACCATTTAAAGATTCTTATAGTATATTTTTCACATTTTTTGGATGTATCCTTTCACCTTGAAAAATTCCTTCAAAAAACGCAAAAAAATCAAAAAAATCAGATTTCTCTTTGGACATTTGAATTCTTTTATTTTTCTTTTTATTTCATTTTTTTCTGTAATTCAAGCTAGTAAAAGGTTGAAATAAAATTTCAAGAACATTAAAATATTTTTTTCAGAATTTTTGGATGTATTATTTTACCTTAAAAAATTCCTTCAAAAAAGCAAAAAAAATCAAAAAATTCAATTTTCTTATTTGACTTTTGGTTCCTTATGTTTTCCATTTTGACCTATTTTTTTTGGTTTTTCAAGCATCAAGAACTGTAAGAGAAATATTCAAGAGATTTTTAAAAATCCTACCAGGATTTTAGGATGTCATTTTTGACCTTCAAAAATTCCATCAAAAAACCAAAAAATTTGAAAAATTCACTTTTCTCACTGGATTTTTGAATCCTTTTTTTGGCCTGTATAATTTTTTTTTTGGGTGATTCAAGCTTTCAGAGTGCTGAATGCTGAAAAAAAACCAAAAAACAGTTCATTAATAATTTTTCAAGATTGTCTGCATTCTTGCATACACCTTACAAGCTTCATTCAAAAAATTATAAATAAAAAACAAATATGTATAAAAATATTAAAATTTATTCAACTATGATTGTTTTTATTTTTATACTTGATTTTTGTGGAGGGAACAAAACCTCATTAAAAAGATCCAAATTTCTATGAACAATGGTTTTCCAAGATTTGGAATCCTTTGTCACAAAGATTTTCCAAAGAGGATCTAACCTGGGAGCTGGCCAATGATCAGACTTGAACTTGAATGAGACTATATGTTTGGATTCTTCTAAAAGAATGAAACAAATAGGAGAAGTTTTTGAATTTGGAGTGGGAGGGAGATTCAGAGGAAGATAAGCGCAAGGAATTAAAGAAGAAAACAGAAACATTGGACACTTATATGTTTCAGCCAGAAGGAAACCATGGCATGGAAATTTCATCCACATGTTTATGGGAGCTGGTCCATAAAGGTGGTTCAGTTGCCTTCTTGCTTCTTGGAAGTTTTCACCCCAGATATCACGCAGTAATCTTGTGTCCTTGAAGATTGTGTTTGAATCAAGCTCTTTCACCAGTTCTTTCCTGACTTCAATCCAGTCTTCTGAGATCCTCCCCAAGAAAATGGCTGTCGCTCTAAAGCTGCAGTTCCCATCCCCTATGACATCTTGAACATGGGAGATATGTGGAATGGCTTTTTTTGGGTAAATGGAATCTTTGTATTGGAACTAAAACCAAAAATAAGAATTTTTTATAATCAAAAATATGGACTGAAGAGAATGCTCAATTCTTCAATTGATACTTGGTCAAATATGCCAGAAGAAGAATAAGATAATGTGCAGGAAACCAAGAGGAAAAAACCAAAAGAAATCAGACAAAATTAAAAAATGAGAAAATACCAAATGTACTCACTTTCTCACTGATTGTTGGGGCTGCTAATACTTTCCCCCCAGGAGGATGGTAAGCACCATCACCATCTTCATTGGATACCTTAGTTCTCTTGATTCTTGTCCCACTATTTTATTCAGGAGAAGCAACTTGCTTATTCACAATGGTTCCAGAACTCTGATAAAGGTTTGAATGAAAAAATTAATGAAAAATAATATCCAACAAATTAGCCAAAAATAAAAAAAAAATGAAAGCTCACAAGGTTAATTAAATCCACATCTGGCAGCTCTTCATCTGCTGAATCTTCCCCTTCATCCAAATCTTGCACCTCTTCATCTTCTGAATATTCCTCTTCATTCAGCAATTCGCTCTATGTTTAAAAAATGAAAAGGAATCATCAAAATAAAAAAAAAACCATTGAAAAAAAAAATAAGTATAGCTATAAAATTACCTCTTCCTCTGATTCCTCCTTCTTTTTTACCTTCCCCTTCCCTTGGATGGCCTTGCACCTTCTTGAAACCTAAAAACATAAGAAAAAAATTAATTATGAACGTTAATATATTTTTTTGTCCAAAACCTTGGTGACTGACCTTCAAATTTGCAATGAATTTCTTCTTTGGGTTTCCTCTCCTCTTGGGTTCTTCTAAATATTCAAAAACAGATGGAGCGCTTTTGCTTGAGGACTGAGATATATTATTGAAATTATTGGCTTCTCCTTTGGGCCTTCCTCTAACTTTGGATCTTTGAGTGGAATTTTGCTCTTCAATCAGGGTAAGTTGATATCTTCCACTGTACATCTTTATGCCTTTTCACAGATAATATAGCTGTTCTCCAGGTGGAAACTTTCTGAATGCTTCAAACAGTTTAGTGAAATATAGGTTTTAATTACTGTCTTTGGTTGGAACTTCAAGTTTTGCTGAATCTTCAGTTGATTCAAGGTTCACAGTTAACTGGAGGAGGGGAAAATCAAAATCAATCAGGAAATTATTCATTTGAGCTTGAATCCCCCCCCCAAAAAAAGAGAAAAACTTACTGAGATGGGAGCTTTGACATGCCATTGAGGATGAAAATAATCAGGTTGGAAGAGTTTACCCTTTCTGATGGCCAATTTGACTTTGTGAACACATGGTATACCCATGTATGAAGAGTACTCACAGTTGTTGCAATTGGTGGAAGAATTGGAACTTGATGAGATGAATGAATGATTTTGAGGGAAAAGTGGATGATATTTCCAGAAGGATGATCCACACAGTGAGGAAGACCAATGAGATGCTTGGATTCTTGCTGAGAGGCTTCAATGGCTCTCTCACAGGTTTGGATTGAAATGGAACTGTAAATTTTTTGGACTACATCATAGAAAGAGCCAATAGAAAAATTGATGAATATTTTAATGTAGGAGTGGGAACCTTCTATTGTTGATGTGCTTGTGTTTCCAAAGTGAAATTATTTTTTTTCCAAATAGGAGAGAAATTTTCTTTCTAGAGGAATCCATTTTTCAAGAAGGTAGTCACAAGTGGCAGGATTCCAGACCAGAGAAAGTTTTGTGAAGTTTTTGTGATAGCTTGATTCAAATTTTGAATAGACCAAATGATGCCATTTTTTCTGGAATATCTTCCATTCATCTTCAGGTTTAAAGTGCTTCCTGCAATGAGTTTTAATATTCTTGAAAATGTGCCAGACACAGAGAACATGATGAGAAGAAGGGAAAACTGACTTAATTTGGCTAATAAGTTCTTTTTCCTTGTCTGTCAAAATCACACTAGGTTCTTTATCTTCAAATATTTCCTGAAGTTGAGTAAGGGCCCAATCATAGTTATGGTTTTTCTCTTGAGATAAGAAACAGAATTCAACTGAGAAACTTCTAGAAGAATTGTTTATCTCAATAATATGAAGAAGGTGCATTCCAAATTTGTTGGTTTTATATGTAGAGTCCATCATAATGAGAGTAGGGAAAAGTTTGAGAAGTTTCATGGAATCAGGGTGTAAAATAAATATAAAGTAATTTTACCATCCACATTGTTCATTTTGAAGTAAAAAGAAGAATTCCTGAGTTTCAGTATCACTGCTTCCACAGGATTTTTTCCATCAAGGGATTTTTTTTGTATTTGGGATCTTTTGTTGTAAATTGTAGGGAGATTTGTATGGATAGTTGATGATGAGTTTTGTATAAGAGAGTTGAGAATTTTGAAAGGGGGAACTCCTGCTTTGGATAAATTTTCAACCACCTCATTTTTCTTGCCTGGGATTCTTCTGTGGATGGGATGAGCGGAAGGATCAATGGAAGGTGGATGGTTGTGCTCCGGACATATAACATTCAACCCCCAAATACCCAATCTTTTTGAAAAATTCCCTGATAACATGAAAGGAAAATTGGCCTTTCTTGATTTTTTCAATTTTTTGGTATCTTTGCTGGGTTTATATTCCCCTGATTTATCAAATTGGTAGTGGTAGGCCTGATTCTTGCAATTTGATGCTCTGGTAGATATTGAATATCCATGGGACTTTTCCCATGATTGGATAGCCTCAACCAGCTCCTCCTTTTGATTATATGATAGCTCAGGAGGAGGTTCCAGAGGAGTGGAATCATAAGTTTGAGTAGATGAACAAGGAGCAAGAGGATTTGAATCACTAGTTTGATTAGATGAGATAATGGAGGATGGACCTGATGAAACAGTTCTGAAAAGTGGGTCGATGTTTTCCTGAGCCATTGGGAAAAGAGATGTTCTTTTTTGGAAGTATCTTGAGTGTTAATCTGTTTTGATGAGTGGTTGGTGGTGTGGTGTGAAAAGGTGTGGTGTGGTGTGGTGTGGTGTGGTATGGTGTGGTGTGGTGTGGTGTGGTGTGGTGTGGTGTGGTGTGGTGTGGTGTGGTGTGGTGTGGTGTGGTGTGGTGTGGTGTGGTGTGGTGTGGTGTGGTGTGGTGTGGTGTGGTGTGGTGTGGTGTGGTGTGGTGTGGTGTGGTCTGGTGTGGTGTGGTGTGGTGTGGTGTGGTGTGGTGTGGTGTGGTGTGGTGTGCTGTGCTGTGCTGTGCTGTGCTGTGGTGTGGTTTTATGTGGTGTTGTTTTGTGTTGTGTTGTGTTGTGTTGTGTTGTGTGGTTTTATGTGGTGTTGTGTTGTGTGGTGTTGTGTGGTGTGGTATGGTGTGGTATGGTATGGTATGGTATGGTATGGTGTGGTGTGGTTTCAGCTCTCTGATACCATGAACCTTGCAGTCCTTTAGGTAAAGAGAGTGATAAAAATACTGCACTAATAATAATAATAATATTCCAAAGATAAATACTTAAAAAGCTCAAATGATAAATATGTTGAAGAGCTTGTGAAAGGTTGAATTGGTTTGGTTTAAAAGGGTTTTGAATTTTTTATAAAAAGAGGGGCCACAGTATTATACTACTGGGGATCTTTACAGACAGGCAACCTCTCTTCAAGGGGCCTCCTTAGGCAGTTTAAGAACCTTGGATTGATAATGGGTGCCTTATAAGGACTTATCCACTGATATGGCTGGGCAAAACAGCAAAAAAGCCAAGGCAGGAAGGAAACAATGCACTCTGAGTCAATAATCCACAGAAAAGCCTGCAAAGATTCAGGTAAAGGGTTTCAGGGCAGATGGGGTTGATTGCCAGACTAAACTTTAGTGAATCAGGTTGATTGGTTTTGGGAAATAATAATAATACTGCAGAATAATTCATAAATCACTTGCTTATCTCTTTATAAGCAATTGATTAATAATGACATGGAGTCTGATTGATAGTGATAAATTCCTGGTAAAACTGATGGGGAATAATGGATCCACAGAGGTCTGTATAAATACCTTTTGGGGTGATAATGAGCTTCTCATGGCACATAGAGAGGGTTCTGCTCATGGGCTGAGGCTGGTAGGCCATTCAAGGCATTTGTAGCACGTCCACTTGGTGCTTTCAATCAGCTTTCCTCAGATCTACTGGATTTCTGTACTATTTTAGCCACAGGATCTGTTAATCTGTTAATGGCATAATTCTGATCATTCTGCACTTATCATTGATTTTTACTATTATTATTGGTTCAAAGTATAAATATGTGTGTATTTATTGATTTTACATCATCTGCTGAGCATGTAGGTAATTTTCAATAATTTTCAAGGCCACTCATTGTAGTGCTTTGTGGTCTTCAAAGATTGGGATCTGTTTGTTTTGTGGGAACCTTCAATATTTGATTTATTATTTAAAATACTTTAAAATTAATTATATAATATTCTTATCTAGGTTTTAAGGTTTTCAGACCATTTTTAATTCATATGTCACATTATTATGTATGCTTGGTAAAACCCACTAGGTTTTAGCTCTTATGAGCGGTACCTGCTGTCAGATTTGTCACGACTGATCCTGACAGGGTGATCAGTCCATTCAGATGTGTGCAAGGTAGGATCTGCTGCGTGCGTGGCAAGATTGGCTGCGCGCAGGACTTCTGTACGCAAGAATGTGATGCTACAGGTGCTTAGGGGTTGTATAGGGAAGCGGGACTGCGCGCAGGAATTGTGACAGAACACATTTCCATGTTTTACTCCTAAAATATACACAACACCTCAATTTGTACTGAATTTTAGGTGTGAAACCTATACGTGAAAATGTATGTGAAATATTAATCTGGCCAAAAGGTGCCATATTGGTGCCTTGACCTTTTGGTCAATTTTTGTTTAATTATTTAAAATCTGAAGGAGTTATATTTCAAGGGTGGGGTCACTGAGTGACCCTACCTTATTTTGAGTGGGGAATCCATTTATGCAATAATATTTATGGATTTAAAACTCCTTGTTAATATTTTATTAATTTATTTTTACATTTTATTTTTGTTACTTTGACAGGTTGCTCTGTACATAGTAGCATGGTAGTGAAATGGTGTGGTGGGGGGCGATGGCGGGGTGGAAAAGGTCAAGGGGGTGGTTTATAAGATAAGTGAGGCGCTCCAAGATGGGTGGTAGTCCCAGGAAAAAATTTTCAGTCCTATTGAATATATGCATGTGAAGGGCTCAAAGAAGAGTGAATTTTTCAAATTTTTTAGTTTTTTGATGGAATTCTTAAAGGTCAAAAATGACATCCAAAAATCCTGAAAAAAGCTCTTGAATAGTTCTCTTGAAATTCTCAAAGCTTGAAACCCCCAAAAAAATTATTCAAAATGCCAAACATAAGGATCCAAAACTCAAATGAGAAAATTGAATTTTTTGAATTTTTTGCTTTTTTGAAGGAATTTTTTAAGGTAAAATAATACATCCAAAAAATCTGGAAAAAAAATTTAAATGCTATTTAAATATTTTTCAACTTTTTGATAGCTTCAATTTCCCAAAAAAATGAAATAAAAAGGAAAATAAAAGGATTCAAATGTCCAAAGAGAAATTTGATTTTTTTGATTTTTTGTGTTTTTCAAAGGAATTTTTTAAGCTGAAAGGATACATCCAAAAAATATGAAAAAATTATTTGAAGACTCTATGAATGTTGTTAAAATTTTATGGCAGCTGAAATAATGAAAAAATAACAATAAAAATAGCCAAAATGATGATCCAAAAACCAATGCAAAAATTTGTTTTTACAGAAATTTTTCATTTTTTGATTGCATTTTTGAAGGGGTTCTAATGGCTCCAAAATTACCAAGGATTTTGGTTAGGGGTTCAAGAGCCCCTGCTACTAGGCTGCGCATTCAGATTAAAAAAAATGAATTCTTGAATGTTGCGTTGTGGAAACAAGAGGAAGATACTCCCCTAAGTTGTCCTCAAGTTTGGAAATTATTGGTCCAAGCGTCTGTAAGGAGGTTGAGTTCTGATGGGTTTTGAGAATAAGATATAGTTATGAGAAAAAGATGAATAAATAAAATGATTTTGTATATTCCTACCCTTCAATCCTTCCATGATCCTTTGATGATAAGATTTGATGAGATGATATGATCCTACAGCTCGGAGTTCAGAGTGAGGTTTTGAGTCCTCCCTCTCAACCCTAACCTAAGTACAAGCACAACTGAAAGCCTAATAAAAAAATTAAGAAAGAACCCCTAGAACCCAGAACCCTACCCCAAAATTAACCTTTACAACCCAATCCCTTTAATCCCTTCCGCCATTACGTACGTCTGGTTTGTCCCTCTGATGGCACAGCCCTCCACTGCGTCCTACTTGGAGCCCCCTGTGTTTATTGGTACGCACGCGTCTGCAGATCCTGTAATATGCAAATCAGTCTGCACCTATGCTGGTGCGGACCTCCCCAGCATGTATAACCTAGCAGTTTAACCACTCCTGCTTTCCCAACCAGCCACCCGAAAACCTGGTTGGGTTGCCTCCATTACTTGGTCCGCACCGCCTGAGTGGGTAACAAGCCTGCCATGCCTGGAGTTGGCCCAACCCGCAATAAATGCTGAGCCTGAAATACCCAACTTCTGAGCGCGCAGCCTGCAATGCAGTTCCCAATCCAAGGTTATAAATAAAACACCACAGCATGAAAGCATTTTTGCGTGAAATAAAAGATGCGTGAGAAGAATAATTCACTTTATATATATATATATATATATATATATATATATTTTGAAGAAGACATTCATTTTTGTTGGCTTATGTAGAAAAAACAAGAAAAAAGAAAATGGATTATATTATTTTTGAAAGATATTTATTTTTATATGTTATTATATATATATTGTTTAAAAAAGTTGATATGGTTTATTTATTTTAAGAATGTTTTTTGTTTTAAGGGATACAGTGTATGGAAATCTTTAAGTAAGGTAGGAAAGTTGGTAAGATTAGAGTGATTTTCCCAAGTGGTGCTTTCATCATCATTTTGAAAGCCTTTCCATTCAACTAATTAAATTAATTTCCCCCTCTTAAGTCTTGAGTCAAGTATCTGAGACACTTCCCATTCCTCTTCCCCATCAATTTTGACTGGTTCAGTTGGTGGTTGGTGCCTGGAAGACAGTGACTTGTCTGGATATGGCTTGAGTAAGGAGGTGTGGAACACAGGGTGAATAGTGGACCATTGCTGAGGAAGTTGAAGCTCAAATGAATTTTCTCCAATCCGTTCTGCAATCAAAAAATGGCCTAAACATTGCTGTGAAAGCTTATGAGTTGGACAATTAGTTTTGATATTTTTAGAAGAGAGCCAAATTTTGTTTCCAACAGCAAATGAGGCAGGTAAATCACTTCTTTTTAGGTCAGCATATCTGTTATAGGTCTTAATTGACTTTTCTAGTTCAACTCCTAGTTGTTTCTGAGTCTTGTGAATCTGAGTTATGTAGTGAATGGCAGGTTGGTTTTCTACTACATGGAGGGTTTAAAAGATGGGGTGTCAACCCTAAATGGTGAAGAATGGAGATTGCTTAGTAGAAGTTTGAGTGGAATTGTTGTAAGCAAATTCAGCAAGAGGGATTCAGGTATCCCAGTTGTCTTGGCAATAACTGAAATACATCCCAAGAAATTATTCTAGGATCTGATTTAACCATTCCATTTCGCCATCTTTCTCAGGGTGATAAGCTGTGGAGAGATTTCTTTTTATCTGTAATTTTTCACATAAAATTTTCCAAAAGGAGGAAACAAATAAAGATCCTCTGTCACTGAAAATGTCATTTGGGAGTCCATGTTTAGTTAAGACATGAGAGATTAGCAGGTTAGACAACTCAAAAGAGGAGATATCAGTTCTGGTTTCAATAAAGAGAGAAATTTTTGAAAAACAATCAACTACCACAAGGATTGAGTCAAATCCATTGGATAGTGGAAGTTGTGAGATAAATTCCATAGAGAGTGAGTTCCAGGGGGAATCTGGAATTGGTAAGGGTTGGAGGAGTCCAAACTTCTTGTGATGACTGGGTTTGTTTCTGCTGAAAAGATAACAAGAAGAAACATAATCTTTGATAAAGGAAGTGATATTTTCCCAGTGGAAGTCTCTTTTGACTAGATCAATTGTTTTGTTTTGTCCAGGGTGGCCAGAGAGAGGGGAGTTTTTTTGTTTTCAAAGTATTTCAAGTTGGATTTGTTCATCTTCTTTGGAGATTGCTATTAAATTTTGGAAAAAAAGAAGTCCAATGTCTGGATCTATTAGATAACCCTTTACTTGTTCCTTTTGGTGATAAATTGAGAATTGATTCAAAAGAAACCAGCATTCTGACAAGGATAAGGAAAACAAGATTGGATGATGAGAAAAGAGCCTGAGAGTTCTTGTTGAGAGTCAAGAATTACCAACAAGTTGTTGAGGAAGTTGAGGTGGTCAGCATGAGGTTTGACGGTGGTGGCCCGGCATTGACCAATTCAGAATGGGTTGTGTGGGTTGGTTGTGGTCTGGGTTATTGAGCTGAGTTCAGGCGTCAACAAATCAAGGACAAGAGAAGGCTGACTCTTACCAGTTACAGGACTGCAAGCTTTGAGTCGGTGACAATGATTGAGTTGTGTTTGAGGCTTGAGGGATGGTGCAGTTGAGGTGAGTTGATAGAATGATGAAGAGTGAGGGTGACAAGATGAGAAAAGAAAATGGAAGATGGAAAGACAATGAGACAAGTAACAGAAGAAGGAAAGAAAATGAGACAATTGAGAATCAAAAGGAGGAAACCCAAGTCCATTCTTCCTGGTTCCTGTCTGTAAATCACCTTGGGGTACCTGGGGTGCGCGTGGTGATTGCAATCTCATCTGGGTGAAGGTACTGTTGAACAGGCGTGAAAGTCAACAGAAGTCAAAAACTTTTTATGTAACTTCTGAATAATCTTTTGGGTTGATTTTTTGGAGATCTGGGATTGAAATAAAGCTTTCCAAGTTTCCATCAACCTGTTTGGTAGAAATTAAGAAAATTATAGAAGTTTCAAAGTCATTCTGTTTCAAGAGTTGTTTGAAATTTTCTGGATTCTTTTATGAATAGGGCATCCCCCCTTGGGATAAACATTGTCTTGAAATGAAAAGACATCAGGAACTATGGAGTGCTTTCCAGTTATTTAGACTATGGTAAAGTCAAATTTGGATAGAAACTCAGCCCAACAGTCTTGGCAACAAGTCAAGAATTTGGAGGTCATGAAATATTTTAGAGAAAAATGATCAGTGAGAACTTTAAAAGGAGAGGAGAGACCAAGGAAGTAATCTCTCCAGATCTTGATAGCCCATACAATGGATAGGAGCTCTTTATTTTGGATTTAATAGTTCAGTTCAGCACTACCCAATTTTCTGCTGTCAAAAGAAATTGGGTGCTTGGATCCATCAGGAGAAAGTTGGGTGAGGACAGACCCTAGGGCATAGTCACTAGCATCAGTCTCCAAAAAGGTTTTCAAAGAAAAATCAAAATGTCTGAGAATAGGAGCCTTTGTAAATGCTAGTTTTAAGTCCTCAAACTGCTGCAGGGCGCCTGGGGGCAAAGGAAAGATGGGGTCTGAACCAATGATAGCAGTGAGGAGGTAGACCTTTCTGGATTAGTTAATGATAAACCTGCAATAGAAATTAGAAAAACACAAAAACTGCTGCAAGGCCTTTTTGTTTGTTTGTGCTAGCCAATCCAAGATCTTATGGACCTTGGAGTTTTCTATTTCAATACAATTCCTGCAGATAAAATAACCCAAGTAGTCCACTGAGGAGGCATGAAATTCACACTTATAAGCTTTTTCATATAAGTTGCTCTTCCAAAGTATGCTCAAGACTTCAAACACATGATCTGTATGTTCTTTTAAGTTTTTGGAAAAAATAAGTATGTCATCAAGGTATACCACCACACAGATGGTTAGAAGGTCTGAAAAAATTCCATTAACAAGACATTGGAAAGATGCAGGGGCATTGGTCAGTCCAAATGGAATAACTAAGTATTCAAAACTTCCAAAATTAGTCCTGAATTCTGTAAGGTGTTCATCCCCTTCTTTGATTCAAAGGAGATTATAAGCACCCATGAGGTCAATTTTGGAGAAAATGGTAGAACTGGAGAAGACTGTTAATAAGTGAGTCATGGGAGGAATAGGTTACCAATTATTTTGAGTAACAGAGTTAAGCTTGCAATAGTCAACAAACAATTGCAAACCACCATCCTTCTTTTTCACAAATAGGAAAGGTGATCCAGTGCTTGAAGTGCTGGGGAAAATGAAACCTTTCTCTATATTTTCCACTATATAGGATTGTAGGGTCTCCTTCTCATGGTGACTTAGGGAGTAGATATGCTCAACTGGAGGCAGAGGGCCTTCCAGTTAAATATGGTGATTGTAAGCATGATGAGGAGGGAGTTTATCAGCTTTAACCTTGGAAAAAACATCTAAAAAGGCATGATAAGCTTCTGGGACTCTCTCCATCACAGTTTCAATTTCACCAGTTTCTTCATCTTCATCTAGACCTTCTGAAGCAGTCTGATTTGTGCCAGAGTCAGAATTGGAGATAATCATATGAAGTATTTTAATGGAATGATCATCCTCTATATCCTCAAAGAATTTCAGAGAATTTCCAAAGAATATCCAATTCACAGAAGTTGTTGTTAAACTCAAAGGAAATTGTTGTGAGTGCATAGATTCTGAAAAGGGAGCAGGAGCAGTGACCTGCAGGTTCACTGGCAGAAAGTCAGTAGTGGCCAAAAAGAGTTCAACAGTAGGGGAATGATCAAGGGTTGGTTGGTGTCTTGGGGTGATCAATCCCAGTTTCCAATTTAACCCTGGGTTACAGAAATTGAGGAAGTCAATACTTAAAAAAATTTCTTCTTTTGGAGGAGTATCAATGACTAAGAAATCCCATTCTAAGTTGGGAAAGGAAGGTGAGGGAAATTTGAAGGAAACCCTGTGAGTGATTTTCTGGGAAGGTGAGTTAGAAGAACTGAAGGTAAATAAGAAAATAGGAGTGGTAAGAGGTTTGGGAGAAAGGGAAAACTGTCAAACCATAGATTTGGGAATAACAGATTGGGTTGCTCTAGAGTCAACAAGTACACTATAGGCCTTATTATTGAGAAAACAAATAAAAAATAAGTCTTTATTAGGAAGAGTGGATGCTTTCCCTTCCAAAGTACGCACTCAAATATTGGAGGGGTGATGATCATGGAGTACCACATTTTCATCACCCAGTATTTTCCCTGTTTGGGTTTAGCAGGAGTAGGTTTCTGTTAAGGCTTGAAATCTGGATGTTTTTTTGCAGAGGCTAAGTTTGTGAGCACTTCCACAGTAGTTACACAAACCCTCTCTTTATCTTCTAGCCTTCTCATCAGCTTTGTGGTGTCCGTCTTTTCCCACATTGGGATTAGGACAATAAGTTGGAGCAGGGTAGTAAGGGGAGCCTTTGCTTTTACCTTGAACCTACCTTGTTGGCTGGGATCTTGAGGCTTTGGAGGAGTTGGCAAAATGGGTACAGGTATTGAGTTTGGTGGGAATTGAAGGACTTTTGACAGATCCTTTCATGGTGGCAGTTATCATACTTAAGGACAATGTCCATTAGTTCTTGCAAGGTTTCCTGAGGTCCATCATAACCAGCTAGTTGGTCCAGAAGTCTGGCTGGGAGTCCCTGTCTAAAATGAAAGAAGAAAGCTTTATCACCCCATTCAGAGACCTTAGTCATAAGTGTCCTGATATCAGTGATGTAGTTAGTAGCATAACCAGTATCTTTCATTTTAAAAAGAGTTAACTCCTTTTCAGCATTTTTGATTTCCAGAAGATCCCTAAAGAGGTTATGAAGCTGCTGAAGAAACAAAAAACATCTCAGCTTGCTACTATTACAGAGCAAGCCGCAAAAGTAAAAGAAAATAACATAAAAATAAAAAAAAAAATAAATAAGTATGGAAGATGAAAAAACTTTAATATCTTATTTCCAATTCTGATTCTCCATAAAAATTAAGGGAGGTTCACTCACTGACACCTACCCCAAATTCCCATCCCTTATATTTTTAAATAATTAATGAAAAATTTCCACAAGGCATGGCCTTGAGATTTTGGCCATTTCAATATTTCACATGAAACCTAATGTATAGGTTTCACAGTGAAAATTTAGTCAGAATCTGTGAGTTCTGTATATTTGAGGAGTTACGTGCGGAAAAGTGATTTTTCACAATTCCTGCATGAAGCCGCTGCAACTGAGATCTCCGTGCAGGGCTGAGAAGCAGCACCACCACCCTGTCTACATGACATGACAGGCTGGGTATGCAGTCTTGGGCATCTGAAAAGTATTCAGCCACGGGACTACAGGCTAGCTTGACAGTCTGACAGCAGGAGACTGGAAGTACCACCTAAACATGCTACTAACCAGACAGATACATACCACATATGTAATAAATGTCTTGGTGGGTGAAGTATGATTAGAAAACAACCTAATGACTAAAAACATACATAAAATTTTTTTTACATATTTTGAATATATATAATACAAAAAACATGATAAATGCCAAAAATAGATAACAACAGGGTGAGAAATCTCTGAAAATATCTTAAAGTTAAAAATGTGAGAAATTCAAGATATCAATATGACTGTGACACACTAAAGAAATTCAATATGTAAAAATATTACATATATTCCTACAGAATATTTTTTTATTAATTATTTTAAATGAATAAACAAAATTAGGAAAATGAGGACCAAAATAATTATTGTAATTCTGTTCCCACCAGTGAATACATAATGAGAACTTATCTTACATCATTTTATCCGTAAAAATTTCTACTAAGACATAATATCAACGAACTGGGAATATTTAATAAGGATAATTAATGAAATAAGGCTCAGGTGGATAAATAAGGTGTTATTCATGTGAAAATAAACTCAATTAAATAATAAACCAATTCTATTATCCTGTGGAAATAGATGCTAACCATGTCATAGCACCCAGGAAACGTGATGGGCTACCACTGATTACCATTTTAGCCTTAGAAACCATTCCTTTGAGGCCCTATAGCCCTCAGAAGTACAGTAGTGGGACCCAAAAAGATATAAATAAAGGCCTGTTTTGAGGTTATTCAGACCCCAGAACCAGTTACGTTTACATCCAGACACCATGCAAAGGTAATAAAATACTTATAAGAGATAATTAAGTGATTTATGGCTTTATTCTGATTGATATTATCTGTCCAAAAACCTCTTTATCAATTTAAAATCATAAAAAACCTTTTAATCCCAGATACAGGTTTAAGCCATCATTACACTTCCCAAACACATACCCAAAGTATTAAATAAAATACAATTGAGTTAATTATACTTTTTCTGTGGTGGCAGCTTGGTTACAAAGTCCTGAAAATCCACCATCTATTTTACATATATATTGTCTTTGGGCAATATCTCCTTTAAGAATATAAATCAAAGGTCCCAAAGTAACCAGGTCTACGTATTTCAAAGTGAATTTCATGAAGAAGAGGTGTTAAAGATCCCCAATCTTATTGTGGACCCTCTTTTTATTTATTTAATAATAAATTCATTAATATTGATGAATAATGATCATTAATATCCAAAGAATATTTCCTTGCATTTGCTTTATCCAAATATTTTACGGATTATTGCTGCATGAAAATAATATATTTATTATTTATTATATCACCTCTGGTAGCTAAACAATAGCAAGGATCTTTCCATCAAGGAGGTTGAAAATTGGGTGTCTGGTTTGGAAATATTCCATTTTATTATATTTAATACCTTGGACCAGAAATTTCTTGTAAAATAATCAAAGATATAATTTATCTGAAATTCAAAACATGATTTATCATTTATTACTTTTACAGTGTATTTTAAAACAAATGAATAATTAATATTATTATATTTAAACCTCTTAAAAATAAGAAAAGAAGAGTATATTAAAAACTATAAACCAAAAGGTTGGTAAGCTTTAACACCAGCTGAAAAACTTTAAATCTCGCTTAACCGTAAAAAAGTAGACAAAATCATTGAAAAAGAAGATCTAGAGAGGTGCATTAACTTTCAAGCTCTATTAAGACAACACAAAGCTTGGAAAAAATACCAGAAAAATTTCTTTTTAAAATATAAAAGTAAGTAAAAATTTTTTACAAAAACATTTTAATAAAATAATATTAATATATTTTATTAAAAAATAAGCTCTGTTTCTTATAATATCAGTGAGCGCTCCTATGCCAGAAACAACTGCCCCTGAAATTGATCTTTTGAATCAAGAAGTACCAGAAATTTCTGGACGTCCTGAAAACATTTTTGACTAGAGAAGACCTTATTGGGAAGCACCAAGATCCTGTTTGGTTACCTGTTCAAGATGAATTCAATCCTGAAAAGGTTTTAGTGCCTTTAACTATTGACTTAAGTAAGTTAAAATATCTCATTATTATGCAGATTTTTCTTAGCAACAAAAATACTTATAAATGTTTTGATATGAGCAGATGCAACACAAGGGCCTCAGGCAGAGTTCCACCCTATGGATCTTTGCCAGGAGCTCCAAGTAACCATGAGGCAGCCCATAATGACAAAAATGAGGGGGTTGGATCCCATGAGTCAAATTTTGGTAGAGAAGGAGCAGAACCAAGTACTGCTACCCTCCCCCAACCTAGTGCTGGAGAAAGTGGTAGAATCAAACCCCTCTCAATTGCAAGGAGTTCCTCTGCAGCCACCGCAGCAGAATCTGTTCAAGGAAGCCAGGATCAAAGAATTAGTCAAAGAGAAAGTGAAATTATGGGAATAATTAAAAGAAGCCCATTCCAAAGAGGACTTGATCTCCATGAAAAAGATAATATGCAAAGCAAAGGTTCCCCAGATAGCTCTTCAGAAGATGATCCCCAGGAAAGAGGGAGAATCCTACATACAAAAATCAAATCCTTGGGATCAATAAGCACAACTGAAAGGCAGAGGATCAGGAAAGAAGAGATCCTCTTCCCATCCAAAGCCCAATGGAAAGAAAGATTGGGATCAGATAATATCATTAGCTCAAAAGTGGAAAAAGGTGTACCAAAATTAGTTTCTAATTCTGAACCTAGTGTTTTGTCTAAACCAACCTCAGATGTAATTACTTCTTTCTCTAATGATATGCACCATACTTTCAAAAATTTTTGTTGAAATTTGGATGGTTTTTACACTCAATTGGATAAGTTGAATTCAGTAGTGGCCAAATTAATGAATAATCAATCAAAGACTGTGGGGATGGAGGATCTTACGGTAAAGACAGAACAATTATTGGAAACAATAAATCAAGGTAAAACCAGTCAAACCCAAACAATTGAGAAAATGTTATCAGTTATTCAAGAAGATTTTATTATGTCCATCCAGCCATTGAAAGAAGAATTAAATAATGCTACTAAAAATTTCATTTTGTCTCTTATTGAAAAATTAGATCTGCTTAATAATAAAGTTGACCTGCAACTTAATTTGATCAAAAATGATCTTAGGCACTTACAAGTCTGTCTGACCAACCCCTTGGATAGTACCACAGAGGAACCAAAAACTCCCTGACAAACTACTACCCCTTATGCACAGCCCTTAACAGGAATTCAAAGGAGTGAAACTTTCAGGCCTAGTCCTACTCCTGAGATGGAACAAGCCCTCAAAATTTAACCCCCTATCCATGAATGGCCTAAGTTCTCCAGTGAAGGAGAATACAATCATATTAATTTCATCAAATTTATTGACTATACCATAAATTCCTATGACCTGCCAGAGGCTATTGCTGTAGTCAGGCTTCCTAGCCTCTTTACAGGAGTAGCTTTAGATTTTTTTATCAGCAAGAGAGAAGAAGTAGGATCCTTACCATTTAATTCTTAGAAAATATCAATCAAGGAACAGTTTGGTTCTAGGATTTGGAAAATAAAAATGATGAAGAATTTTGAAAACTCCATATTTGAACCCTCCAAAGATAAACCTGGCAAATGGTGTTTATAAAAAAGGAGGAGACTAGACTGCTCCTACCCAGATTCTGATAAGGAATAGGTTAATGAAAGACTTGTTAACCTGTGTCCTGGTCATCTTAACCATGGTGTAAGATGCGGGATGAATATGGATTCTGACTTACCAACTCTGGTCACTGTGTTAGAGGAAGTAATAGATATGAATGGATTGGATAAAAAGGCTCCCTCTAGGCCTAAATAGAGCTTTAATACCAACAAAATCAGGGAAAAACCTCCTCATATGATTATCCCTCATAATAAGAAACCTACTGATAATAAGGATAAGGAAAGAATACCTGGAACTTGTTGGAACTGCAACAAAACTGCGCACATGAGCCAAGATTTTCCATTAACAAAAAGAAAAATAGCAGTCATGGAAGGAGAACCAGAGAATGAGGAGAATAAGAATTATGAGGAAACAGCTGATACTGAAGGATCAATATCAGAATGTGAATTGATAATGACCAATCCTGTTAGTGTAATAGAAGGAAACATAGGTTCCTCTGTAGAGATAAATAATATTCATGGTGACTACAGTTTACCCCAGCATTGTGACCCTTCTATAATTCATAGACATATAACTGAAGCTAAACCATTAACCCTGAAAACCTTGAGTGGTAAAAGTTACACTACAGGCCAGACTTGCTATACCGCAGGAATTTATAAAGAAAAACTGAAAGTTTATTACTTGAAAGTGGGGCTTTTTCTTCATGTGTCTGTACTGATTTCTTGAAAAAATGGGATCCCACTTGGAATGATCACCTTCTGCCTGTCCCAAAGGCAAATTTTAGCTCTTGCAATTCAACTATGAGTGCTATTGGAGTATGGACTTCCTCCATAGTATTGCCCCAAACCAAAGGATCCCTGAGGATTCAAGTGGAGTTTGTAGTGTTTCTCAATGGGTTGTGTGACTACCTGATAATAGGAAATGATAATTTATGCCTATATGGTATAGATTTGTTCCAAAGTAAATGAAGGTACTTTACTGTAGGAGGTAACTGGGAAAAGAAATTCAAGATATGTACTATCCAAACAAATGTCCCCTCTTCCACTTATCAGAAACACTTAGAAAAATTCAATCAAGAATACTTCTCTCAAGCTGCCCTGAATGAGAAAATTTCTGAAGAACAGAAAAAAGATATACTGACCATTTTTTTTCAGAATAAGAATGCTTTCTTTACCAAAGATCACCCCATTGGTAATATCAAAACGCATGAAATGGTTTTGACTTTAACCATCAAACCTCCTTACCCAGCCAACTTGACGAGACCTTCCTATCCTTCTAGTCCTAAATCTAGGTTGGCTCTGGAAGAGAATATTCAAGAACCCTCAAATTTTCAGGTATTAAGGAAATTATTACACAATGAGAAAGTAGATATAACCACTCCTGTTATAATAGAATGGCATAATGACAAGTCTAGAATTGTTGGAGACTTTAGAATGCGTTAACTTTCCATCCATCATCTTACTGCGCGGACTTCCTCCCTCACCCCGTATTGGGGAACCTTCATCTCACCACGCGCGCGTGCTCTACCTTACCCCGTAACAGGGAATCCCCAAATGCCTTGTCTCTTCATCTCTGCCTCTGTATCTCAGTCTCCTCTCTTGTTGTTCCTTTTCTCTTTTCCAATCTTCCTCTTCTCATTCTGTCTGCTTCTCAAGTTTCCCTTCAAGAAACAATTGCAAGTCCCTCAATAACAAGTCTTTGCCTGGTAAGACTCTAAATCACCTACTCCTCACAACAACCCAATCTGACTCTCCATGACTTTCAGCCCATCACTATCTCCTCCTTTCTATCTGGTCTGACCACGCCTCAACATCTCACTCAAGCTTGTATAGCCACTTTTTCTTTTGACCCTTAATTATGGTTTAACTTGTAGGGTCTTCTTTTCATTCTATGTCATCTGTTGTCTGCATGATTCCTAGTCTGTTATTCTTTTCTACTACCTTGTTTAGCCGTTGGTTCTGTGTCCTCTAGAAATCTAAGCTCATCTCATCATGATTAAAAGCCAAAGGTCTACAAGCAAACTCAATCAGCAAGACATGAACAAACCAGCGGGAGCAAACAACTACTTCCACCAAGTGGCTCTCAAAGCATCTGTCAACGCCATACCTCCCTTGAACAAAGAGAATTTCTCTATATGGCGGGACAAGATGCTCATGCTATTTGACCTCAAAGATATCAAGGAGGCCATTACTTGGAACTCTGGCCCAATCTTGTCAAAACAAGACTACAAAATACGAGCAATCATTCTTTCAAAGCTTGACAGTACAACCCATGCCAATGTTGTTAACTCCTCCAATATTAACTTGTCAAAACTTCTATGGGCAGAGATCACCCAAAGATTTGCATCTTCAGAGACAGCAAACCAAGCTAGAGTATTCAATTACTTCCTTCATTCTGCATTCAATGAAAATGCCATTGAAGGATTCATCACTGAAATGCGGAAGGCCATCACAAGAATGACGGACATTGGTATAGAATTACCTAAAGACATACTAGCATATCTCTTACTCTTCAAATTTCCCCCTATCCTTGAAAACCTGAAACAGAAAATTATGCATGTTGAGAAGAATTTAACAACGGAAGTTGTGTTTAATCACCTCACTCAATATAATAACAAGAGGAAGGCGCAATTAACTACCACCAAACCCTCAACTGATGTATCACTAATTGCTACAAAGACTCGAGGCAATAAGGATGAGAGCAGGATCAAGACAAGATGCCAAGAGGGATACCATGACCCGAAGGCCTGTAGAGCCTGTAGAGCTCTTTTGGGGCGGAAAATTTGCCTTTTGGCTTGTTGTATCATGGGCTCACAAGAGGCCAATATTTTTTACTTAAGGAGCTCTTCTCCCTGCTGTTTTCCATCATCCATTCATCATCCAATTGAATTCATCACCAATATCATACCATGTATTGCCCCATTGTGAGAGCCCATCAGCAATTATTGACACAAGGTGTCCAGCATTTCTTTTGCTTTAAATAATGCTCATTTGCCTAAGCTAATTGCTGGCAATAATTATAAGAATCAAAAACCTGAGAATATTTGAGAAACAAAAGGCTAAAAAGAATATATTAGGGAGAAGAAAAATCACAGAGAACACGACGGCAGTACAAGTAGAGATGAAAAATAACATAAAAAGAACAAAAAGAGACAGCCAGCTAGACCTGAGGAGTCCACAGAAGCTGAGACAACAATATTGGTATTGGAGGACCCCAAAGACAATACAACAATAGGTGGAAGTGTTGAGTCGGTGGATGAGGTGGTCAAAGGACGTTGCAATGGCGCGTCTGGTTGATAAGCCAATGAGGAGGACCTGAGAGCCCTAAGGGGAAAGCCCAGGATCTCTGTTGAGCAGTAAAAATAGGGACTCCAGCATTCAAATTTGGAGTATGTGCACTGGTGCAGGAAGCTGAAGCGCGGTCACATCACAGAAAATAGGTAAACAGAGGGAAGACACACAATAAATGAAAAAAGAAGAAAACAGAAGATAAAAGAGGATAACAGAAGATGAGATTCAAAGGCAAGAATCATTTGAATTCTAACACCCTCCCTGGCTTTGAATTCATTGGACTCGCAGAAATTTTAGGCAGTTCAACATTGGTATTTGCAAGAGGGCTTTGGTGAGGAAGTTGGCTTAGTTATCTTTGGATGGGGTCTTTTTCAATTGAATGGTGCCTTTTTCTATTTCTTCCCAAATGAAGTGATGTCTTAAGTCAAGATGCTTTGATCTGAAGCTTGTTTGGTTTGTATGCTGCATGGCCAGTTTTTTGCAACCTTCATTGTCTTCATGGATTACCCTTGGTGTGTCAAATTTGGTACCCACAACTTCACGCAGGAATGTCTGCATCCACAAGACTTCCTTCACCCCATCACCAACCAATTTGTATTCAGCCTTGGTTTTCGAGAGGGATACTGTTGCTTGCTTTCTGGATTTCCAAACTATCAAGTTTCCATTACATGTGATAACTATTCCAGAGATTGAGCGTTGGGTCAAGGGACAAGTGGCCCAGTCAGAGTCCACAAAGGCAGTCAAAGGAGCGTGTGAGTTCTTCACAGTGAACTCAATGCCCTTATTGGCTGTATGTGCCAGATAGTTGAGGACCTTAAGTGCCATTTTGTAGTGAACCAGGCCCGGAGCATTCAGGAACTGAGCCAAATAGTTGGCCAAGAAGGTGATATTGGGTCTGGTGTTGACACTGATGTAGTTGAGCTCACAAACAAGTTTTCTGTAGTTGAGTCCTGAATTTGCGAATTTGACAATTTCTTCATCAGTGGCGGGAAGTAGCTTGGCGTAAGGTGCAAAAGGAACCAAGTGTTCTTTAAACTTTGGAAGAGGGTACGTGGCCGCGGTGGAATTTATATAAGACTCTTGAGAGAGTTTGACCAATCCCAGAGCTTGAAGAATGTTGATTCCAAGGAGGAGCTTTGATTCTTGGAGATACTTCACCTTGAACCTACTTCTGCTGATGGTGAAAAATTTTTCGGGATGCTTGCTGAATATTGCAATGTTGTCCACATGGATGTAGATCCAAGTGTCTTTGGAGAAGAAGATGCAGTGATCACTGCTACACCTTTTGAACCCAGATTTCAGAAGACAGTCACTGAGCGTGGTATACCACGCTTGCGGGGCCTGTTTCAGACCGTACAGGGCTTTTTTGAGATGCAAAGTTTTTCCTTTCTGAACTGCTACATTTGGAGGGGCAGAAATATGAATTTGTTTGGCCAGCAGAGCGTTTAGAAATGCTGCTTTGACATCAAGTTTATGGAACTTGAGATTGTTGCTCAGGGCAAAGGAGAGGAGCAGTCTCAGAGAACTTTTATCCCCAGTGGGAGCAAAAGTATTGACAAATTCTGTCATCCTCCTGGATGCCAAGATCCTTGCTATCCTTTAGCTACCAGAGGTGATAGAATAAATAATAAATATATTATTTAATAAATGCAGCAAAAATCCATAAAATATTTGGATTAAGCTTGTTGCAAGGTTAAGTGGTTTGGTTATGGTTTATTTTTTTAAATCAATATGAATAAATTGATTATTAAATATTTTTATAGAGGGGCCACAATTATATTGGGGATCTTTAACACCTCTCTTCAGGGATTTCAGTATGAAAACACATAGTCCTGGTTACTGTGGGCTCTTTAGTTTAAAGGATATTTTACCCAAAGATAATATGTATATAAAATACACAGTGGAGTGGCAGGGCCTTGTAACCAAGCTGCCACGACAGAGAAAGGATAATAAAACTCACTGGTATATTATTAAATCCTTTGGGTATCTGTTTGAGACGTGCACTGATGGGTTAAACCTGTATACTAGGGTTATAAGGTTGTTCAGCAGTTTTAATTGATAAAAAAGAGGTTGAGGACGGATATTATTGATCAGACTTAGCCATAAATGACTTAATTATCTCTTATAAGTACTTGATTACCTTGGAACGGTGTATGGATATAAATATAACTGGGTATCTGCCCATAAATATCTCCAAAAGAGCTCTTTATTTATAGCTTTTGGAGTCCCAAAATTGTCCTTCTGAGGGGTACAGGGGCTCAAAGGGACGGACACTAAGGCTAGCAGGATAAACAGGGGTAGCCTGTCATGTGTTCCTGGTGCTATAGCACGGGTAGCATCTAATTCCTCAGGTTATGGGAATTATTCTACTTCATAATAGATATTAGGACGTGTGAATAACACTAATCTGTCCCATTGATGTATTATTTAATTAATTATCCTTAGTAAATTTTCCCATTAATTTAATAATTATATAAAAAGACATTTCTACAGACATCCTGATGTCAGGTGAGTTCTCATTATGTATTTTATAACTGGAGTAAAATTCATAATATTGATTTTACTCCTTATTTTCAAGTTCCAGTTGATTTACTAAGATAATTACTTAAAAATATAAGTCATAGGAATTCATGTAGTATTTTTACATCATTATTTTTCTTAGTATGTCACAAAGATATTGATGTCTAGAAATTCCCATAAAAGTATATTAAAGTTTTTTAATATATTTTTAGAAGTTTTCATTGTCTTATTTTTGACATTCTTGGTACTTTGAATTATATTAAATAAAAAATATGTATAGGGATTATTTAAGTATTTTTATGTAACATTATGTACTTTTAGATTATCTACTATCCACAGGAACATTTATTACATATGTAGAATGTTCCCATGTGGGTTGTAGCATGTTTACGCGGTACCTGAGCCTCTCAGGCCGCCTGTCACTCTGTCAACCCATAGTCCCCCGGCTGTGTACTTGTCAGAGGCCTGGGGCTGCATACACGACCTTGACGGAGTGACAGGGCTGTATCTCAGCCGCGCGCGGGTGCATTGGCTGCTGCGGCTGCGTGCGGGAATTGTGACAAAACACATTTCCGTCTGTTACTCCTAAAATATACACAACACCTCAATTCTGACTGAATTTTAGGTGTGAAACCTATACGTGACGATGTGTGTGAAATATTTCATTGACCAAAAGCTCAATCGTGGAGCCCTAGTATTTTGGTCTTTCTTTCCTTAATTATTCAAAAATATAAGAAGTTGGATTTCAAGGGTAGGGTCAGTGAGTGACCCTACCTAATTTTGGGTGGAGAATCCGTTTCTGTAATAATATTTATGGTTTTCCTACTCCTTCTTAGGTTAATTGTATTATTATTATTTTTATGTTGATTTTGTTACTTTTGCAGATTGCTCTGCAATAGTATCAAGCTGAAAAATTCAACTCCCTCCACTTGGTTGAAGCCTTGAGCACATAGCCTTGCTTTTAATTTGATAATCTTCTTGCGTTTGTTCCGTTTAGTTCTGAACACCCAAATGCACTTAATCTTAGTGATGTTTCCTACCTCATCCACTTCCTCCCATACTTCATAGCTGTTGATATTGCCCACTTCCTTCTCCATTGCATTTATCTATTCATACTTGTGCTTAATTTTGAGAGCTTGATTTATAGTTTTTGGATCTTCATAATCTGCATCAACCAGATAGAGCTGAGGGTTGAGTCTTCTAGGGTGTTCCAGAATGTTTATGGGTGAGATCTCAAATTCAGAGCTTTTGTGATTAGTTCCAGGTATGGGATTGGAAGGCAAGGAGTGAGGAGTGTCTAACAAACAATTGATAGGATCAGGGTCTGAGATTTGGGAGTGTTTGGACTGAATTGGCTTTTCTTCATGATTGGTTACCTTGAAGTCATCCAGAGAGTGAACAGGATTGAGTTCAGGAAGCGGATCTGAGTCTGAAGGAGCAAGTTCAGTACCAGCAAAGTTGTTTTCCAAAAATCAAACATTTTCTGAGATAACAACTTTATTTGTTGAAGCATTGAACACCCGGTAGTTGGAAAAATTGCTGGCAAAGCCAACCAGAAAACCCTTAAAAACGGATTGGGCAAGTTTAGATCTCCGTAGGTGTTTAGGGATAAGAACAATTGACGTGCAGCCAAAAGGATTCAGAAACCAATAGTTGACTGAACGTTTGTACCAAATTTTGTAAGGAATGTGATTGTTGTTGGATGAGACCAGAAGCAGATTGAGCAGATTGGTTGCAGTGTTTACAGCTTCTCCCCAGAGCCTACTTGGCAATTTGGCTTGCAGCATGAGGCATCTGGCCTTCTCCAGTATTGATTGATTTGCTTGTTCTGCAAGTCCATTTTGTTGCGGGGAGTACGGTGGTGAAAGGGGATGATTAATCCCAGCATCCCTGCAGTACAGTTTGAACTCTTGATCAATGAACTCACCTCCATTATCAGTAAGAATATTAATGATTTTGTAATTGTGCTGTTGTTCAGCCATTTTGGTGTAGGCCTTAAAGGCATCAAGTGTTTTGGCTTTGGTTTTGAGGAGAGCAATAGATTTGAACCAGGAAAACTAATCAACAATGGTGAGAAAATACTTGCTGCCTCCAAAAAATGGAATTGAGAAAGGTCCAACCAGGTCCATGTGGACAGTTTCCAGGACTTGGGTGACTGTTTTGAAGTGGCTGTTGAACAGGGTAGCAGTGATTTTCCCCACTTGGTAGGTTTCACACTTGGACAAGTCCGGTAAGTTGGAATTTGGAAAAAGGAGTTTGATCTTGGCATCACTGGCGTTTCCTAGCTTGTTGTGGAGATTGGAAGGAACAGGGGCTGAGTAGTGGGTTTCAGCTTTCTCCTGTTTGAACCGTACTCCACAGAGTTTGAGAAGGTTGTTGGAGGTAGATCCGACTAGATTAAAATTTTCCAAGGAAATAGAGGACCCTGAGAATCCCATCTTCTTGATGACCACTTTCTTTGACTTGAACCGGGTCAGAGAGATCAGGCATTGATTGATCTTTGGGACCAGCAGAACATTGTCCAGTTTGACACAAGCCCCTTCATGATTCAGGAGAAAAGCTTCACAAATAGCTACAGCATCCAAAGCGTTACAGACATTCCCAGTACCAATCCTGATTAAAGTTTCTCTAGGGTTGAGGATCCATCAAGGATCATTGACAATGTGATGAGAGGCACCAGAGTCAAGAACAGGAAGCAGGGATTTGGAGGACTGCAATTTGCTTTGTAAGTAGATCTGCGCGCTGAAGTAGGCTGAGGCCTCCCAATTAGGTTCTTCAGACTGCAGTGGGGAAGAAGTGTTGGTAAGGTGAGCTTTTCCCTGTGGATTTTGGTTTGGTCTGAGGTGGGGATGAATTTTCCACCAATGATTTTCAGGATGGTCATCCAGAGGGTTGTGTTTGCCTTTGGAGCAAGGATGTTTGGGACGCCTTTTTGACTTGGTGTCTGAAGTTTTGTAGAGAGCGGTGGAAGACAAAGACTCTTTGTTGGTAGGAACTTTGGATGATTGGATAGACTCCAGATGAGTAACTTCTTGTAGTTTGTTAAGGACCTTGGTGGGAGATTTTAGAATGTCATTGTTCAGCAAGATTGAATTGACCACATGGTAGAATTGAGCTGGAAGCTTGGCTAGAATGGTGTAGCTGAGGATATTGCTGGGTACTTTAAGTTGGATGGTAGCTAGTTTGTTCATGAGCTTATGGCATTCTTAGATGTATGCTGTAAGATCTCCCGTGAATTGATATCTGATGAAAGAAAGCCAAATTTGCCCTCTGTTTGTGGTTGAGAGAGAAGCGTATTGTTTGGAGATGGCTTCCCAGATGGCCAAGGGGTCAGATTGATTGGGTGGCTTGATGACGGCATCAAAGGCTGTATCTCCCAAGTGTTGAATCAGAATATTGGCAGCTTCATAACCCTTCCGTTTTTGAGATGCAGTTGTGGGAATGATGGGATCCTTGTCTCCTCCTTCTATGAACTCAAGTAGTCCTTTTCTTTGCAGATAGCTACGGATTTGCAAGGCCCATGATGAGGAGTTGGATTCATTCAGGATAGGAAGATTTCTCCTTTTTGAGTTATCCTCATTTTCAGACATGGTATGTTCTTTTGGTTTGTAATTGAGTTGGGTGGAGCAGCCGGGGACTGTAAATCTGGGAAACAAAACGCTAAAAAGAATATATTAGGGAGAAGAACAATCACAGAAAACAAGACGGAAGTACAAGTAGAGATGAAAAATAAAATAAAAAGAACCAAAAGAGACAGCCAGCTAGAACTGAGGAGTCCACAGAAGCTGAGACATCAATATTGGTATTGAAGGACCCCAAAGACGATACAACAATAGGTGGAAGTGTTGAGTTGGTGGATGAGGTGGTCAAAGGACGTTGCAATGGCGCTTCTGGTTGATAAGTCGACAAGGAGGACCTGAGAGTCCTAAGGGGAAAGCACAGGATCTCTGTTGAGCAGTAAAAATAGGGACTCCAGCGTTCAAATTTGGAGTATGTGCACTGGTGCGGGAAGCCAAAGCGCGGTCACATCACAGAAAATAGGTAAACAGAGGGAAGACACACAATAAAAGAAAACAGAAGAAAACAGAAGATTACAGAGGATAACAGGAGATGAGATTCAAAGGCAAGAATCATTAGAATTCCAACAATATTTAATAAGGATAATTAATGAAATAAGGCTCAGGTGGATAAATAAGGTGTTATTCACATGCAAATAAACTCAATTAGATAATAAACTAATTCTATTATCTTGTGGAAATAGATGCTACCCGTGTTATAGCACCATTAACACATGATTGGCTGCCACTGGTTACCTTTCTAGCCTTAGAACCCGTTCCTTTGAGCCCCTATAGCCTTCAGAAGGACAGTAGTGAGAACCAAAAAGATATAAATAAAGGCCCCTTTTTGAGGTTATTGAGACCCCAGAACAAGTTACATTTACATACAGACACCATGCCAAGGTAATCAAATACTTATTAGAGATAATTAAGTGATTTATGGCTTTAGTCTGATTGATATTATCTGTTGCAAACCCTTTTTATCAATTTAAACTGCTGAAAAACCTTTTAATCCCAGATACAAGTTTAAGCCATCATTAAACGTCCCAAAAACATACCCAAAGGAGTAAATAACATAAAATTGAGTTAATTATACTTTTTCTGTGGTGGAAGCTGGGTTAACAAGCCCTGAAAATCCACCATCTATTTTATATATATATCATCTTTGGGAAATATCTCCTTTAAGAATATAAATTAAAAGTCCAAAAGTAACCAGGTCTACATATTTCAAAGTGAATTTCATGAAGAAGAGGTGTTAAAGATCCCCAATATTCTTGTGGCCCCTCTTTTTATTTATTTTATAATCAATTAATTAATATTGATTAATAATAATTGTTAATATCCAAAGCATATTTCCTTGCATTTTCTTTATCCAAATATTTTACAGATTATTGCTGCATTTTTATAATGATTTATTTATTATTTATTCAATCAAATTTGGTAGCTAAAAGATAGAAAGGATCTTGGAATCCAGGAGGCTGACAATGAAGACCTTTGAAAACTCATTTTATGAACCTTCAAAATAAAAAACTCATAAATGGTATCTACAACAAAAGAATGTTGGTTTTGTTGATGTCCTGAATCAATAAAATATGTTTCTTTGTCAGTTTTAATTTTTTTTCATTAATTCTTTTCATTTTTTTTATCCTATCAATCTCACATCTCAAGCGTGCGCTGTCTTCTCCACACGCCCAACCTTTCACATGTTCTGGACACTTGACTTCCTATCAAGCAACTGCGCACAAACTTGTGGATCAGCAAGACTCAAACAACAATCTATTTCTCATCCCACCTATCTCTCAACAAAAAATTCATTTCAAATATCTTTCTTTCTCAACCTAGGAGCCTTCCCTGTCCAATCTTGTCTAATCAGCAATACCCAAAGCCATTTTGATCTAAGTAAGAACATTGACTGAAAACTGATCAACCACTTTATGAACTTACCTCTTTCTTTAACATCCCTCAATGCAATAATCCTTGCTCAATCTGTCAAGACCGGCTCTGAAACTCCAAATCTGGCTGCTACCATCCAATTCTAAACCTCAAATTTACATTATTTAAGACTTATTGGCCTCAGCCAGCTTTTCCTCTGTTGGTTATTTTTTGTCCATTTTTATTTCACTTTTATCTGTTTCCTTTGCATGTTTTACTCACTGTTATCCTCATGTGAAATAAATTTTGGTCTTGGTTACCAACCCTCTCACTCACAAAGAAGAGATTGGATTGCTTCTACCCTGATGCTGACTAAGAATAAATTAATGAAATAATCCTTAATTTATTTCCTGGACATCTCAACCACAGTTTAAGATGTAGAATGCCTATGGATTCTGACCTCTCTACCCTCATTGGTATATTAGAGGAAAATATTGATATGAATGGTCTTGAAAAATGAACTAACAAACCAAAGAATCAAAGCACCAAAAATAAAGCAGAATGAAACACCAAAACAAAGGATTCTTCCACCCCAAACTTAGAAGTCAAGAAGGCTTGAGAAAACAAGTAAAAGGTATGCTGGAACTGTAACCAGACAGGGCATGTAATACCTGACTTTCCTCAACCAAGGAGAATCATTAATCCAATTGAAGGAGAAGAGTATGACAATAATCCTAAGGGTAAAGTTAAATTAAGGGCTACAGAGCCATGTGGCACCCTACACAACTCAAATGAGCTGTGTGGCATGCTACACAGCTCAAATGGGAGGTGTGGCATGCTGCACGTTGCATTTGAGTTGTATGGCATGCTAAACAAATAAAATCAAGTTGTGTATCCTCTGTACGCGGGAATCTGCTACTACAAGTACGTAGGGATATGTAATGATGCGGGGCTGCGCGCGGGAATTTTGAAATAACACATTTCCGCGTTTAACTCCTAAAATATACACAACACCTTAATTCTGAGTGAATTTTAGGTGTAAACCCTATACGTGACAACACGTGTGAAATATTGGAATGGCCAAAAAGTGCCATTCTGGTGTTGTAATTTTTAGTAATTTTCTTTTTAATTATTTAAAAAAATGTAAGGACTTGGAATTCAAGGGTGAGGTCAGTGAGTGACCCTACCTAATTTTGGGTGAGGAATCCATTTCTGTAATAATATTTATGGATTTCTCACTCCTTCTTTTGTTAATTGAGATATTCTTATTTTTTGTAGTTTTGTGTTGCTATTGACAGGTTGCTCTGTATTTAGTAGCAAGCTGACATCTTTCATTTTTGAGATACCACATGGGACAGGTATCATGTGTCTTTCAATTGCTTGAAGTTTTTTTGGCTGTTTGAATTGATCAGGCAGCTCTGCACAAACAATCATTCCAATTTATTCAGATGTTCTTGGTTGGTGATCATGGTAAGGAATTACCAGGATGCGAGCATGAGGCAGACCTCTTCCTGGAGTACTATAAAGTTTTTTATTCCCATTTTCAATCCAAATATCTGTTACACTGTTGTCCGCTACATGTCTTGCAGCTCCTTGATTTTACACTGAAGGTTGTTTGTGACATCCCCCTGTTACAAACCGGACCCAACCTTATGTATAAGGAGTGAAAAAAACAGACACTATAAAGAAATTTATATTTAAAAAGCAGATATTTGCCCAAATATATATTCTAATTGAGGGAAAAAAATCAGACACTCAGAAAAAAAAAAAAATAAGTTACATTCACCAAAAAAAAAACATTGAGATATATATTCACATGGAGTGAAAAAAATAGCAGACACCTTAAAAAAACATTAGATTCAAAAAGAAGATTGATGCATATTCACATGGAGGAAAAAAAAGTGGACACTGAAAAAAAAATACATTGAAAAAAAAAATTGACATTCAGATGCATGGCGCCCATCCTGGAGGTTGGTAATTTGAATGGAGAATGCAGGACCAAGGCAAACAATGCTGGTGTTTGCCAAGGGTGCAGAACCCAATATTTTGAATATATAGTAAAGATATATATTTAAAAAGCAGATATATACCCAAATACATATTCACATGGAGGGAAAAAAAGCGGACACTCAGAAAAAAAAACCAAAAAAAAAGTTACATTCACCATAAAAAACAAAACATTGAGATATATTCACATGGAGTGAAAAAAAGCAGACACCTTAAAAAAACATTACATTCAAAAAGCAGATAGGTGTTTATTCACATGGAGGGAAAAAAGCAGACACTCTGAAAAAAAAATACATTGAAAAAAAAAATCAACATTCAGATGCATGGCGCACATCCTTGAGGTTGTTAAGTTGAATGGAGAATGTAATGATGGGGAAAAGGTAACGCAGTCAGTGAGAGTCAAACCCACATCTGCCCATTGCATGCAGGATGCTCTAACCATTGACACTGCAAGAAATCCAGTGATGATTTTGCATAATCATCACCAAAGGCATTTTGGTGTTGCCCGTCAAAAATTGCATACGACACTTGCGCAACAGTGGAATTCACACCTCATCCATTGCGCAACAGCTTGTGAGACAGCTGTCATGAGAATTTCCCTTGCCCTTGGTCCCCTAGTGCTCAGTGCCCACCCTGGCATTCCACTTTTCTATTCCTCAGCAGCATAAAGTCATCCATACTCACCCACTCCCCTCTCTCTGCTCTATCCAGAAAATCTTCAGCCCCACTACTTGTATTCTGCCAAAACAACATGACCAAAAACAATATCCCCCCCCAGCTCCAAGTGATCCAAACGCCCCACCAAACTATGTGAGCCCCCCTGTTCCAACCTTTAACTCCCAAAACCTTGAGGCCATGTTTTCCGCTGCTCTAGCCAATCAAGCCACCACCCTTGAAGCCAGAATCAAGTCCAGTCTTCAAAGAATCTTAAGCAAGATGCAAGACTAAATTGACCAGCTTGAGTTATGTTATTTTCCCTCAATCAACAAGGCCAAAAAATCAAAAGGGCTGAAGTCCAACCCAAAAGCCTTGACTAGTGCAAAAACTTTCCCCAAGCATGCTGCAGAGCCAAAGAAGACCCAGGTTTTTAAGACCAAAACATCATCCAATCCACCTGTCAACAAGCAGGCCCCATTAGTAGCCCAATCAACCCAAATAAATACATTCCGTTGTGCTCAATCTGAGCCTGCCCCCAATATTCCAGGAAATATCACCACCCCAGGCAAGAAAGGCAAAGACTCTTGTCCTAGTACTCAAGGTGCTTCTGGATCTGCTACCAAGAAAAAACACAATCAGATGATCACCAAGGATTTCCTGGATTACTTTAAGACTACTAAGGTTAGTTTAAGGCCTTCTCAATGAACTCAATCCAAGCACAGAAACTAACTTACCCACTTTCAATTCATAGGAATGTTTGTTTGTTCATGTAAGACTCCTCTGGGGCCTGCTTCAGACTGCATTGGTGCCTCCTGTTGCAAACCCTGAGGTCATCCGGAGCTTCTGTGCAAACTTCCAATCAATTGGAGATTTTGAAAAGTTTGCCAAAGATTCCAGATCAGCTCAACTAATCTCTCTAAACAATGTCCAAACCCTAAAAGATGGTTGTGCTGGTAGATTGAAAGTTGGTAGGAATTTTATTCACCTTGACATTGGCCACATCAGCTACATTGACCAATACCTGGCCAAAGTTGGCATCCAATGCTGGGGACCAAACTTGGAAGAAGGCCCCAAGAGCTTTTTCAATGCAGCCTGTCAAATTTCAGCAATTAGCATTTTCAGACAGATGGCTGTTGCAGGGGCATACGATTTCATGAACTTCAACCACAAATACAAGGATAATGTTTTTATTATGATACGTTCCTATAGCCACTATGTTCATCATGTATTGGCCTGGAAATTCAAAGCCAAATGCAAGACATCTGTGAAACATCTCAGTGTCATGGAGCTGAGAAGCATCCAAAAGAATTGCTCTTGGGTAAGTGATTAGTTGGTTATTGTTATCAGTATTTTATGGTATGACTAACCTGTTCTTATTTATTTTCAGCTATGTGACGCGCAATTTAAATTTGCAGTGGTTAGTTACTTCCCTGAACATTACCACAAAATCATCAATGAAGCCAATGCCCACAGTGACAATGAGTTGGACGCAGAGCATAGCTGTTTCACCGTCAAGACACTTGGCTACCTCTTGAATTCAGCCAACATTTTCTTTTTTAGATTGGACATGGCAATGAAAAATGTGGCAGTTTCCACTGGGAAGACAAGCCAAATGAGGACTTGGAAGTTGCCAGCACAACCAATCCCCTCAAGGTTCACCAAGGCACCAAAGGACCTCCCCTTGGATTTCTACTGCCGCAAATGGTTGGCTGAGCTGCCAACTGCTCAGCAGGGAACAATCCCAGAAATTAATCAGGTTTACTTCCTTCCGGATCCCTCCAAGTCCCTGTTTCCCAAAAATCATCCAAACTACAACAAAGATGAAAATTTGTCCAACATTTGTTTCAACAAGAAATACCAAGACCAAGTGGTGAAAGACTATCAAATGATTGAAATTGTGGAAGAAGAGGAAGAACTGGACAAAGAAGAGGAAATTGAAGTGGCTGAGTCCAATATCAAAGGGGGTGTGATTGATCTGAAGGGAGATAGCCCAGAAGACTTGGAAACTTATTTTTCCAATGGTGACTGGGGGGATCATTACAACAAATAAAATGATCCAAGCTATGATGAAGACAAAAGCATTGGTTCCAATGAAGGAGAAAACAACAAAAGCAAGGAGGAATCAGGGAATGATATGCAGGAGTGATCAATGTCTGGGGGGAACATGTGCCAGGACTGCATTCAACATTTTTGATTTTAGGGACCAGTTGAGAGGAGCTTTTTACTTTAAATTGTTTTTGATGTACTCAAGGGGGAAACCCAATGAAAACAAGTACTGTCACTCTTATTAAAATTGTAAATTGGTTTTAAGCTTTTCATTACTATACTATAAATAGTAAAATTGTGTGCAATGAAACTATCCTATTGAAAAAGAAACAAATTTATAATGACAATCAATGTGGAGAAACAAATCCATAGATACAAACAAGGGGGCTAAGAGGTGATCTGAGAGGGAATATCAATATTTATTTGTAGCATGGAATAATGATTCACTGGGGTTAAGAGGATCCCATGGCTATCAATTGTGAAGGTATGATCCGGGAGGAGTAAATATGCAGACACATGCTGGATGCAGGAAGAGGGGATGATCTGGGAAAATTGTGGGTGAATCTGGCCAACAACAGCCTTCATTTTGTAGAGCCAGTAGCAAAAGTTGCTGGTAGGACAAGGGGTGTTCTTGTAGAAACAGTCAGTTATTGGTTGGATGTTGCACAGGGTCTCATGTGTGCATATGGGAAATTTAATCATTAGTATATCCTTGACCATGCCATAGTTTATCTTTTCATTTGCTTTGTACATGACACAATTATTTGGTTTCATAACTGAAACCAATACTCCATCAAAACCCAAACAACAACTATGAATTTGGGCAGTGGGCCTCAAAACCCTTTCACCCTCCAGATGTGGAAAAACACAGTAATCCATTGTGGTTTCATCTATCCAACATACATACTCTAATATTTGTTCATACATATGGTCCTCCAACATCAGCTTTTGACCACTTTTTCTCCTCAATTTTCTCTCCACCCCAACCTTCTTCACAAACTGCACAAAGTTGGGACTTGCTTCCAGCCATTGTACGCTACATAAAGTCTTTAGAAGAGTACCCTCCAGCTCACCTGGAACCCAAAACTGATCAGTATGATTGTTGAACTCAACTTGCAAAGCCTAAGTTAAACTTACCATAATGTTTGTTTGTTTAATACCCACGCAAGCAACCAATCGCCCTCTCTCTGATGAACTTGGCTACACCCAACATAGGCCCCCACAGCTTGAGCTGCTCCAGGATGTGAAGTGCATAGTGATGGTTGGGTTGGACTACCAGGTTGTCAAAGATGTGCTTTGATTTCAAGCTGTATGTATTGTAAAATTGAGTGAAAAGACTTTGGTGAGTTCCTCAGACCTTGCGTAAAGCAACAATGTTGGTACAGGTAATGAGATTTGTAATGTTTTCCATGATAAGTTACCAGTTTGATCTACTATCAATGTCTTCAACGGAGTCAAGGAAGATTTAAGCAACTATCAAATGTAAAGGTTTGAAGTGGTCACCAAGACAAGACTATGATACAATTGCAAATGGGTATCAGCACATCTTGAAGAAACAGGATTGAGTAAGATGAACCAACAGGGGAAAGATAATTGGCTGAAATATGGAGTCAGGATATTTGTGAAAATAATGGTAGGTGATATGACTCCTAATCAGTTGAGAATTTGGAGAAGAGAATAAGCAGCTGGCAGGAGTGTACATAGAACACAATTTAGATTTATTTACAAATGCCAATTGACAATAACAACAAAGCCAGCCTTGTTGGAATGAATTTTAACCTTGAGCGCCTTGAACAATCTATTGGAAGGAGAAAATTGAGCAACCAATGATTATTGATTTGACGCTGGTACTCTTACAATTTGTTGAACTGGCTGCTTGGTTTGCTTGAAGGCGGTGAGCCGGAAGTCATTGACCAAGTATCAAGGATGTTCTTGGTTTGTTCAGGTTGATGGTTGAATGGATGAAGTTGAAGTGACTTGAGCACCAATGGCTGTTGAGGATTTGTTGAACAGAGACCGCGCAACTTGTGAGTTAGAGTATCTGCACCGGTAAAAAAAAAATTGGAACAGAAAATAAGATAGAGAGGTAGAGGATAAATCAAACAAGAAAACACAAAGATGGCAGTCTAAGAGAGTCAATAAAGGAACACAGTATAATGAGCACATTTCTAACACTCCCCCTCAACTCAATTGTCAGTGAAAGAGCAAACTAAAAGAATTCACAAGGCAAGCATTTGAGGTTTTTTTGGCCGCCTTAGTCAAGGCATCCGCAGTCATGGAGAGCAAAGGGATGAGCCAAACTTCAATGAGCCCGCTTTTGAAATCATTCCTCAGACTCTTGGTCTTCAGTTCAATATGCTTGACTTTAGAGTTCAAGCCAAATTTTTTTATTTTGTCGTCCAGTCCTTTGTTATCAATAAGATATAGTGGGAACTTGAACTTTGTTCAATATATGTCTTGAATTACCGTGTTCAGCCAGCAATCTTCAAGGTGGCAGCTTTACAATGCCACACATTCTGACTTGGTCTATGAATGGGTGAGGCATTGTTGGCGTCTTCTTGTCCAGTATAGGGGACTTCCCTTGAAGGAGCAAATGAATCCACTTTGAGAGATTCTAAAATGTGGTTCATCCCCCCAAGTAGCATTGCTGAAGCAAACAAGTCGGTTGGAGATAGATTGTGGTCCTAGGGACAGACTGAGATCTTTAGTTTTTGAAAGGTATTTCCATACATGTAGGAGTTTGTTTCAATGACTTAAACTGGGCCAATTGCAGTATCTAGCCAGACTGGAAACAGCAAAGCTGATATCAAGTCTGGCAAGTCCTGCTATAAAATTCAACTGTCCAATGGGTGATCAATAGTTGATGTTGAGTTTCAGAAACTTCTTATGATCTTCATCATCTGCAGGTTGAAGATGGAGACCTGGAGTGAGTGGTGAGGATACGGGATGGCAGTTGTTCATGTTAAGTTCTGTCAGTCCCTTTTCTATGTGGAGGGGCAGGGAGAGTTGGATCAGCCCATCACAACGTTCCACTTTCATTCCAAGCAATGTGTTGGGTTTGTGTGCTGAGGAGTTTTGAAATCTTGAGAGAAATGCATCCTTGAAGCATGCCATGTCACCAGCCACTACAAGGTTGTTGACATGGAAGAACACCATGGAAATTTTGTCAATGCCTATATACAGGCATGGATTGCCTTTGGATTCTTCAAACCCTTGAGATTTGATCCAGTTGCTTAGCATGCAGTACCAATTTCTGGGTGCTTGTTTCAGGCCGTAGAGAGATTTCTTCAGCCAAAGATACTTGGAACTTCTGTTGCATCTGTATGGGGTTTTTATGTATACACACTCTTCAAGACTTGATTGAAGGAACGTGCCTTTAACATCCAGTTGAAGAAGTTGGAGGTTCTTATTGGCGGCGTAAGTGAGGACACCTCTCAAGGAGGCCACTTTGCCAGTAGGTGCATATGTTTCTAAGTAATCTAGGCCATACCGCTGGTTGAATCCCTGCACGCACAGTTGCTTTTTGTAATTAACTGGCTCTCCATGGGTGTTTTGCTTGATCTTGAAGACCGGAACGGTGTTTAGTGGGTTATTAACTTTGTCCTCTTCTTCTTCTTCCCATACACGTTGATCTTTGATTGAGTTGAATTCACTGAGAGCTGATTCTTTCCACACAGGAATCTCCATTGCTTCTTGAAAACTTTTGGGTAGTCTCTCAGCCACAAAGCCGTATCTCTCTGGTTTGGAGAGTTTGCTTTGGTCTTGAAGCATTGGGAGGAGATTTTTGTTGACACACACTTCACTGTCTGAGGAACCATCAGATCCGTCAGATTCTGGTTCTGATTCAGTTGCGGAAGATTCCTCTTTAATGTCAACTGGTGTTTGATTGAGTTGTGACTGTTGAGGAGCTTGTGCAAGGATTTGTGTTGGAATTTCTGTCTCCAGGTCTGTGCCAGAAATGATTGGTGGCTCTTGAGTGTTGAAGATGACGTGTTTGGAATTGATGATTTTTCTGGAGGAGTTGATGATCTTGTAAGATAAGAATTGAGGATTGAACCCAATCAGTATGCCAGGGGATCCTTTTTTTTCAAGCTTGGAGCAAACTTTGGTTTGATTTAACTTGTAGGTGAGTGAGGTTCCTAGAGGTTTGATATAGTCGTCAGGCAGAGCCTTTTCATGCATTTTGATCCATGGAGAGATGTCTCCCTTATTTTTTGGAATTTGATTTAGCATTAGACAGCATCCTCTTACCACTTCATGCCAGACCAATTTGGGCAGACCTGTATCAGAGATGGTTGCTCGAGCGGATTCCATGACGGTGCAATTTGCTTGTTCAACTCTGCCGTTATGTTCCAAGTGATAAGGCTCTCTTATTATCTGATTGATTTGATTTTGTCTGTAGAAGGATTGTATCTTGGTGTTTACAAACTCTCCCCCTCCATCCGAGAACACCTCCTTGGGGTATCAATTGGTCTTCCAATGCTGGTTCTCAATAATGAAGATGATTAAATATGCAGCATTGCTTTTGGCTCTGAGAGGGAAGCAAGAAATGTAGCCAGATAACAAGTTGACAAGGTTCAAGATGTACCTGTAACCTCCTTTGGAAGTTGGCAAGATGGGACCCATGAGGTCTAGATGAATCTTGTTGAAACATTTGTTGGCAATGCTTTGCTGATGTTTGAACGGTTGCGCAGAGATTTTAGATTTGTGGCAGCTTCAACATTCAAAGTCTTTTTTGAGATTGGACGGAATTGTTAAGTTGAGGAACCTTTCCATTCTTGCTATGCTAGCATGGCCTAATGAGCAATGGATTTTGGATAGATCTGCTTGTGAGAAATGGCAGTTGACTGACTTCTGTATCATGTCAATTACAAACAGGTTATTGGTGATATTGCCAAATAAGAGGAATTTGCTGTGGTTCAAAAGCTTGAAAGTACTGGGACTGGTTGAAGATTTGAATTGCAAAGAGGCTCCTTTTACCATCAATGCTCCAAGCAAGATTAGATTCACAGTAGATTTAGGTACCCAGACGGCATTGGATAGGGTGATGAAGGCATCCTTTGTTGCAAGTGATACCTTTCCCAATCCTTTGATTGTAATAGCTGTGTTTATTTTGCCAGTTTGAATTTGACCAGCACCATTGCTCAAGGTAAGAGAATTGAAGCGGTCCTTGTTGGTTTTCATGTGTACTGAACACCCTGAATCCAGAATGAAGTGGCTTGGCAAGATTTTGTCATTGGTGTTGAGTCCGCAGAAGAATAAATAGAAGTGCGCTTCTTTGGTTTGCGCAGACTTTGACTTTTTACCTCAATTATGTGTGTTTGGAGGTTTGAGTTCCAGAAACTCAAACCAGCACAATTTGGCAGAGTTCAAAGTGACTTTGGGATTGTGCTTTCCATTTTCACACCAAGGTCCACAATAAAGGGCCACATTGACAGGTTCTTCCTTGTCATCCTGCGCCATAACTTTTTTCTTGTAATGAATCAGGTGATTGAGTACAACATTGATTTTCATTTTGCTAGTGATGTGCATGATTTGCGACTTCATGCTCTGCATTGAGGCTGGAAACTTGAACAGCACAAGATAGGCAATGATGTTGGATGGTAGTTCTATCCCAACTTCTGTCAGTTTTTTGAGATATAATTTGACAGAGGTCACAAAAGCTTTGATATTGGAATCCATAGACAGGTGGAGGAAACCATTGAAAACCCTTTCCCTGTTTGCTGATTGTGACAAGGCAAACTGTTCTTGGGTTGATATCCAAATTAGCTTGGCATTATCCTTGTTGACATCATTGATGATATTATTGTAGGTGTTTGAGTCTAGCTTGGCAATGATATGAGCCACAAATTCTTGATTTGTGTCTTCTTCTAAGCAATTCAAAGGGTCAGGATTATCTATAATAGAAAAAATCCCCTGCAGCTTGAATAGCTTTTCAAATTTTTTTCGCCACATAATGTAGTTTTCCACTGTTAGAAGAGGAGTCAATTCAATTAGCAACTTGATGGCTAAAGATTTGTAGTTTGTAGCATCCCCCCCTGGTCCTGGCATCTCAGAAGGCCCCGGCCAATCCATTACAAGTGAAAGGCTTTTAACTGTGTAAAGATTTGAAGTGGTCACCAAGACCAGACTATGATACAATTGCAAATGAGAATCTGCACGTCTTGAAGAAACAGGATTGAGTAAGATGAACCAACGGGGGAAAGATAATTGGCTAAACTATGAAGTCAGGATATTTGCGCAAATAATGGTAGGTGATATGACTCCTAATCAGTTGAGAACGTGGAGAAGAGAACAAGCAGCTGGCAGGAGTTTACATAGAACACAATTGAGATTTATTTACAAATGCCAATTGACAATAACAGCAAAGCCAGCCTTGTTGGAATGAATTGTAACCTTGAGCGCCTTGAACAATCTATTGGAAGCAGAAAAGTGAGCAACCAATGATTATTGAGTTGACGCTGGTACTCTTACAATTTGATGAACTGGCTGCTTGGGTTGCTTGAAGGCGGTGAGTCAGAAGTTGTTGACCAAGTATCAAGGATGTTCTTGGTTGGTTCAGGTTGATGGTTAAATGGATAAAGTTGAAGTGAATTGAGCACCAATGGCTGTTGAGGATTTGTTGAACAGAGACCGCGCAACTTGTGAGTTAGATTATCTGCACTGGTAACAGAAAAATTGGAAAAGAAAAGAAGATAGAGAGGTAGAGGATAACTCAAACAAGGAAACACAAAGATGGCAGTCAAAGAGAGTCAATAAAGGAACACAGTATGATGAACAAATTTCTAACATCACAGGAATCACATAAACAAAAAGAGTATACCATTCAGAGGCCTTGAGCTTGCCGCACTTCAATTTTCCAAGCTGGCTTGGAAGATTTCCGATTTGTGTTGGTAGGACCACGGCTTGCATTGCTTTCCTGAAGTAATCCATGTCTCCCTCAGTAAAAAGCCCACCATTCCCTCCTTGGTTGAGCTCCACATCTTTGTCATTGGTGCTAGTGTTACTGGAGTTTGAGTTGGTGTCACCCAATGCAATAGAACTTGGATCAAGCCGGGGCCGCTTTCTTGAATCTTTATCAACACCTCTTCTTTGCTTTTGTTTGAATGACAATCTCTGGAATCCCCACCTCTCCCAAAAGTGATGCATGAGGACCCCTTCAAACCAATTGTGGAGAACCCCTAATGCAACATGTCAAACAGGGTCACAATATAACAGCCAATTGAGCTCTGAGTGATGGATACCAGTCTTGCAAGTAAGATTGTCTTGTCCATTCAAGGTTTTAGTGGATATCCATTTGTTGGAAACTTGTCAAACTTGGGTGCCATTCCAGGGATTGCCTAGCCAAAGTTGGGGTTGCTTCTCATTTGTTGAATCACACCAAGAGCAGTAGTACTTGGCTGAATGCAATGCATAACCAGAAACCTTGTGGGTTGCACCCAAATCACCAACTAGGGGGAGAATCTTCAGCTCACAGAATCTTCCACATGGGTTTGAGGCAGTTTGAATGTTGAAAGGCTCAGCTAGATCAACCAATTTTTCAATCAATGGTTTGAGGAGATGGGATATTGTTGTCATGCTGGGGGGAGTCTGGTCCTGGAGTGATACCCGCCACAAATTTATGAGCAATTTTTTGCTGCATTGTTGGTGGAAGGTTTAAAAAATTTATTAAAATCACGCCAACAGATTCTTGTTTACCAGCTAATTTATTGCCTCTTGGGTTAAACCAATCTGAAAATAGTGAAAAAACTAGGTGGAGCAAGCTGGTACTTTTCCAAGTGAGTTGTTTCCACGCATCACCCTGCTAGATGTCTGATACCACCTCTGTTGGAAGAAGATCAACTTTCTGACTCCACTCTTCTATTTCTTTCTCAATCCCAGGTAAGTTGAGAAACCACTTGACCCATGTCTTCAAATTCTGTAAAACAAAGGTACATTGGGGAAGGCCAACAACAGGTGTTTGATTCATTTGTAGTCAAGAAGTGGATGCTTGGAACTTTCCAACATGGGAGAAACCCACAAACAGTTTCTTGTCCACAAATAAAAGAGATCCGCAAGGTTGTGACTTGGGTGTTTTGCAATATGAGCAAGTGTCCGGTAGATTAGGGGGCTGGTAGAGAGTATAGCACTTGGGAAAACACGTAATCTTGACTAAGTGGATGCTGAATTCATTCTTAAGGATTTTTTGGTTACTTCTGGGAACAAGTGAGTCAAGGGTCACTTGACTGTCATTGCTCATAATCTTCACCAATAGATTCCGCGCCATACCACATTTCTTCAAACTGAAATTGCTATAGAGATTTAACCATGAGATGAATGACAATACAATGCCTGGAAATTACCACAAACTCATCAATTTTTGAAAAAACAAGGCCATAAGACAACCTCAAATGGATAGCAAAATATCTATAAAATGGAAAGACTTACTAGCTGGATTTTTTTTTGATCTGTTGGATTGGTCCTGCACACTGGATGTTGATATTGTTGATTTGTAACCTGGTTTGCTTTCTGCAGATGATGTAGCAATAGGCATAGAATAATCCACCACTGAACTGGTTGAATTCAATGCATGTTGGTCTGCTGCACAATGCTTGAGTTAATTACGCTCAGAGATGTGACAACCGTACTGCGTTTGACCTTTGGCATTGATGTACAAGTGGCTTGAACAGACCGAGCAAAGGCAGAAAACCATACTGTTTGTTGTGATGAATGAAGAGCTTGAAGATGAGACCGGCCAACCTTAGTATTTTTTGGAAGTTGGAAGGGGGGATAGCGCAAAATTGTCACCCAGTCTGTCTCACAAGCTGTCACGCAATGGATGAGGAGTGAATTCCACTGTCGCGCAAGTGTTGTATGCAATTCCGCATGCGCAACACCAAAATGCCTCGGGTGACAATTATGCAAAATTGTCACTGGATTGCTTGCAGCGTGAGCTATAACCGCTTGGTGCGAGGTGTAAATCACAACAGAGAAAGCAGGACCAAGGCAAACAACCCTGGTGTTTGACGAGGGTGCAAGACCCAATATTTTTAGTATATAGTGTAGAGATATAGTAGAAGTAGAAGAAGAAGAAGATAAGATAGAAGTAGATTTACTTTTTTTTCCATTGATTTTTGTCATGTGAATGCTTTGCACTTGGGGGGTGTTGTGGTTAGGTCAAACTATACATATCACGGACAGATATCACAGCTACTGTGACACTTTTACCTAAATGTTTATCTCCGCGCGGCCTTGGTGAAATATATCCTTAACAGTTCTGACTCCTAACATCCTACAGGTTAAAATCCGGCTCAATACATCTACAACGCAGCACACTCATATTGGTACTCGAATAACCAACTCCCCAATCCTCCTCTTACCTTTGGATTGTTGCATGCCCCCGCGGCGTGGAAAGGCACAACCCGGCAGACCTGGAACGGCCTCAGGCGATAACTCCCCCTCCGACGGATTGGAAGACTCCCCATACGTATCAACAGGACAAGACATGGATACCAAGCTAGCTACGACGAGCCGGGCGGTTGAGACAACGGTGAAGGCGCGGTTTCTTTCCAACCCAACGGAATATGTGTTGACGGTGGAACGGCTTAAACGGGACGGCAGCAACATCAATGAGTGGATCAAAGGTATCAACACGATCGGTCTGATGGTTTTTGGGATTGGTGAGTTCACGCATGACATTGCCAACTTACAAGATTTGAACAACAACAAAAGCATCATTGTTCAAGTGTTCTTTACACTTACTATTGACCGCGAGCTGCGGCCCCTTATTGCAAAAGAACTGACGGCGGCAGGAGCTTTTGAAACAATCCGAAAGAATTTCCAGCTATCGACCCGGACAAGGCAAATTGAATTTTGGGACAAACTATTCTATAAGCTCACCACAATGTAAGGGAGTATCTCCTCCCATCTCAGTTGCATATCCAACATATTTATTGAACTCAACAGACTTGGATTGCATGTAACAAGCAAATGCATTTTGCTTGTCATGCAAGTGTTGACGCCACCGCCACTGGGATCTTCTTGTACCCAGATGCTCCAGAGCATTGGCCTTCAGCTTGATTGGCTCAAAAAACCCTTGGCAGCCAACACCCAGTCAATCATCACCTCATATTATACCAAAATCACTCGGGGAAACTCTTCCAATAACCCCTACTCGGTGGCGGCTGTGAACCCCTACGTATGGCCTTCCTCCAATGCCCGCCAACGTCCTGAACAGCATACCGGAATGAACCCAGCGACCCGCACCTCGGGGACTTGGGCTCAACGACATCAACCAACATTGGCGGACATCCAAGCGGCGCAGAACGTTATTGCAAATGGGAACCGACCGGTGCCCAACAAAATCCATACTCGAGTCGGCGGGACGTGCGTATACTGCGGGTCCCCTGACCATTGGGAAGGGGATTGCCCGCTGCTTCGGATCGATGCTCAGCTTCCGCCCCCTGGGACAACTTTGGGAACCTCAACTCGGGATCCACCTCATCTCCGTAACCCATGCTTGTTCCAACCTGGCGCTCCTGGCGGTGGTTGAATCAACAGCGTCCCCGGCCCGGATCCCCCAGCCGCCGATGAGGCTTGCCCTGAGCAACCCATTGTGCGATCGGTAACCGCCCCAAACACGCTTGTGATAGACTCTGGGGCGACCTCAACGGTCAGTGGCCACTTCCCTTCATTCATCTCCTATTCTCCTTTCTCATCTCCAATCCCCCTCCAGCTGGCCAATCCTCATTCGGAAATGCTTGCTCTTGGTAGGGGAACGCTGAGGTTGACACCAACGCCATCTGGGGGCCCTGGGGACCCCCTTCTGAATAATGTGCTATACTGCCCTTGTGTGAGGGGTACCCTAGTCTCTTTGGGACATCTCATTGATGTGGGGTACTCACCAGTCTTTTGCGGTCCGGATCTTTTTCTTATCTCTCCTTGTTTCCATCTCTTTGCCCCTTATTCCAATCGGTCCTGGGTTATCACCTCTGTTTCTCCCGTTGCATCAGTCTCTCCGTCTGGATTTCTTCTTCCCACCCTGGATCCCCTGTCCATCCAAGCTACTGTTGTCCCCCCTCTTTCTCTTTCCCCGCTTCCTTTTGTTTCCTCTTCATTCTTCTATCATTGCGCCCTTGGCCATGTTTCCAACCGGATGGTAAAATTGTACCTAAAGACCCACATTCCGGATTTTGACCCCAAATCCTGGGCCCCGTTTGTCTGCAAGGCCTGTCAAACTGCAAAAAGCTTACGTTGGCGCAAAGTAATCCCGGAGGCAATTCCCCTCAACCAACCACTTGATCTCCTCGTCACTGACGTCCTCAGACCACTTCCCCCCAACATCTCCGGTAATCGGTACCTCCTGACAATTTGGGACCACAAATTGACCTTTATCTTTGTGCATGCCTTCAAGCTTTGGTCGGAGGTCTCCAAGTTGCTTGTCAAAACCATCACGTACCTGAAAAATCAACTTGGAAGGTCCCCGGTCCATGTCCGGTCTGAAAATGCAAAGGAGTACCATAGTACCACCCTCTCGGATCAACTGGGAGCCCTCAGCACCAAACTCATCTTCACCTGTCCCTATACACCAGAACAAAATGGCGAAGCAGAGCAAGTAAACCAGACCCTTGGCAATATGGCCCAAACAATGCTGTCTTATGCGCGCCTACCCAATATCTTCTGGTCAATGGCCTACCAACACACGTGTTTCATCCACAATTGCTTACCAAACACCCGGTCCTCCTCTAAGTCCCCCTCCAATCAGCTGTTTGATATTGCTGACCGTCCTGTCCCCCTGCATCCATTTGGTTCCATAGGCCTGGCTCACATCCCCAAAGAGAAGCGCCTCAAGCTTGACAACCGTGCCAAGAAGATGATATTCTTAGGTTATCAAGATGACCAACAAGGCTTCATCTTCTGGAGCATCCAACAACAATCTCTGACATATACCGATGCGGCGGAGTTCCCAGACACAAAACCGGCCCCTTTCATACCTATCCCTACATCCCTCAACAATATCGACCCCGCCTTGCAAGCTGTTGAACTGCAGTTGGGGGAGGTCCCCACCAATCGGATTTGCAAAGAGCAGGACGGCCAAATCAACTGCTGCCCTAAGGTCTCAGACCTCGACATTCCGGCGACAATTGGCCAAGCTCTCTCTTTGAATTTCCGCCCAACGTGGCTACCTCCAATAGAGAAGGAAATCCAGCAATTGTTCAACATGGGTGTTTGGACCCCTGTGGATCGCACGGACAACATGAAAGTCATAGGGGCCAAGTACGTCTTTAGCGTGAAACAAGCGCCGGATGGGTCAGTGATTGCGCCCAAGTCTTGGTACGTGGCAAAGGGGTTCTGCCAGCGGTTGGGAGTGGACTGCTACAAGACTTTTGCCCCAACGGCCTTGCTATCTTCACTCCGACTCCTACTGGCACTGGCAACATCCAACAAATGGCTCATCCATAGCTTTGATGTTTTGGCGGCCTACCTTCACTCCCCAATCAATGAAACGGTTTATGTTGAGCCTCCAATTCACGTGCTTCCTGAACTCATCGGGAAGGTTATGCTTCTAAAAAAATCACTATATGGAACAAAACAGGCGGCTCAGTGCTGGTGGTTATTCTTTAAGGGAGTTCTTGCAGCTTTAGGTTTTGAGGGTGGAACAATCAAACAGACGGTTTATATCTATTGGAAAGGCAAAAAGGTGGTGGCAATTTGGTTGCATGTTGATGATGGGTTGGTTGTAAGTAATGACAAGGAGGTCCTCGGGAAGCTGCGGAGGGAGATGGAGATGAAAGTGAAGCTGAAATGGGAGGAAGGGTGTAATTGGATTGTCGGTATCAACCTGACAAAAGTTAATGGCGGGCTGGCCCTTGATCAACGGTTACTGGCAAACCAGATTATTGAAAAATGGAATCGATTGCGGTCTAAACTTATAAATTCTAACACCACGCTTCCTGACGTCTCACTCTTGACTAATGACGATGGGCCCGCTGTACTGGCCAAGGAGTTTCAAAGCTATATTGGTTCTACAAATTACTTAGCCCTGGGGACAAGGCTGGATATTTCTTTTGCGGTGAACTATCTATCACGGTTCAGTAAACGGCCCGATGCGACACACTGGGGGGCCCTCAAACATCTTCTCCAGTACATATCTGCCACGATCGGCAACCAGCTCCTCTTCAAGTCAAACAAGGCGGGCCTGCAGCTCTGGGTGGACGCAGATTGGGGAGGCAAATTCCATCAATCAACCTCTGGCTTTGTGATCATGCTCAATGGCTGCCCAGTATCATGGGTGTCAAAGCAGCAGAAAACTGTGGCCACTTCAACCTGCAATGCGGAATTTATCTCTCTGGGTACCGGGGTAGAATTTTTTGTATCTCTCCATTCCATGGTTCTTGATTTATTTCCCACAATCAAGTCTTCTTTATATTGTGATAACAGGGGGGTGGTACTGGTTGCTAACAATAACGGATCCCGGTCTAGGATGAGGCATATAGCGCAAAATTTTTTCTTTGTTAATGATGTTATTAGGGACTTAAAAATAGATGTGACATGGATTGAAACAACTAATCAGCTAGCGGATGTAATGACGAAACGGTTAGGGGCACAAAAACAATTTCTTTTTTGTTGGTGTTTTTTCTTGACTGCATAGTTTGTAGGGGGGTGTTGTGGTTAGGTCAAACTATACATATCACGGACAGATATCACGGCTACTGTGACACTTGTACCTACATGTTTATCTCCGCGCGGCCTTGGTGAAATATATCCTTAACGGTTCTGACACCTAACATCCTACAGGGGGGAGGGGGGAGGCAGGGAGCAGGCAGAAACTTAAATCAACAGGTGTTAACTGCATACCATCCAAAACCCTGGAATATTTGCGATTTATATTTACAGTGGGTGTGTACTGGTCACATTGATGTCATTGATTTTTTTTTTCATTTATTTATTTATTTTCGTAGTTTATGTTTGAAACCTGGAAATCGGCAAAAACTATGCTCCAGTTTTGATATTGAGCCTTGTCCGAATCCCACTTTAGCTCGACTTATTTCACCACTTTCTCCGAATTCGAGGGCGATAGGTTAGTAATAATCAATCAAGAGACCTTCGGGAGAGGAGAGCTTATGATTGGTAGTCGAACCGAACCCTGAAATTTTGAACCAAACCATCTCAAATATGATTTTCTCAAGTTGTACGTCATCATTTGATAACAACGCCTACGCGCGAAGAATCAGAAACTGGGTAAGAAGCTCTTTCAAACAACGGAGATTGAAGGATTTCGGAAGGTGTGAAGCGATCAAGTTGATAAGAGAAAGGAAGAACGAATGAATCGTGAGATTGTCGATCCACAGGGCCCTTGGATGCTTGATGCCACACTGATGTTTTTTTTTTTTAGTCTCAAGTGGGTGGATGTGTGTCTACTGGTATTTATCTCTCCGGTCACGGCGCCTCCGACCAAGGCGAGCGGAGGAGATGATTTCATGAGCAGGAAAGGCCAAAAGGTGTTATAAAACGACTAATTCGGGTTAACCGATGAGATATCTGTTTCTGTGTGATCTGTTGGCTGTGTATCCGTATCAGCCGGTGGATGCCTTGTGCCTAGATGAGTGGTTCAGCTCCGTACGCTCAATGAAACACATCAATTAGGAAAAGGGGCCGGCCAGTGAGAGCAATTGATCATACTTTGACTGATTTGAGTCTCATACATCATCAAGCAGCATCGATTTTTCGTGTCGTTGAGCGACTCAAAAGGCTAGATGGGTCTTGATCAGAGTGCACATGCCGACTAGGATGGCCTAGCCGCGGGTTAACCCTTTTCCCCATCTTTACACAGCGCCAACAAAAGGCAAAGATCGATGCTCTGCATTCAGCCTTCAGATCTCGGGCAAGCCAATCAAGAAACCAGGTACAGCGCCCAAAAAAACACAAGATATCCAAAAACTCGACATCAAGAGCTGGGAAATAAGGAAGATATTCTTGGCGTATTGATGCATTTCTCGTTTTGTCTTTGGGAATTGATACGCCAGGAAGGAAAAAACAATGACATGGATCCTAGAAGTAGTATGAATGAAACAACAGGCGTTGGTAGTTATGAAGAAAATGAATGGAGCATAACGGATGGTGGGATGGATGAGAACTGTCTTCTAAGAAAAAGTAACGTGTTACAAAAGAAGAAAACATGGATACATGGACGGCTAACGTAAACAAAGCTTTTTTTTCATTTTCACTTGGTGATAGTTTCTTGCATTCGTCTTTTCGTTACTTTGGCTCCAGAGGGCAGTCTGCTAAAAAGTTTCAAAGAGAAAAGTACACAATCTACGGGCCTGGGGTTTATCCAAGGGATCATCAAGCCTGAACATAGTTACCTGCGATAGGGACCAATCGGAATAAGGCACTCAGAAATTCATACTGAATGTGGTTTCATTATCTCACAAGGGTTGAAAAAAAGTGCAAATTACTTACCGGGAAAGATACCCTCCACACCATTCAATCTACCCGTCCACCAATCCTCTTCACTGTCGGTACGCTTGATCAGTTCAATTCGATCACCAGCCGAAAAACTAAGGTCCCCCTCAGCCTGTGCGGCGAAATCGTACATGGCTGTCACATATTTGGTTTGAGAGGATGGATTCGAACCAGGTACAGGTGGTTTAGGCTTGGGCTTGTGATGAGCAGGATTCAACTCAGATCTTTCTCGAGCTTGAAGAGCGGCCGCCGCCGCCGCTACCGAACCAATTCCACCGGCCTGTGGAGCTGGTGGGGTATAAGGAGGCGGTGCAGCTACTGGTACTGGTTCGGCTGGTGCCGGTTTGCTCGCAAGCGACGGCTTGGGTGCCAGACTAGGCTTGGGAGCTAATGCAGGCTTGGGGGGAATGGCGGATGGACCATACGTGTTGGGTTTGGATGGCAATGTCGATGGTTTGGGGGGTCCAAAGCTGCCATGAGACGTCTTCGACGAAAGGGAGGTGACCGGTGGAGGTCTCAAACCAGTTGATGAAGGACGGACGGACAAATTTTCGCCGTTTGCTAAACGCCGCTCAGCTACAACTTTGGCTGGAAAAACCTCGAGGCGTCAGGTCAACGTTTGCCAACTCATGATCGGTCACGTAGGTAGAGCACAAACCGGTTGGGATTGCACGCTTGGTGATCGATAGAGCTTCGATGCGGGCATGTGTGTCGCCCAACCGTTCCAAATAGATAGCTTCAATATCAGTCTCACTAAGGTCAAATCGACCTTCAGAAAATTGCTGCAGTTTGCTATAGGTTGTGTAGAGTATATTAAGTCTTCACGTTGACGATAGGAAAGAAGTTAGGATTTCAGCAAAAGTCAGAGAGAGAAATTCTAGGAAGTGGCCTACTGCATGTAAAAAAATGAGTGGAAAAGGGGTGAGATGAACGTCTTCGTGAGGTCCATAAATCGTGGAATTTCGGTCTTCAGGAGATTATTGTAGTATTCATAATCTTGGAGGGCAGCTTCGTAATCCTGCTCAACCTTGAATATATTTTGCTCATCCTCTTAAAACGTTTAGTAAGAGTACAGAGAATAGAACCCATTGGAAATGATAATCAACGTCGACAAGTCAAGCCGTGGGATGCGTGTCCAGGCAAAAAACAGGGAAGGAACAGAAAAAAATAAATAAAATAAACTAAATGTGGATTGAATGCGGAAGGAGAAAGCTCGCGAAGCTCACTAAGGGACTTGTCTTTCTTGTCGCGGAGTTTGGTGTAGGAGTTATTATGGCGGTCAAAGTCGATCAACTGGTTGGGAAAATTCCAGGAGATGGTTAGACTGATGGTATGGATGTGAAGGTAGAATCCCCCCATCAAGCATTTGTTGTTGAGGGCTTTCGAACAAAGACTGACTTTGTGATCACGCTTGGTAATGGCCTTCTTGGCTTTTTTGATCACTTCGTTGAATTCTTTGACGGGTGCAATGATTCGGGTATCGATCAGATCCAGTTCAGGTTGAATGGTATCCCTAAGATCGGTGATTAACTCTTGATAGGAAGACATCTGTTCGATCGTCTTGACGGCATTGGGGTACCTTTCCGGCAAGTCAGCCTCGGTGTTCATGGGCGATAGCAGGGTGATATACGCCTGGCCAAAGTTGTGAGACGATACGAGCATTTCTAGCGATCCAGGAAACGATCAAAGCGATTCAGGGGTCAGCTCGGGTAGTCCATCGGGACAAGCCTTCAAGGCTCGATTAGATTGACAAGATGATCCTGACTCGAGACTGCCTCCCGATAGGCCTTGGCGTCCTTGGTTAACTTGGCGGCTTCCTCCTCGACTGCGGTAAACTGACGCTTCAGCTCGTCGACCTCGGGATCAGAGGAAGTCTTGGCCATTCCGACCTTGGTAGTGAGAACATGAGGGGTTCGTTTGACAGCCTTCAGCATGGCGGCAAGTTGAGCAAGATAAGATTGAGGAATCAGAAACTCTTAGGTTGTTGAGACTGGATGGCGACCACCGAGGCCGGTATGGGTGAGTAGAAACTTGTATCTTGAGAATCCACCGGACCATTGGTCAAGAAGACTTCCAGTCGATTAACCTCAGCAGCGGTCCCCAGGCGGGGGAGGGGAGGGACTGAGCCTGCTGGGCGTGCGGGGTATGTATATAAACAGACGAATTCCCACATAAATATGTGCATACATACAGCAGCCGGAGCGGCGGTGTGGCTCAATGACGATACCCCCTGAATGGCCATAAGATTCGGTACATTTATGCACTGTGATTCACCTAACACACCTGATTAAAAATACAAACGAAAAGGTTTTAGCTGCACAGAGAGCCATACTTTTTTCTTTTAGTGTAATTTCGCTTTATGCCATCAGAGTCGGTCCGATGGGAGCAATATTGGACCCATGTTGACAAACAAATCAGAATACGTATCGGTAAGCTGCGCATCAGGCAAAGCCGATCGGTAAGCTAATCAATATTTTATTTCCTCTTGTGTGAGGTTAATGCGTGTCGTGCGTTTCTTTGCACCTAAGCACTTCCTTTTCGGATTTGGATGCACTGTTCAAAAATAGATGAACAAGCCCATCAAGCCAGCATAACCTGGAACCTGCAGGAGCATGACTAATAGAAGATCATGATCACACTCCAAACAGAGCATGAGCGAGTCGTCAACACACGCACCATATACGGTAGACAACACCGTCCGGTGCCCAGAACGAAACTAAATACCCCAAGGTCCACTCTGCCTCAGGATCGATTCAGGGCTTGAGCGGGCTCACGTCAAGGGTCTTCTATTCATCCTCATGGCAATGCCCGGAGAATCAGCGCGAACTCCGAGGCAACAACACGTTGCAACGTTCACTCGCCCCTGGAGTTAGGCAGAGCGCAACAGGTTATATGAAATGTTGGCAAGGTTCGTATGTCCGTCAGCCTGGAGAATTCCAACCTCAATGGAATCGGTTAACAAAAACTACGACCCAACCCTAAGGATGTGACCTAACGATGAGGTATGTTTTCGGAGATTACCAGCGATCAGTCATCTCCTATGATATTGATGTTATCGATGGATAATAGTTTCACAATATTTCAACCGAAGAATAACCTATGCCGTCAACAGGTTGATGGGGTTAAGAAGTACAAGTTGCAATCAAACACAATTACTTCGAATCAGTCTGACAGAAGCAATGATCCACAAGCTGGAAACGAGAAACTCGCCGAATTTCCCCCCCCCCTTTTTTGTTACGGACTCTGTTCACCAGAGTTCATAGGAGGCAACCTTGCCCCTCTGACAAGCGCCAGACTTCCAAGAACAGACGACAGTAAAACCCAGTCCGACCGGGAAAACCGCCATCCCCAGATTCTCACCCAGGTATCTGCCACACGGGATTCTAACCCGGTAAAAACCGCCTTCCGTCAGCCCCCTTCATCCCTGAGGGTGCTTTTGGCATACCGTCGGGCCTGGCCAAGCGACAATATGTCCCAAACGTGGCTGGGCTATTTTGTGCAATGTGTGATGTAGTTCATTAAACATATTTATTAGTATGAATATACAAGAGCTATACATATGTAATTCTTTGCAAGTTATAATGAATTCTTTTTCTCGCTAGCTCCTTTCTGGAGACATGTACATTTCCTCTTTGGTGATTTACTGTATCATAGGACAATCAACTGTTCCTTTTCTAACACGCCATCATCTTTGGGTGAATTCTGTCCCTTTTGGGAAATTTGCGGCTAACACAATACCTCCACAACTGTGAGGATGTCAGCCTCCTGGATTCCAAGACCCTTGCTATCCTTTAGCTACCAGAGGTGATAGAATAAATAATAAATATATTATTTAATAAATGCAGCAAAAATCCATAAAATATTTGGATAAAGCTTATTGCAAGGTTAATTGGTTTGGTTATGGTTTATTGTTATAAATCAATATACATGAATTGATTATTAAATATTTTTATAGAGGGGCCACAATTATATTGGGGATCTTTAACACCTCTCTTCAGGGATTTCAGTATGAAAACACGTAGTCCTGGTTACTTTGGGCTCTTTAGTTTAAAGGATATTTTACCCAAAGATAATATGTATATAAAATACAGGGTGGAGTGGCAGGGCTTTGTAACCAAGCTGCCACAACAGAGAAAGGATAATAAGACTCACTGGTATATTATTAAATCCTTAGGGTATCTGTTTGGGACGTGCACTGATGGGTTAAACCTGTATACTGGGGTTATAAGGTTGTTCAGCAGTTTAAATTGATAGAAAAGGAGGTTGAGGACGGATATTATTAATCAGACTAAGCCATAAATCACTTACTTATCTCTTATAAGTATTTCATTAACTTGGCACGGTGTTGGGATATAAATATAACTGGGTCTCTGGGTATCAATATCCTCAAAAGTGCTCTTTATTTATAGCTTTTGGAGTCCCAATATTGTCCTTCTGAGGGGTACAGGGGCTCAAAGGGACAGACACTGAGGCTAGCAGGGTAACCAGTGGTAGCCTGTCACAAGTTCTTGGTGCTGTAACACAGGTAGCATCTAATTCCACAGGGTATGGGAATTATTCAACTTTATAATTGATATTTAGACGTGTGAATAACACTAATCTGTCCCTTTTATTTATTATTTAATTGATTATCCTTAGTAAATGTTCCCAGTAAGTTAATAATTATTTTAACTGACATTCCTACGGATATTTTTATCTCAGGTGAGTTCTCATTATGTATTAAATAATTGGAGTAAAGTCATGATAATGATTTTACTCCTTATTTTCAAAATTCAGTTGATTTACTAAAATAATTAGTTAAAAATGTAAGTCATGGGTATTCATGTAGTATTTTTACATCATAAGTTTCCTTAGTATGTCAAAAAAATGTTGATGTGTAGAAATTCTCATAGTAGTATATTAAAGTATTTTAACATATTTTTAGAAGTAGTCATTGTCTTATTTTTGACATTTTTGGTACTTTAAATTATATTTAATAAAAATATGTATAAAGGTTATTTAAGTATTTTTATTTAATTTTATGTACTTTCAGACTATCTACTATCCACAGGAACATTTAATACATGTGTAGAATTTTCCCGTGTGGGTTGTAGGATGTTTATGCGGTACCTAAGTTTCTCAGGCCGCCTGTCACTTTGTCAACCCGTAGTCCCGCGGCTGCATACTTGTCAGAGGCCCAGGGCTGCATACACAACTTTGAGAGAGTGACAGAGCTGTAGCTCAGCTGCGCGTGGGTGCATTGGCTGCCATGGCTGTGTGCGGGAATTGTGACAGAACACATTTCCGTCTGTAACTCCTAAAATATACACAACACCTCAATTCTGACTGAATTTTTGGTGTGAAACCTATAAGTGGAAATACATGTGAAATATTTAATTGGCCAAAAATTTCAATAGTGGTGCTGTGGTATTTTGGTCTTTCTTTCCTTAATTATTTAAAAATATAAGGATTTGGATTTAAAGGGTGGGGTAAGTGAGTGACCCTACCTACTTTTGAGTGGAAAATCCATTTTTGCAATAATATTTATTGTTTTTCTACTCCTTCTTAGGTTAATTTTATTATTATTATTTTTATGTTATTTCTGTTACTTTTGCAGCTTGCTCTGCAATAGTAGCAAGCTGAAAGAGGATTTGATTTTTTTTTCTATCATTGCTAACAAAATGTGGGGTTATGTGAAGATGAAGATAATGTCAAACCAAAAAATTTAACAAAGATTTCAAGGTGCAGAGAAGTGGATACCTAGAATTTAGAAATTTCAGCTAAAATATCACGCTGAGTTTCCTAAGCGCTTGTGCTGCCAAGGGTTATATAAGGCATTTTCTAACTGGTATATTTATTAGAAATCCAGAGTGTTGTAAGAATATGTTGAACTGAGGGATAACAGAAGTGAGATGGAAAGTAGAAGGATGAGATTTCATGAGAAAATGAAGGAAAGTATAACAAAGATAAGAAACATAGGAGAGACAATACATACCTGAGGGATAACAGAAGTGAGACGGAAAATAGAAGGATGAGGAAAGGAGATCCTTCTACTTGGCACAAGTTCTGTCATCAGGTATACACTAAGCATTGAGGTTTCACATTAGACATGACATGGCTAGATTATATTGAATATTGAATAGAGAAAATGAGGTTGCGCACTATCTGATAGTTGAGAAGGGACTTGTGACAGATGAGAAACAGAGAGAACAAAAGAAAGAAGGAAAAAACATGCAATGAAATAGATGAAGATGAGATGAAGAAGAAAGGAAATAAAGAGAGTTGATGATGAGAATAAACAGCTAAAGTATGTGGAGATAGTGATACTCCAACACCCCCCCTTGCTAACCATTTCCAAAGATACCAATTAGTTGTTGATGTGATTGTAAGAGAACACAATTCAGCGGTTTGATTAGCATATCCGCAAGCATGTCTCTGGTCCCCACATGGTGAACTGTAAAAGCGCCCTTGGAAACTCATTCCCTGATGAAATGATGGCAAGAATCAATGTGTTCTGTCCGGGAATGATGTTTGGGGTTTTTTTGCCAGAGACTCGGCTCCTTCATTATCCATGTAGATTGGTACTGGTGAGGAATTGCGGAGACAGAGTTCACATAAGACGTTTTGGAGCCTCAGGACCTCCTTGCAATAGTTGGAAAGAGCTTTATATTTGGCTTTGGAGCTTGACAGAGAAAACATTGGTTGTTTCTTCAACCTCCAGGATATGGCACCTAGAACCAGACGGAAGGTGTAACCGGAGATGGAACAACGGTTGTCTCTGTCTTTGGCCCAATCCAAGTCAGAGTATCCTGAGAGTGTCATTGAAGAACCCCCCAGATTTAGGCGGAGATCTTTGGTCAAATGTAGATAGCAAAGGACGCGGAGGGCACCTTCCCAGTGGTCCATGGATGGGTCTTGAAAAAATTGCAACAGTTTGTTGACAGAAAATGAGATGTTGGGCCTCAAGCACTGAGAAATCCACAGAAGAGAACCAATTAATTGATTTTACTTTGGGGGAGCAGCGGGTTCACATGACATCTGTTTCCACTGGGTTTTGAACATCATGCCTGTGGGAGAACAAGTGGGGGAGAAGTTGGAGGGGAGGAAATTGGAAGAGACTGATGAGATGTAGTGGGAATGGCCCAGGGAAATGGTCTTGTTTGAGAGGTCTCAACAAATGGAGATTGACAGGAAAAGGTGGAGATCTTTGTTGGAGCCAATCTTAAAACAGCAACCAATTTCTGAGACAAAAGAGGAGACAAAATTGGGGGTGAAAATGATGGACAGGTTGTCCACATGTGCAGTGAGAGCACCTACCAGATTTCTGTTGGAGATTTTAAAGTAAAGCAACGGGTTGTAGGAGGAACGGAAGAGACCCAACATGATGAGTGCCATATTCAGCTTGATGTTCCACTGGCGTGGGGATTGTTTCAGCCCATAGATAGCCCTGGAGACCTTGCAGACCCAGTCGGGGTGGAGAGGGTATTCAAAGCCTGGAGGTTGGGACATAAAAACTGGTTTTTCCAGGTGTCCATTCAGGAATGCTGTCTTGAAGTTGAGTTGACATCCAACCCATTCTTTTGTACCTAGCAGGCTGAGAAGAAGACAAAGTGTCTCCAGTTTCCAGGTAGGAGAAAATACTTCTGAGAAATCAAGGCCACAAACTTGGGTGAAGCCCATGGCAACTAATAAAGCCTTGAGTTTAAGAATTGAACCGTCAGGACAATGTTTGACTTTGAATACCCACTTGGAACGGATGATCTTCTGTCCTTTTGGTGGAAGAAAAAGTGTCCATGTCTTCATGCCACAAAGGGAGGATAGTTCTTCATGAGCTGAGGCAATCCAACGGTGTTGGTGCGGCAACTTGAGAAGTTTTTTCAATGTCTTAGACGCCAGAATGTCTTCTTTGACTGAAGCAGAATGGGAATACATACCAAAACGGGAGGGTGGTTGCCTTACTCTTGTTGAATGGCGGGGTTCTGGAGAAGAAGGCGGAGAGGGGAGAGGATCAATTGTAAGAGGACACGGAGAAGGAGGAGGGGAAGAGGATGAGACGGGGCTAAGAGTAATTGGGGACAAAGGAACTGGAGGGAGAATTTTGGAGTCATTGGAAAAGGTAGGACTAGTTTAATGTGGTCGCAATGAGGGATTTGGGGCAAGGCGAGTAATGGAGGAGGTGTAAGGTTCAATGAGTCCTAAACTCAGGGAAGGGGCAGGGATAGGATTGTGGTTGGCAGGAGGAGGGGAAGAAATAAAAGGAAGCGGAATTGGAATGGAAGGAGAGGACAAAGGAGGGGGTGGAGCAGAGGAGGGAGGAATACACAATGGAACAGGAACAGCAGGAGAGGGTAAAAGAGAAGGCAAAGAAGCAGAAGGGGGGGGGGAGGAAACATGAGGCTAAGGAAGGGCAAAAAGGATAAGAGATGAGTTGATACTTGCATCTTGGAGAGATTGACCGTACGGGAAGACAGTGTCATCAAAAATTCAGTCCCTAGATTTTATGAACTTTCTATTGCTGAGATCAAGAAGTCAAAAACCATTTCCATGAGAGAAGTAAGAGAGTAGAACAGCCGCTTGACCTTTTGGCAAAAGTTTGGTCCTGTTGGCTTCAGGGATCTTATACCAGGTCAGGCAGCCAAAACAATGAAGGTAGGACAGTGGAGTGTTGGCCACTTTGAGAATTGAGTTTGGTGAGGTAAAACCTTGAGGGCTTTTACAGGGGTAGAAATTGAAAGCAAAGAGAGAATGATGAAGGGCATCAGCCCAAAAAGATGGGGGAAGGTGAGAGGCGGAGAGAGAACATTGGATCAGGTTGAGAATGGTCCTGTTCAATTGTTTGGCAACATCATTAAGTTGGGGAGAATGCAGGGGTCCAGGCTTGTGTTGGACACCTTTCTGGCCCAGGAAAGAGGTCATTTTTTCACTTAAATATTCTCCCCCATTGTCTGTTCTGAGTGCTTTGATGGAGTGGTGGAATTAGTTTTTGAAGTAGGAGAAAAACAATTTGGTTGATTTGGACACTTCTGAATTCTGAAATAATGGGTATTCAAATAGTGATTTTGAGCTGTTTTTGATGAAATTAATGAAGTACTTGTATCCCTCTCTTGATGTGGTATCAAAGCCGCAAAGATCTGAGTGAATAATCTCACCAGGTTTCTTTGATCTGTAACTCAGGCAGGAGTGGAAAGGTGTTTGGGTCATTTTTGATGCAATACAAGTTGGGCAGCGCTGAAAATTGGTCTTGTTGTTTGTTTGAGGTTGAATGTTCTTGCCTTCAGCAGCTTCTGTAGTGATTTAACGTTCAGATGGGACAATCTGCAATGATAGCCAAAAAGACTATTTTCAGGTGTTTGCAATATGGCAGAGAGAAATGATTCCTTGCAGCTTAAGTTCTCTTGGGGCAGGTAATACAGATTTCCTTTTCTATAACCGCTGGCAAGAGGTAAGGAATTTATGTTTGAGGTTGATTTATTGATGATCTTGCAGGTATTGGAGGAGAAAGTGACCAAAAATCCAGTGTCAAACAAGCTTGAAATGGAAAGCAAGGGTTTGTGCAGATTGGGAACTACTAGTGACCTGAAGTGACAGAATGGAAGAGAGAGGGAACCTTCTTTGTTTAAATTTATTGTCAATCCATTGGCCAGTTGGATGGAGGTTGAGTTGGATTTTTTGTCATTCACTTGCCATTCATAGGGTGTCATTGATAAAGAGCATCCAAAGTCCAGATTGAAATCAAAGCTGTGTATTGGATCATATTTGGTTGAGTTAAAAGAGGAATATCCTGCGTGGATAATGACCTTGGCATCAGAGAAATTGAAGTCATCATTGTTTTCAGACTTTCCATTTTCCTTGGCCAGATTTGCTTTTGCTTGCCTTGGATGAGATGGGCAATTCTTGTCATATTTTCTGTGTTTCTTAGAGTATTCCAGAGCATCAAGAACTTCTGGGCATCTTGAGAAGGAATGTCCTTCTATTTTGCAGTTATTTCAGAAATATGTTTTAGGGGTGTTCTGTGTCTCCCAATTGAGTTGGTTTGAAGTTTGGTGATTACTTGTCAGAGTTTTGGTGGAGTTAATGGTATAGTTGTCTTTGTTTTGAGTTTGCCTTTGCAAGTGTTCCTGTTTCAAAGCGTTTATTAACTTTGAGGAAGGGACTGACTCTTCATTCATCATACTAGAAACACATCCCAGCCAATTGTTGGGAAGAGATAGAAGTATTGCTGTTGATTGTAGATTGTCAGCTGTGAGAGGGTTTTCTGGGGTGATGAGCAAAGATAGTTTTTTGCCTTAGGATACTATCTCAGAGAGATGAGTAGTCATTTCTTTGTTGTTCAGTTTGGTGAGAAGGAGTTTAACAAGCCAGTACATTCAACCTCCAGAAGAGTTGTCTTGATGGGCTTCTTGAAGTGCTTTCCACATTCCAATGGCTCTCTCTTTGTATTTTCTTATAAATTGAAAATTTGATGGTCTGATTGACCTGGAAATGACTGAGCAGACCTCAAGGTTTTCTCTTGACCCTATATTGGCATTCAATTTAGAGGAATGCTTTGTGAGAAGATAAGCAACACCAGAAGCTTTGAAATGTATCCTAAGAATCATCACCCAATCAAGGTAGTTTGATTTGGATCCAGGTGAATTTAATGGTATAATAGATGGCGTCTTGAGGACTGGATGAGAGTTTGGATTTTTGTCCATGATAAAGAAAAATTTTTACAACATAGATAATCTTTTGGATCCTTCTGAAGAGATTTAAATATCAATTTTAATTGGTTTGCAATTCTGGGCTCATAACCTGTTGAACTGAGGGTAACAGAAGTGAGATGGAAAGTAGAAGGATGAGATTTGATGAGAAAATGAAGGAAAGTATAACAAAGATAAGAAACATAGGAGAGACAATACATACCTGAGGGATAACAGAAGTGAGACAGAAAGTAGAAGGATGAGGAAGGGATTTCCTTCTACTTGGCAAAAGTTCTGTCCTCAGGTATACACTAAGCGTTGAGGTTTCACATGAGACCTGACATGGCTAGATTATATTTAATATTGAATAGAGAAAATGAGGTCATGCGCTATCTGATAGTTGAGAAGGGATTTGTGACAGATGAGAAACAGAGAGAAAGAAAGAAAGAAGGAACAAACATGCAATGAAATAGATGAAGATGAGATGAAGAAGAAAGGAAATAAAGAGACTTGATGATGAGAATAAACAGCTAAAGTATGTGGAGATAGTGATACTGCAACACAATATATTCATAATCTTCACAAGTGATGTCACATTTTCCCTCAAGACCCAGAACAATCCAAAGGCTGAAAGTGATTTAAGAATTCAGACTTGAAATTGATGCATGCCACCAATTGCTAGAATTTGGAAAGCTCCACCAATTGCTAACTTTAGGAGCAGGAACACCCTCACTCCTTTCAGGAATGCATTGTTTTACATCCTTCATGAACTCATTATAGTTTCTCATCCTCCTTTTTTTTCTAATCTTATTGCTTCTTACCTTGATGAAAAAAATGAAAGAAATTGTTCTTAGTTTGAATTTCAATAAATTCTTTAAATAATTCATTCAAAATGTGTTTCCTTCTGGATTCAGCTTCTTAATTCTTTTTAAATTCTACCATGACCCAAAAAATTTGCCAAGATATCCAAATGCATCAAGATTTTTCTTAGCCTTCTACTTACCCTGTCTGCTTTTTTGATGAAATTTGACCTAATGAATTACTTTTAAAAGGCTTAAGACCAGACTAGAAAACCAACATGATTCAATAAATGATAATAAATGAGGTAATTATCTTGGACAATGGATCAAGGGAATTTGGGTCATACCCCGGATAAAGGACAGACAAGCAAGGCTGAAGAAAACCGCTGATTGAGTAAGAGGCTTGAGGACCTAGGACAGTTGGGTGTTGAGGAGTAGACTGCCAATAACCAGTTCAGATTTAGGTTCAGGAAATTGAAGGATGAGTGATCTCTTTCTCACCAAATGAACAAGAACACGGCCGCGATTAAGATGGTAGGTGACAAACAAGATAATCAAATGATGATTGGGAGAGTCGCAGTTGAGGAGAAATATGGAGGGCCGAGTGGAGAACTGGTAAGCTATTTTGAGTATCAAGGAGTACCAATTGTAAGTTGAGCAAGTTGGTAACCGGAAGTAGTTGTAGATGGAGAGAAGTGCCGGTTGAGAGTTGAGTGGATGAAGAGAGGATGAGTTGGTTGAAGGAAGGAAAAATGTGGTTGAAGGAAGGAAAAATGTGGTTGAAGGAAGGAAAAATGAAAAGAAGGGCGGAAGAATCAGGAGAAAGGGATTGAACAGAAAAGGGAAAGTGAAGGAGAGGGAGTGACAAATATGATATGTGCGCAGCGGAGTCACAGGAGTCAGCGGCTGTGAGAGTGAAATTTCAACACCCCGGATCATTTGATGAGGAAGGGTCTGAGGAAAGCAAACAATGAGAGGTCAATAAGTTCAAGGATTGAGAAGCAGAAGCTTTGGTGAGGGCGTCCGCAATCATATCAGACGATGAGATGAGAGAAATAAGGATACTTTTTTCTTTGTAGAGTTTGAAAATGTGTTTGACCTTGATGTCAAGATGCTTGGTTTTGGAGTTGGAACCAAAATGTTGAATTTTTTCAAGTAGTCCTTTATTGTTAATGTGAAAGAAAGAGGGAGATAACTTTGTTTTCCACAGTTCTGAAATCAAGTGTGACAACCAGTGATCTTCTTGGACGCCATCGGACAGAGAATTGATCTCAGATTCAGTGGAGGATAGGGTTATATTTTGCTGTTTGTTGCTTGTCCAGGAGATTGGGCAAGTTTTCCAAAAGGCTACAATGCCGCTTTGAGAGGTCCTGGTTTCAAGATCATCCGCCCACGTGGCGTCGGTGTATATGTTGATTTGAGGATTGTCAGAAGGCTGGGGATGGAGACGTAGTTTGTAATCAATGGTTGATTTGAGGTACTTCCAGCAATGTACCACTTCCCTCCAGTGATCAATACCCGGACAATGGTTGAATCTGGATAAAATCAAGGAGGATGCAGCAATGTCTGGACGTGATCAACAAGAAAGATAGTTGAGCATCCCGGTGAATTTTCTGTAGTTGACACCTAGCAATTTGAATTCTTTGAGCTCCTTGTCAGACGCAGGATTAAGTTGAACACCTGGTGTGAGAGGGGTAGACACTGGTCTGCACTCGGAGAGATTCAGCCGTTGGACACCTTTGTTGATGAGATTGGACTGAGATAGCAAAAAGTCAGTTCCTTCCAATTTGACATTCATTCCCAATAGAGTGTCCAGATCATGAGCTGACAAGTTAGGGAAGCAATGAAGGAATAACTCCTCAAAAGCATCAGTTTTACCCACCACTGCCAAGTCATCAACATGAAAAAAATAAAGGAGTCTTGGTTTTTGCGGATAAAGACGCAGGCATCTGATTGAGACTGTTGATAGTCAATTTCTTCAAACCATTCAGTGAGAGTGCGGTTCCAGTTGGCTGGAGCTTGCTTTAGATCATACAGGGACTTCTTGAGCTTGAGAAATGAACTTGTTTGAGAAGATTCTTTTGGAGTCTTAATGAATATGTCTTCATCTAGAGGCGCAAACAGAAAAGCGCTTTTAACATTGAATTGTCTGACTGGGAAATTTTTGTCATCTGCAAGAGTGAGAAGAAGAAGAAGAGAGGGGAATTTTCCATTAGGAGCAAATGTGTCAAAGTAGTCCACCCCGGATTCCTGTTTGAATCCCTGAATACACAGTCTGGACTTGACGCGTTCAGGAGAGGAATTTGTGGCGGGCTTGAGACAATCAACCCACAAGGTCTCAAGCCAGCAACTTGGTGTCTCAGTTGCGTCCTCCCACACTTCATGTTCTTCAATACTCTGGAGTTCTGCCTGCTTGGCAGCTCTTACTTTGTCAGGATCCAGTTTTGTAGAGAGGTAACTGCATTTAGGTGGTTCAACCGCAAGAGTTCTTTCTCTCAGAACGCAAGTAGGACCATTTCCTCCGCTAGAGTCTTCATGTATAGGTTCAGACAAACTTGAGGATGGTTTGGAGATTAGCTGATCCTTGGGAGGAGACTGATCCAAAGGGGAAACTAAGTTTTCCAAAGCCACAGATTCTTCTTTTAGAGGCGGAGCTCCAGACTCTTCAACTGGGGATTCTGGTTTTTCCTGAGACAGATTATGAGTATTGTGTTCAGGCATCCATTCTTTGGATGAAGAGTTGTTTGAGTTCCTGCATTCAATGTCAAGGAAGCCAGTATGCATGGAGTCTATAACCTTCCTGGTGTGGAAAGAATAAGGGTTTTCCCCCTATAACTGTCCCAAGGTTTGGAAGTTAACGGTTCCCTGCGTCTGAAAGGAGATGAGGATGCCCAAAGTTGCACTTAAATGAGAAATAGAAATAAGGAGATAAAGAGATAAAGAAAAGTAGAGAGAGAGTGAAATTGCCAATCCTTCAATCCTAAGAACTGTCCATCTGGATGTGTATCCGGTATGAGTTCCTTTAATCTCTTGGTGAAATGATTGATCCAATCCAATGATGTGATGGTCTGATTCCATGCCCCCCTCTGCTCCTAACCCAGAGTTGAGAGTGAGGATAAGTCCTTCCTCTCAACCCTAACCTAAGTACACGCGCAAATAACAGTATGACAACAAAACAGAAAACAATCCCAAAACAGAAACCCTAGCCTCCTCTCCCCACCTCCGTACCAAAATTCCCCCAACGTTTGTACGCCGTTCTGTCCATCCGGTTCGTCCTTCTCATGACGCGGTCCTTGCACTGCGCCCTACTCGGAGCCCCCCGTGCCTGTCTGTATCCGTTTGTCTGCGCCCTTCCTGGATTTCCGGTATTATCCGGCATGATCCGCGCGCTTCATCCGTTCCTTCATAGCCCGCGGATTGCTCCGCTCCTACGTATCCGAACCGGCGCGCCCGCAAACCTAGTCGAGCGCACTACCTTCCAAATCCAATCTCCGGCGCGTATTTCCGCCCACGCCGCATTCAATGCTGAGCCCAACCCGTCCACTAGGTGCGGAGCCAAACAGTGGCTGCTGCTGATCCAGCAGCTGCCGCTGCTGAGCACTCCGCATACCCTAATTCTGAGCCCACTAGCCTCCAATGCTGAGCGCGCAGCCGCGAAGCAGTTCCCAATCCGCGTCTATAAATTGACACCACACCGGCCAAAGTGAGGATTCTATACGACTGGACCTCAGGATTGTAACCGATTAGGTGACCAATCTTTCCAGGAGGCAGAAGTTTTGATCCCGGAACCTTTGGAAGAACAAGATAGGAAACTGGAGCGCCTAGAGGATGGAAATAAGAGAGAGGAAGCTTGGAGCCTTTGAAAAGCTCATAGGGCAATTTTTTGCTTTTGTGCAACGGGATTTGATTGATAGCCAACGCAGAAGTCAGAGCCACTTCATGCCACATTCCTGTGGGAAGATGCGAGTCATTCAGGTTTGAGCAAAGATATTTTATAATAGTTTGGTTGAATCTTTTGGCCAGTCCATTGAGTTGAGGGGTATAGGGATTGGAAAACCGTTGACAAATCAGGTTTCTCTTGCAGAAATAAGCTAACTTGAGGTTTTCAAATTCAGTTCTGTGATTGGAGTGCAAGATGGAGGGGTAGTAGTTAAATTGTTTTGCCTCTTGGTCAATGGCCTCAATAAGAGACGAGGGAATCTGTTCCTTGGTGGTGACCGGAATGACAGCCACGTATTGAGAGAATGAATCAGTGACAGTCACAAGATACTTGTTCCCGTTCCTCAAAGTGGGTAGGGGCCCAATTGTATCGAGATGTAGTTCTTGAAAGAGGCGGTCAGCAGTTGAGGTCTGTGAGTGAAATGATTCTCTTGTCACTTTGGATACAGCAAATGATCTGCAATTCTCAGTTTTATTGATAGGAATGTTCAGTTTATGTCTCAGTCTATGGTAACTTATGTGTCCTAGTGATTTGTGAAGATTTTCAGCATAGGACAGATGTGATTGATGCATTGATGATGTTGGAGGATAGAATCTGAGGCAAGGAATATGGTTCAAGTAGTGCCCTTTCATTGCAAGTTTGCCAAGTTTATAAAGAAGTAACACATTGGGTTGGAAATCAACAAGATAGTCATTGAGAAGGAGTCTTCTCAGCGAGATCAGGTTGATATATATGTTGGGAACAAACAAGGCATTGTGAAGCTTGACGTCTCCCAGATTGCATTTCAGTATCACTTCTCCTTTTCCCTTCACTTCCAGAGAGTTCCTTCCACAGCTTGTACTGATCATTCCTTCTTCTGTGTGATCAAAAATTGTGAACAGATTGGGGTCAGAAATCATATGATTGGATGAGCCTGAGTCAAGGACAAAATTGAGGGCATCTTGACAGCTAGAGAAGGAGAGACAGCTGACATAAGTCTTGGATTCAGGATCGTTATTGGTCTTTGGTCTGAGATGAGGATACAACATCCAGCACTTGTGCTTGGGATGATTTGCAAGAGTGTTGTGTTTCCTTGGTTTGCATTTCCCAGAAGAGTCAGTAAACAGAGAAGCAATCTGCTGGACAAGGAAGCCAATGAGTTGCTCATCCTTAATTCATTCATGTGAATACAAAGATGATCCATAACAGCATCAGGATTGATTTCGGACTGAAAATTGGAGTGAGTAATTGATTGTTTGATGTTATTCAGCGAGTCAGGAAGCTTATCGAGGATCACATAGGTTAGAATATTGACAGGAAGAACAATCCAAGTTTCGTGTAGCTTATTGACTCTATTTTTAACGTCCAGAATGAATCCCTGAATGTTATTCTCATCAAACGTAATAGAGGCAAATTGACTGTAGACCCGGGCTCGGTTGGAAGGCTGAGAGGACACAAAGTGTTTGTGAATTGCCCGCCACATCTCTTTAGCGCTTTCCTCATTGCTGGCTGATACAATGGTCATATGGATGGACGAGGAAAGTTTTGAGATTAGAATTGAAGTGAGAATGGTGTTATTGGTATCCAATAGTTCTTCAGCGGTAGATCCAATGATGTCTTTCAGCTTAGCAAGATTTAGGAGCAAGTTTATTCTAGTTTTCCAGATGGTGAAGTTGTCCTTGGTGAGAACAGGGATGGCCTCTAAGGTGGTTTTGAGAATTGTTGGATTGATGTTGTCCATTGTAGCTGAGACGGGCCTGGTCTTGAGGGGTTAGCAATTGGAGATTGCGTTTGACTGTTAATTGTGATGAAATTTGACCTAATGAATTACTTTTAAAAGGCTTAAGACCAGACTAGAAAACCAACATGATTCAATAAATGATAATAAATGAGGTAATTATCTTGGACAATGGATCAAGGGAATTTGGGTCATACCCCGGATAAAGGACAGAAGAGCAAGGCTGAAGAAAACCGCTGATTGAGTAAGAGGCTTGAGGACCTAGGAAAGTTGGGTGTTGAGGAGTAGACTGCCAATAACCAGTTTGGATTGAGGTTCAGGAAATTGAAGGATGGGTGATCTCTTTCGCACCAAATGAACAAGAACACGGCCGCGATTAAGATGGTAGGTGAAGAACAAGATAATTGAATGATGATTGGGAGAGTTGCAGTTGAGGAGAAAAGTGGAGGGCTGAGTTGAGAACCTGTAAGCTATTTTGAGTAGCAAGGAGTACCAATTGTAAGTTGAGCAAGTTGGTAACCGGAAGTAGTTGTAGATGGAGAGAAGTGCCGGTTGAGAGTTGAGTGGATGAAGAGAGGATGAGTTGGTTGAAGGAAGGAAAAATGAAAAGAAGTGCGGAAGAATGAGGAGAAAGGGATTGAATGGAAAAGGGCAAGTGAAGGAGAGGGAGTGAAAAATATGAAGTGTGCGCAGCAGAGTCACAGGAGTCCGTGGCTGTGAGAGTGAAATTTCAACATTTTTGAATATAGTAGACTCAGTTATAAGAGCAAAAATCTCCCCATACCAATCCACACCATGAAAAAAAAATTAACACTTCATTGCAAGTGACATACCTGGAAACACAGGGGCCCTTTGTGCCCTGGTATGCCACTTTGAATGAGGGGATCATTGTTTTTTCATGGTGCCATATCTCCCTGTCTTTATAATATTTCCACCTGCATGTTTAGTATGGCTTTGCACAATTCATCAGCAACAGGAAATTTGGTCTCACAAGGAAACCAATACTTCCCTTGCTTATTCTTCCAAATGTATTACATCCTGTTGAAATCAAGGATAGTTTAGCCTACCTCTTCCCTCAAACATCACAGTAGTTTGTTTTTTCTTTTTAAGAATTTTAGATCTCTCACACATCATGCATTCCTCTTTGGGATAGTTGGAACTCTTCCCCAATCTCATTTGAGTCATAAATAATGAATATTATTTTATAAATATCTTGTAACAGCAGGGGAAAAATAAAGACACATGCCAGCATGTACCCCTGGTAATTTTAGTGTTACTGAAAACAATAAGTCTGGTGTAACTGGAGGCTCAGCAAACCATATCTCAAACATAAAAAACATGTAACTCTTTCTGGACTGAAATTAAATTCAGTTCCAATTCTGATACAATGCACATGTTTCTGTCTCACAGAGGCTTGATACAAAGAAAAGGTGGAAGTAACTAAAGGAAGAAGGAAGACTAGTACAGGGGGGGGGGCATCCAAAGTGGATTGAGCTAAGAGATTCAGCAGTGAATATTGACAACTCAAAGGTGGTTAAAAACCCAGGGAATATTCAAAATGATTCTGGATTGTACTAGTAGGAGGGGAACTCTGGAAAGGAGTGGACTAGAATTCATGGTGTGGAAAAAGAATAATTGATTTCATAAGGCAAGGAGGAGAGAGATCATGAGAGTTAAGTTTTATATACTGCTAGATACAACCTGTCATTCTCCTAGTTGTAAAATACCTGTAATATATTAAAAGAAAGAATAATATATAACTACAAACATAAATGAGTATCCCCCAGGGGAAACCTGGGGATTTTTTTTTCTTGAGGGGGTTGGAACACAAACTAAGCATTGTTGTAGTACCCTTGCTGAGCATGTAGCTGAGTGGGTGGGGGTTGGAATAGCCTTGCTGAGCATTTATCTCAGTATCAAAATTTGATGGTGCGGTGGGAGTGAAGTGTGGGAATCTCACTGACTCAGCATTCTCATAGTAGGCTGGCTGGGCAATTAGCTGAGTAAGTAGGGTGGGAATAGTCTTTCTGAAAATATAGCTCAGCATCATGATGTAGGATTTTGTTGAGAGTTGGAGTATCTGAGTGCCACTGAATCAGAATTTTTATAGTAGACTTACTCAGCATGTAGCTTGGAATCAAAACTGGACTGATATTATTTATTTAAGTTTTTATGTGTCTATTTATTTATTTTTATCTATTGTCTTGTTTGTGAATATGTATTTATTTTTGTTTATTTATTGATTTATTTATTTTTTCATTCATTTTTTGATGTGTTCATTTATTTATGTATTTATGTGTTTATCTATTTCTTAATCTATTAATAAATTTATGAATGGGTGTATCTTCTTATTAATGCATTCACTAATTTATCAATGTGTTGATTTATTTATGAATGTGTTTATATATTTCTGAATGTGTTTATTTATTTCTGAATGTGTTTATTGATTGATTGATGTGCTTATTTTCTTATTAATATGTTTATAGTGTTATTTACTCATTCATTCATTAGTCTTATATTGATGTTTTTGATGTCCTTTTGAAATTCAATCACTATGTGAATTATTTTCAGCTCTCAGAATTATAATTGGAAAATCTTTTGTCATTCAATTTTAATGCTCCCTCTGTGACTTCTTCCAATTGTGATTCATGAGCAAGAATAGCCTCTGTTTTTTCATACATATGTATGATCCAGTAAAATCAACCAAAATTTTGTCATTTCTTGGTCATATCTCAAACAAAGTTGTTTCATTTTCATAACATGTTTTGGTACATAAGTTAATCTCATAATCAAAAGACATTTCTTGTTGCTTATGTATTATGGTGTTTTTTTTTTTTTTGAAATTTTGGATTGTAAGTTTTTTTCATTTTACTAATCCAATCAGCTCAGGATTTTGAAAAATCAAGGTGATATTTTTTCTTATTTATGACATCTCTTCCAATAATTTTTTTCCTGGCATAAATCAAGTGCAAAACAAATAGCAATTGTAAACTTTCTAACCTGTGTAATATTGTAATTTTTTGTTTGAAATGTTTTTTTTTTTGAATTTCATCTGATTTCATCTTTGTGATCTTTTCTGACTTCCAAATACCTTCCTCCCAAATTTTTTTTTCAGGTTATTAATCCACATGTCAATAGACCTTCTCAAAACCAAGGTTTGATTAATTCATAATCATTGCTGCTGTATGCCAAGCTGTGTAATTGAAACATATTAGCCACTTTATGTTGGGTTGAACCAGGTAAGTATGCCTGTTGGACAGCAAAAATAACATGACTTTTGTACCCAGGGATTTTTTCATTCACCAAGATTTTTTTGAGTAATTTTTCTTTTATTTATATGGTCACCTCAATTTGTCTCTTTTTTCCACTCAGAAAACATGCAAAACTTGTTCAAATATGATTTTTGTGAAAGATATATTTGACAGGTAATGGCACACTTAAAAACAGGATTTGACTTTAAGAATTATGTACACAAAAAGTGAGGCAAAACAGATTGAAGATATACACAAAGGGGATTCTTAGTGTTGGAAGAAAACAAGCCAGTTCTATCAACGTTCTACTGACAGCAAGGAATATCAGACTGGTGTGGAATTTCTAATAAGAGTTAGCTTTTTGAATTGGGGACCAAGTTTGTTGGAGTCACACTTCCAGCAGATAAGAAATCCGTTTCAGAATCAATGTTCTGAGAAAGGATAGATAATAAAGAATCAGGTAGTTTTGGTAAATTTGCTGATGGTGGAGATTGCAGAGGCTTGGTTGGACCAATCAGCTTGGGTTGGCTTGAGCTCTTGGCCTTCATCTTCATCATCAGGGACAACAAAGCTTTGGGCATATTAGGAAATACAGTTGGTTGAGAGATAGAGCCGTTGTTTGGGCTTTGAACAGAGATAAAAGTAGCAGGTTTATCATTTGCAGAAGGCAACACGTTTTTAGCGGTTGCAGGTTGAGGTTTGGGTTGATGACCTGAAGGCTTTGACTCAGTAATATTGGGATTGCGCAACGGTTTTGCAGCTACAATGGCCAAATCTTCAGGAACTGGTGCCGGAGTATGAGGGGTTAAATAATAAATAATAAATAATAAATAATAAATAATAAATAATAAATAATAAATAATAAATAATAAATAATAAATAATAAATAATAAATAATAAATAATAAATAATAAATAATAAATAATAAATAATAAATAATAAATAATAAATAATAAATAATAAATAATAAATAATAAATAATAAATAATAAATAATAAATAATAAATAATAAATAATAAATAATAAATAATAAATAATAAATAATAAATAATAAATAATAAATAATAAATAATAAATAATAAATAATAAATAATAAATAATAAATAATATAAGTTTGCGTTCAAAGTATTTACATCATGAATGGTGGATTCTTTGGCAACTGGAACGGCAAGCGGGAAAGGAGGACAAGGCACTGGTGGAGCGACTTTGGTAATAGAAACATCCAAAGCTTTCTCTTTGGAAATCAAATCTTGAACAAAACGGGTTGGAGGAGAACTGTCCTGGGTTATGTTTGTTGTTGAAGGCTTTGGATCTTTAGCGGTAGACTCTTTGAGAATTGGAGGTGGAAGTGGAACACCAGAATTGAGTTTGGGCGTGGAAAGCGTCAAGGATTTGAACATTTGGTCTTTAGGTACTGAAGCTGGGAGCAAGGAAGGGGTGGAAGTAATAGTAGGCACAAAGTTGATCATGGAAGGGATTGGAGATGGCAAAACAACGACTTGGTTGGATTTTTGAATGGCTGGAGGGAGAAGCAATAAAGCAGGAGATTGAATCTGAGGAACGGTATCCACATGAGTAATCTTCTTGGATTCAGAGGTGCACTCTTGAGAAGATGATACCGGGAAAAAAAAACTAGAAAGGGAAGGTTGAGAAGTTGTATTGGTTGTGGAAATTCCTGGAGCTATCAAGGGGGATTTTTGATGATACAGTTGATGAACTTCAATTGGTCGGAAAGATGGGGATACTTCAGGGATGAAAAACGGGACAGTTTTAGATGAGATAGATGCTGCACAAACTGGAACATTGACAGAACTATTTTTCATTGCCAATAGCTTGGGGTCAATACAACTTATTCCGTGTTCTCCAAGAAAATTGTCCAGAATTCTGGGGGCAGAATCCAACAGTTTGTTAGTGTTGAGTAGCACTTCTGCCCCATCTTCAAAACTGGGCTTTGTTGAATCTGCATGATTGGGAGGTAGATTAAATTGCACTTGCTGAGGAGTGCATTTATTGCAATGGAGAGGGATCACTTGACGTTTGGCTTCCAATTGCAGCACGTTGGGCTGTTCTTTACTGGTTTTGCAAGATGAAGGTGGAGGCTGAAGGGTTTGGCAAGATGAAATCAATGGCGGTGGCAGTTGAGGTCGAGGCGGAGGGTTTGTGCAAGATGGAATTGGTGGCGGAGGCGGTTGAGGAAGAGACGTAGGACAAAGCATGTGAGTTGAATGAGGTTGCTGACGTGGCGGAGGATAGTTTGAGGAATGATTTTGGACAAATCCAATGGAAAAGCTGGCACGTTGATCCCAAGTTGGTTGTTGGGTTAAATTTGAAGCGGGACCCAAGAGATGGGGTGCTTGAGCAGAGGGATAAAGTGACACATTAAATGTTGCTTGAGCTTGGGATTGAGTGGTACTTTGGTCATCGTTGGGTTTATTGTTCAAAAAATTTGTGGGACCAAAAGGATTGTTGGTGGTGGGATAAGGAAGCGCAGCATGTTGAGCACACTCTGCAGTTGAAGTACTTGGAGCTGGGTCAAAGTGAGGCCGTCATTTTACATTCTTTGATGAAAGTTGTACAAAAGGCTAATCATGTCACAAAAAATGAACTGACTGTATGGATTTTGTTGCAGGGGGTTGGGTGTTCTGGGAGATGGAATTCCAATGGAAGTCGTTGATTTAGATGTAATACTGGGATTGAAGCTTTGGGTGAATTTGGGCAGGCCAAATTGAACCGGGGGTGATATATTGGGTGGACTCAGATGCCAAGTTTCTTTTTGGCTCTGAGTCAAGTGTGGCAAAGATGAGTCCCAATGACAACCAACTCCATTAATATTGCTTTGAAGCTCAAATATCTTGTTGAAGTCTTGTGCAGAGGCATAGTTGGATTGGTGGGTCTCTCTGGTTGGGGTTGCCTTCTGTGACTGATAGATTTGGGGCATGGGATTACTCCTTCTTTCATAGATTGAGTGTATTTCAGTCTGCTGATCTTGAGGCTGCACCAAAGGATGAGATGGAAAAGAGGATTGAATCGGTCAAACTGGCTGCTCATTTGGTTGCATCATGTAGGTTGGAGGGTGGGAACTATGGTGCCAATACTGTGAATAATCAAAGGGCTTTGGGGAAGTTGGAACCCCAGCATGGAAATTCATCCCGCTTTGATTGCTGTTATGATTCAAGCAATAGTGTGGTGGATCCTTAAGCAGGCAAAATCAAGAATTCAAATAAGGACTAGGAAAACAAAATTGCTGATCAAATTGTAATGAGTTACTCACGTAGTCTGTAAAATAAGTGGATTCTTGATTGTTGACATGTGTAGTTGGAGGGCGAATCAAATGATTATAATTTGACATAGTTTGGGGCATCTGAATGCCAACATAGGGTTGCGGAACCTCTGCCTGCTGCATTGGTTGGTGTTTGGAGGATGCTAAATGTTCATTGCGAGGGGCTGAAGACCCTGAATGAGTCAAAGTTTGGTGGTTACTCGTGGATTGATAGGTGGATGTTGGACGACAGTAGGTACTGGGAGGCTTGGTTGTGTCTACATTGGTCTCTTTGAATGGGATAATGCCAGGTGTGAAAAAGGCTCTAGATTGCTGCAATTTAAAATAGACCACAAAGTTAATCTCATCAGCTGATGAGGCAAGGAGGGCAAATGACGCACTTGTTCCCGCAATTGTCTTTCACCATATTGGAAACTAGGGGTTGGAATCTCATGATTGGGGAGTTGGGTCACAATGCTATACCTTTTCTGCGGTTGGCACTGGATTGGTTGTGAAGAACTGGGAGAAGGAAGCAGTGTATTTGATTGGCCACGGTCCGAGGGGAGCTGTAAAATCGGGCACATTGGCCGGTGGTCACGGTCAGGCACAATGTCCTGACGTCCTTCCTCTAACTCACAAAGCGAATCAGGTTGAAAATCTAGTTGAAATGATGATGGTTGGTGCTAAAAGCATTGGGTTTGAGATTGGTGTCAGCTTGGCCTTCAGATAAGTATAACGATCAAGGCTCCAACTCACCACCCGGTAATTTGATTTCCGGGGTCGCTCATTAAATGGGGGCAATTGTTTTGGGTGATGTCCACTCTCTTCTTCGTGGTAATCAGATTCTCCACTATCAGAGCTAGATTCAACTTCAATCGCCACCTCATTTGACAAACTTGCACGCTAAAGGAACACAATAATTTCAGTTTGAGGCTGCTAGTGATACAAATGACAGTTGGCTTACCCGTCGATGAGCTTCAGCAAACTCCGAAGGGGCATGTCGTCCGGTTGGGCGAGTGGATGAACTGGTTGAAGTTGATTTACTAGACTGAGTAGAGAGGATGGGCAATGACTTGGGAATGTGAGAGTGGTGATGCTGCAAGTGGGCGCTTTTTCTACTTATGCCATCACAGTCGTTATAGAAATTCTCAACTCTTGCGGATGGGTAGTGGCTAGAGTGGGATGACTTTGAATGCCTTGATGAGTTGCTAGCGCTAACTTTGGTCTTTTGAGGCGGGTCATGGACTGAGAAAGAATTTTCATCAGAGGAAGATGGAGACTGGGTGAGATTGTCACTAGATGGCAAGTCACAGTCGCTACTAGAAGAAAATTCTTGTTTGATTATAATTGGTTCATGTGATTTGGGCTTAGCTGAATGTGCATCTAGATTGGCATATCTTGGCGTTGGTAATTTTGCAAAAGAGACATGCCGGGGTGACTTCAATATTGATGGATTATGTCTGGAGGAATTGGTACGATTTCTTTTGCTGGAGGTTGGATGAATTGTTGAGGTAGAAGGTTTGTGAATGGAGGCGTCTCTGCTTCTCTTTCCAGATTCGCCTGAACTACTGCGCCTTGAGGGAGTCGTGGCAAAGTGATGGTAATTGGGGGGCACTTGCTCATCAGGAGGGGGGGTGATCAATTTTCTAGGCACATTTCCTCTGGAGGTCCTTGATAGGGATTGGTCTCTGGTTAAGCTTGTTGATAATCGACCGTTAGGAGGAGATCATTTCAGAGGGTTAGAATTTAATTCTATGGCGCGGCCCCGCCTCGTAGCTTTTGCTGGTGTTCAATCGGGACCTGTCACTTGTTTGGAAGAGGGTGATGTTGGCTCTCGGATAGTATGTTTTTCTGAGGCTTTTGTAGATGAGGCATTGCAGGAAGAGACTTCGCGCGGATGGATGCTACCTGTTATAAGGATTGATTTAGTAATAATTCAAGTTGATAGACTCAATAAAAATTTAGTTAAACAAAGTTGCGGTTGAAAAGATTTATGATATTGACTTGCTTTTTGGCAAGTAAGTCTGGGCGATTTCTTGTAATTCTGCAACTTTGGTCTTTGGGGGGAGTACGAATTGTGGGTCTTGTTGATAAATAAAATCTAGGAGATCGGCTCTGTGGATTCCTGGTGCATCTGGGTCAAAGATTGAGCTTTCTTTTTTTTTGACCTAACCATGTCACTTGAATAATAAGTTTGTTGAGGAAGAAAGTAAAGCACGGGTGTTGTGAGGGAAGAAGTGAGCAAAATCAATGTCAAATTTCATAAATGTTTAGTGGTTGGACTGGAGTAATACCGTTGGGAAAACAAGTTGAGAATGAAGAGCTAGGAGAAATGAAAAACAAGACTGATGCAACTCAATCCTTGTTTGACCTACTCATCATGACTCGTCTAGCAATGCTGGTCTCTGTGTACCACATGTTCTAAGGCTGGCTCCAGATGGTGAGGGCCTTTCCCTTTCAAGCGGATCGTATCTTGCGTTGTTAAAAAATATGAGTTGGTCTTGGTGTATTGTACCTAAAATGTAAATATATAGATATGTAAATCCATTCAACCCGCTCTTGATTCAAGGTATGGCCAACTCCTTGGAGCCTTGCCTTTTGCCCTCCAATCTTCACAGGTCAAAGAGGCAAGCCAGACTAGCTTGTATGTATGTATGTATCTATGTACCAAACCTATCTTAGTACAACATCTATGTACATATTTATGTCCATGCATAATGCACACGATCTGCTTGCAGGCTGTACCCAAGGATTTTTTGGCTAGTGCACTGGAATTGCGTCGATGTTTGCATGGGATGTACTTAAACATTATGTATGTATGTACACATACACACTACCACAACTTTGGTGTCGTGATTGGGCGATTGGGCAAGATCAGGTTTGTAGTTCGATCAGAGTGACACACGCAGACCTCAGCCTACACATTGATAGATTATGCTTGAGGATGTCATACTTGTGGTTTAATACATGTATTATTGATTTAATCAAATAAGGCCTACGCTAATAAGTTATAGTGGATCAATGCAATTGCAAAACGGCTGTAAGTATGACTATTGCCAAGCTGCGGGTATCACCAACCTTTATCAAGAATTACAACGCTTTACATAGGACTATGCCCGTGTCAACTGGTAGGAACTTCCCTGTGATTCCTGTTCCACCGTTCCCCCTCCTTTCAAGTTCAAGACTTTGATTGTCCTCTGGCTCTCTATCCATCCAAGCCAATCGAACAAAGTCTAGCCATCATTGAGGAACTTGGAATAATCAACGGTCGAATAACTGCTACTCAACCTCCAAGCCAACAATGTTTTGCTTCATTCAAGCCCAGTCTTGGACTGAGCCACATTGACGAATCTCCTGGTTTTCAAATCAGGTTCTGGATCACTCAAGTTGTTTGCTGGTATGACTTCCCCTAACTAATTTACAAAAGAATATCCTGGTGGTTTCGAATTTCACCTTCTCATCTCCTTGGATTCATCAACCGGATTGTCTTGAGTTGCATCTAATTATCTATAATACATCCCTTAATATTTTGCACCTTCTATCATATATTTATATATTTCTTGGTTGCACCATCTTTACTTTGGCAAGAAGTATTACTTAATTTCGGATTTTTTGGTTATTTCAAGGCTCTCGCTGGCGCACAGTCTTAGCTTAGCTTATTTTAATTGACTCTATATTCTAACTGAAAGGCTTTTCAAACATATCACAGGTGGTCTTGCCTGTCAAATAGTTATTTAGACCAATATTGTTACGCATTTTTTATGTCAAGTTGATTTCTCCATGAAGCGTTGCCAAGTTGATCACAATGCCAAGCTCTGGGAAGGAAAGCTTATTAAATATTCTAAATGCTTCCTATGATTGGGTTTGTAACTGACATCTTTAGGAGCTTTGTTTTCTGCTATAGACCCCAACAAGCTTAAGATAGCCGGTCTTCTTGAGGTTTTGAAAGTTTTTGGAGTCCTCTACAATGAAACCAAACTGCGTACTCAATTATTTCAAAGATATGTTTGACTGGCTTGAACAGAATCCCCCAATTCTGTAGAACATTGTACAGGCGGATATTCATTGAGTGATCCATTGCCAGGTAATTTGACAAGATATTAATATTTTTTATTGATGAATTGTGGGATTTACGACTGACATAGTTGAAGTTACAGATCCCAAGATTCTGACTGTAGCCGTGATAAAGATATATCTTGCGCTTCATGCAGTAGTTTTCCCGGCCAGCACTAGCCGTGGCCATCTGGTGCAACTGTATGGATCTCTTTGTGCCAAAAATGTGACACCACTTTCCTTTCAGCGCAAAATTGAAGTCAAGATCCCTGTTTACAAACCAACCATCAAACACAAAAGACGTCAACTCAAACGGTCAAAGATTTCCAATGACGCTATGATGAATACCCTCTCATGTCCAGCTATGCAAACAACCTCCAAATCAATGCCCCATTGGTTGCCTTGGGCTGCACCAGAGCAACAGTCAAGCACAGTCAATAACAGAAAAGATGTTGCCTCCAAAAGAAGGAACCAAAAGATTGGGGCCAAAAAAGTATTAAACTTACTTCAGCTTTGGCAATCTCCTTGAAACCGTTCTCACCAGCTCAAAGAATTCACCTGTGCTTCTCAGATGGGAGTTCATGAAGAGGAAATTGTTCCCACATCCTATACTCCCAAATCTTCTGGCGAAGGAGCTAGGACCATCGACCATCATGAAGTAGATGAATCTTGGACACCACCTCCTCATAATTCAAACTATGGAAGCTTTACCCCAGGCACCAAGTCACAAACTTCCTCAATACCAACCTCCCAGCAATCAACCACCGCTGAAACCACTGGGCTGCCAACCACCATTGTTTCCTTGCCCAAACTGATCTATACGGCTGATGATTCAGGCAATTCATCCAACATAGAACACAATGAGCCCCCCTCAGGTAGCCAAGCATCAGAGGCCGTAACTGTTGAAAATCGGCGGGATGTTCATTGCCATGCAATCGCAGCCAATTTGGGTGATGCCACTGAATACCAAATCCCAGGAAGCCATAAAACTGGTTTGACTGCTGACTCTCCAGATACTTTTCTCATGGCAGCTAGACCAGAGTACCAGTATGATGCAGATGAATCTTGGACTCCAACAACCAAAAACTCTATCTGCAAAACAGTCACTCCAGCCACCAAGTTACAACCTTGTTCCTCACAGACGTTGCAGCAATCAACTTCTACAGAAATTACTAAGTTGCCCGTTGAGGGTGTTTCCTCTCCAAACCACCCCAGACTTTGACCCAAATTAAAAGACCCCCTAGACTGGCCCGGTATGATTATCCATGTGTGTAGTTGTGTCCTGCCCTTCATTGATTTAATTGCTTCCATCTCTTGACAGATGCTGCTCAACTTTCTCTTGCTGAGATTGAATTTTATTTGAATGAGCACCAAGTGACATTCAAAAAGAACGCCCAAGAATCTCAACTCATTGGAGCATACAAGCTTTTGCGTGCTAATCTGCTTGATCTTTGCAATGTTCAGCGCCCACCCAAGAATTCCAAAATACCTAGTTTAAATAAACCGCAACCAGTCTCTGCGGGTTCAATACAAAAACACAAGCAATCTAGAGTTCAGCCACCAAGCTCCGAGGCAGTGGAAATCGGGGTTGATGACTCCGTGTCACCAGGAAGCTATCGCCCCAACCCCCCAACCTCTTCTCAAGCGTTTTTGCCCAAATCTTTGAGCTTTGAACCATCTGAAGCTACAGTTTTGGGCACATCTATTTGCAGCAGGCCAAGAAGATTGCCCACTAGTGCCCCCGCCACTGCAACATTAGATTTTAGCCGTAAGCGACTCAAGCAGAGCAGTTACATTCAGAGTGAGTCTTCACGTTGTAATTTATTTTGTTGGTCACTAAACTACCTTGTTTATTCCTCATCTATTAGAGCCCCCAAGGCTTAGAAAATCTGAGAAGAATCAGCGATCCAAAAAACTTGACCAAAGACAAAAGAAAAACACCCCAAACAGCTACACAGTCCACCCCTCTTTTTACAATGATGAGTTGGTTTGCCCAGAAACTCAAAGCCACCACATTACCGAGGCCTCTACTCATTCTGAAGAGCCAGTCCACCCCTCTTTTTACGATGATGAGTTGGTTGGCCCAGGAACTCAAAGCCGCCACATTTCTGAGGCCTCTACTCATTCAAAAGAGCCACAATCATGCAACCTAGAGTCACATGCCTCTTCATCCCAATCAAGAAAAAGAAAGAATCCCAATTGGCGCTCTCCAAGTCCGGAACGTAGAAAAAGGCCTCATTTAACTACAGACACTGCTCCAACAGTTATACAGGGTAAGCTGCGTTGTTCAGATATATTTTTTTAGGCAGAAGCTTTCTAATTCTTTGTTTCCCTCCTGACACAGAGCTGCCTCGGATTGGGCAATCTACTCCATGGAAACAATCTGTTAGACGTCTTCAAAAGCAAAGACTTTTTACCCATAACAGCTATGCTGTCTGCCCCAGCTATGACAATGATGAAATCATCTACCCAGAACCCAAGATCAAACACACTTCTGAGCCCTCAGCCCACTTAGAAGACCCCACATCATGCGGCTCAGAATCACAACCCTTGTCTTCATCTGGATACAATAAAAGAAAGAATCCCAATCAACTCCTTTCAAGTCCAGAACCTAGGAAAAGGGCTCATCCAGCTCCAGTCACTCCCCCCACGGATGTTCAGGGTAAGTAGTGTTCATAGCAGATTTCTTCCGGTTACTTAATTTTCTTCTTTTATATACTTTCTCAGAGATGCCACAGCCTACGCAATCAAATTGTTTTCAGAGAACTAAAAGATGTTGTTTTACGCAAGGAAGCCATGTCCGACCAAGCTATACCCCCAGAACTTCCTTCTTCAATAATGATATTGTGCAACCGGAAACAGTGGCGGAGCCTAGTTATGACCCCTTGACTCACCTAGAGTCCCATTCATGGGGTGGTGATACCTCTGTGTCTCCGCATCAATGCAATAAAAGAAAGACGCCTGATCACCTCTCTCCAAGCCCAGAACTAAGGAAAAGAAATCGGTTGGCTCCAGGATCTCAAATGCCTACCCCCAGCCATGCTACTTGGTGTCAAAAATTTCTGCGCCATCAAACACCACAAAAAAGAATTCAACAAAACAGCTATGTTGTCCGCCCTTCCTTTTTTGATGATAACATTGTGCAAGCCAAAGCTGCCCCCAATCCCACTTCGGAGAGTTTGCAAAATGTAGCTAGGTTGCCAAATGTCAAAGCTTGGAGGAATTCTGGAATCCCAACTGGCCAGTTTGTCACGGCCACTGGTTCACCTATTCATATACATTCATCTGGTTCCACTTATCACCCAGTCAACCCCTTGAACACCAAAACTTGCCACTGCACATCCAAAGTTTTGTTTGAGCTAAAGCAGATTGCTAATACTGCAGAACAGGCGCTGCAACTGTCGCAAAACCCTAGTACCTATCGAGAGCAGATCCCTAACAGCCATCCCACTCGACATGTTCAAGACTATGCTCTTCTAGTAAGCAACTTTATCTTCAACTTATCCGCTTTTAGCTGACAGTTGTCCATGTTCAGGCTCGTGTCCGTATGCACATACAAACCCTGTTTGGAAAGTGCATGGCATCAAATACATTTCCGCCCCCTGCGACCAAACGCGAGAAGGCCAGATGGAATAGGGATGCAAGCACTGCTGAGATTGACAATGACGAGACAAGCAGTTCATATAGTGATTTGCATGATGATGATCCCGCATTCCCATATCCCAATGGGCCAGGCCACATTGACGCTTCTGCCCAAACCCTTTCTATCATGTGGAAAGCCATGCGACAAGCTGGTGTACAATCATTTTGACCTGATCTTGCTAAGGGTGGCCATGATCAAGAAAACCTATTTCTTTGGAATCTAGCTCATTCTACATTTATCAGGTTGGTCAGAGCGGGGGAATATTCCAAAATTGACCTTGAAACTAGTACCAAAGAAAACATTTGGCTGGCGATCCTCAATCATGCTAAGACACTGCATTGGCGGTGAGCAATTTTTATTTTCAAGCATCATAATACATGGTCCTTAATCAAGCTTTACCCACCAGCTATCGCAAAGAAGGCTGGGATCCTTAACGGTTAAACAAAAGAGCTCACAAGAAACACCTTTGTGAACGTGCAAAAGATGTAAGTCATTTTCCTCTGTCTTTCCGTTAAATTTGATTAAATTTAAGCGCATTGATTTGTGGCTGTTAAATTTTCCTTGCTGCAGGTATCTGATGCACAAGTAAGATTCCTTCTCACTCAACCGGCCCTTACAACATTAATTCCAATTGTCAAAAAATGCACCAGTGATGCTGAAACTGACGAGGAAGAAGATTCTGACTCTGACCAAAAACAGGTAGCAGTAAAACAAATTCCCTGGCGTCACCCTTGGGTTGGTTGAATATTTCAATGCATTGACAACTTGATTGATTTGCAGCAGCAATCCAGTTCAAAATTGGCCGGTCAGAACACAACCATCAACCGGGTTCGACCCACAAGACCAATAATTAGTGATAAACCTTGCCCCGCTGCCTTTCCAGCGGACTGCTACAATCCTGATTGGCTCAAGTCTCAAAGTCTAATGCAAGTAATGGCGTTGAAAATACAACCAGGCCCCCAATTGAAACCCATGATGCAAATCTTAGAGTCACTTGTCTAAGCAGGAAAACTTGGGTTTAATGAGCAATAGTTTTTGACATTGTGTTGCATATGGACATGAATCAACCTGTCTTTTCTGTTATCTGTGAAACTAATTAGTATTTATTAGTCTTGAGTTGATGTCAATTCCAAATTTTTTCTTTTTCTTAAATTATTAGATTACATTTATAATCATTTAGTTATTGTTACTTATCCTTGTTTGAGGTCACCAACCACGGCTATATACATGATTTTCACTTCCATTCCCATATCCTAGATATAATTTCACTTCTTTGTACATAGTATCCATTTTTTCTACCTTGTCCGCGTAAAAAATTGTTGGCCCTCCCCTTCTTCTCTGTAAATAGCTTTGGCCCAATATTGTTGTTGATATATGCACATACATGACATTTGCTTATTTCACCTCTTTCATTAGCTCATATTTCTTGAAAATATGGAATTTCAAAGGAAATATCTTTGAAACAAAAATTCCAAACATATTGCCAACCTTCTACCAGAGGAATACTGCATTTGGGCTTTTGAGCACAAGGGGATTGATTGATATCAACCTACACGCCTCAATACTGCCTTTGAAATGTCAATCCAACTAATAAGTTAAGTATCTGGCTCATTTTATCAAGTTGGCCATATGGTACTATTATCTTTGCCAATCTTTACACTCCCCATCACCCATTGCAACATGTAGTCTGCAGGTCCCACTAGCGTAGTTTACAGAGCCCTCTTACATATGTAAGTCCAGGTGAGTCAGCCAAAATTCTAGGGTTGAGGTGACCGGCCTCTTAACATTTGCCAAATCAAGCCACGCCATTTGATTTTATATGTATATTGGGGTTAAAGAGGTTGTAGAATGAACCTCAAACCTGTTTGGCTTGTATTGACTCAACATGCAGCCATTGTCATGCCTCAATGTCACGTCAGTGCCACCATCCCCGCCGCTTTTCCCATTGGACCCTAAATCTCACCTGATCATTGAGCCTGTTAGTGTTGCGCCAGTCCATCCGTCCTCTCTTATTGATCTCATATTTAAAACTCTGCGGTCGTGCCCAGTGTGTCACACAAGTCCATCCAGCTATCCTTGTATTCCCTCCTGATCCAGGATCTGGAACTCCATTGTTGGGCCTTGCTTTTCATTTTCATAATGTCTCAAACTCGAGCAGCCCCAGCTATTTGCAAATGCCAGAGTTTTGGTTGCGGATTGCAGCAATTCCGAGACAAGGATGGGACGCGGAAGCCAGGAACAATAAATTCTCAGTACAACAAAAATCAACATGCATTAGCTGATGCGCAAATATCAGCACTGCTTGAAGAAGTGCAAGGTAGGTTGTTTTCTGCCTCTCAACTTGTTCCTTTGAAATGCCAACACTTTTTCTGCACTCAAGACTCCTCGTTCAGTGATCAGAATAACAAAGGCGGTGCTTCCCCTAAATCATCCTCTACAAGCACCATCAGCACCAACAAAAGTGTCAGCTCTCTGATACCAGGAACCTTGCAGTCCTTTAGCTACAGAGAGTGATAAAAGAACTTGGAGCAATAATATTCCAAAGAATAAACACTTTAAAGCTCCAGTAATGGTATGGTAAGAGCAAGTGCAAGGTTTATTTGGTTTGGTTATAAATATTTTAAATATAATATAAAAAGAGGGGCCACAGTATTATACTACTGGGGATCTTTACAGACTAGCAACCTCTCTTCAAGGGGCCTCCTTAGGCAGTTTAAGAACCTTGGAATAAATATGGGTGCCTTAGAAAGGACTTATTCCACTAATGGCCGGGCTTAACAGCACAAGTGGCCTAGACAGGAAGGGAAACACTCACTCTGAGCACTTGACCACGAAAATCCTGGAATAATTGGAAGGGTTTCAGAGCAGATGGGGTAGATTTCTTGACTAAAATTCAATGGTTGATTGGTTAATAAAGGTAAATAATACTACTACAGACTAAGTCATAAATCACTTGCTTATCTTCATATAAGCACTTGATTAACAATGACACTGTGTCTGATTGATAATAAATAATTCCTGATAACTGATTGGAAACAGAAGGGCAAAAAGAGCCTGTTTAAATATTTTTTTGGGTGCTTGAGGGCCTCTAGAAGGGTTACTAGCCATGGGCTGAGGCTAGGGGGGCAATCAGGGCAAGATTGGCACGTCCTCAAGGTGCTGTTAGCCTGCTGGCCTTAGATCTGTCAAGGAACAGCTCCTTTTTAGCTGCAGGATCTGTTAACCAATAGATTAGTCATTTTGCTGATCCTGCACTGATCCTCAATTTGTACAGTAAGTACTGGTCCAAAGTGAGCAGACGTGGATGTTTTTTGATTTTCCATCCTCTGCTGATCCTGTATGTAATTTTTAATAATTTTTACGACCACTCCTTATGTAGTTTTGTGGTCTTTGAAGGTTCTGATCAACTCATGTCGGGGTGAGTCTGGATCTTTATTTAATTAATAAAAAAAATACTAAAAATTAGTTAATAACTAATTTTAATTGATTTTTAAGGTTTTTGAACTATAATCTATGCTTGTGTGGTAGCTTTACATATGTAGTGTAGATCCCACTATATTGTAGCTCCTCTGAGCGGTACCTGGATGTCAAACTGATCACTGCAGGAGGCACGGGGATCAGTCCATTCAAATGCGCGCGGGGACTGATCCGCTGCTCAGATGCGCGCAGGGGACTGTACCGCTGAGCGCGTGACTAGGTTATGGGATTAACTGCGCGGGAATTCAGTTGCGCGGGAGTCCAGCGCTGTAGGGACGCGGGGCTGCGTGCGGGAGTTGGCGTACGCGGGAGTCCAAGCTGTAGGGACGCAGGGCTGCGTGCGGGAGTTTGCGTACGCGGGAGTCCAACGCTGTAGGGACGCGGGGCTGCGTGCGGGAGTTTGCGTACGCGGGAGACCAGCGCTGTAGGGACGCGGGGCTGCGTGCGGGAGTTTGCGTACGCGGGAGACCAGCGCTTGTAGGGACGTGGGGCTGCGTGCGGGAATTGTGACAAAACACAATTTCCCGTGTAACTCCTAAACTACACACAACACCTGGATTTTGACTGAAATTTAGGTGTGAAACCTATACATGACATATCATGTGAAATATTAAAATGGCTAAAAAGGTGCCATACTGGTGCCGTGGTCATTTACCATTTTCTATTGAATTAATTGAAAAAATATAAGGAGTAAGAATTCAGGGGTGGGGTCAGTGAGTGACCCTACCTTATTTTGGGTGGGAAATCCATTTCTGCAATAATATTTATGGATTTCCTACTCCTTTATTTTATAATAATTTTATTTATTCATTTATCTTTGTTCCTTTTAATTTTGTTAATATTATTATTGTTGTTGCTTTGTCAGGTTGCTCTGTGCTAAGTAGCAGGCTGACAGAAAGCAACAACAAATCTAGGCTTACCTCTGAGGTTGATCTCAATCAAATCAATCTTACTTCCCAGGCTTCAGGGCAAGAAAATCCAAGCAAATCCAATGCATATGATTGTAGTCTGTCTCTATTTGATTCTTTTCCAATGCTGCCTGGACTACTTATTCCTTTTTCTCTCTTGTCGTAGGTTGCTATTTGAAGTTCAATCTCAAGCGGACTGATCCTGCAGTTGTCCATGTGTCCCTAATGGCTGCAATTCTGTCCATCTTTGATTATTCCTCCCACTCAACTACATCTTGATTTTTGAAATGTGGTTGGGATCTACTTGCTCATGTTGCCATGTACGGACTTGGAGAATCTCACAACAGACAATTGAATTTCAGACAACAGAAAAATCTTGAAGCTCTGCTATCCGATATCCGTACTATCACTCAAAGGCTCCAAATTGACCCAGTATTAATTTGCGTCATTTGTTGTCAGAGTTGCTTTGCAATGTACCCAAAAAACCCCGAGGCACCAAAAAACTGTTTAAACGTACGTTTCACTCTCCAAGAAAAGTCAACTTTGGCAACTCAACCTCACGATAGGGAAGTTTCATCTGGTGAAGAATCCGACTCTGATAGCCCCAAAACCTGTGGGGCCGCATTATTCCGCCCCATCAAAAATGGCTATGGTCCAATCAGAACTTATGCTTTCCAAAGCCTATACGATTGGCTAGCTAGGCTTTTCTCACGACCAGGAATTGAAGAATCTTTGAGCTTGAGTGCTACTCTTGCCCAGAAAGTATTTGATCCCAATGGTGAAGTTTTGGACATCCAGCATTCTCTAATGTGGAGAGAGTTTTGCGGACCAGACGGTACACAGTACACTAACAAAGCCACAAACATCACCTTTGGCATGTTCATGGATGCAATAAATCCTTATGGTAATCGACAAGCTGGGAAGCATGTCAGCATTACATTCATCGTATTGGTTTGCTTCTCTCTCCCCTTACAGTTGCGATACCTCCCTCAGAATGTTTTTGTTGTAGGAATTGCACCTGGGCCAAAAGAACCGTCCCTTGAGCAAATTAACTGGGTTCTAAGACCCATTGTCAAGCAATTGAAGGTGCTGTGGGAATCAGGTCTGCTTCTTTCCAAAACTCACCTCTACCCTTGGGGATGTCGCGTCTTTGGTGCCATACTCCCATTCTTTGCCGATTTGCCTGCTCTCCGTCGAGGCCTGGGATTTGCAGCACCTACAGCCACCAAGATGTGCTCGTACTGCCTGCTAGAAAAGTCCCAAATTGGGAACCTTGATCTTCGGACATGGCCTACCCGAAACCTTGCTGACCATAAGAAGTGGGCCTTTGCGTCTTGTGATGCCCAAAGTGACAGCATTCGGGCAAAGATTTTACGCGAGCATGGTGTTCGGTACTCCGTTATGCTCGAGCTACCCTACTGGGATGTTATCAACTACCATGTGGTTGATTTGATGCATAATCTTCTATTGGGATTATTGAAGTGGCATTGCCAAAGATTCTGGTGTATGTCGGACGTTGCCAATGATGCTGAACCAAAGAGTGTCTCAACTACAGAGCTTATGAATTTACTAGCCGAATCTACCGCTCAAAAAGTCACTGCCCCCCAACCTTCAAGCCCCAGTGAAATTGAGACAGAAACCACCAAACAGTCCCGCATTCCTTTTAATTTTATGGAGTTCCGTTCTCACAAAACTAGCGATGAGACTTTCACACCGTATCTTGAAGATGGTGGTTGGGGCGGACCTTGGACACCCCCAAGTGAAGGTAAAATTATTTTTGATTGGTAAGCTTTAAAGTTTATCAACCAACTTCTGCCTCGGATCAACATTCCAACCTGGATCAAAAGAGCAATACCAATCTTGGGTAAAGCTTTGTTTGGTCGCCTCAAAGTGGACAAGTGGCAAAACCTATTCACAATCCAACTTCCTCTGATATTGCCTGCTTACTGGGAAAGTGGCGGACCCAAATCACGCTCTCTCTTCCTTAATTTTGCCCATCTTGTTTCATTAGTTAACCTAGCTCTTAAGAGATCAATGACTGCCAAAAGAATCCACAAGTATCGTCACCACAACATCAAATACCTGAAGAGCTGCCTGACCCTTTTTCCAGATGTTGGTCTTGCTCCTAATCACCACATGTTGGTTCACCTGGCCAATTGTCTGGAAAGGTTTGGACCTTCTCGAGCCTGGTGGTCTTTCTCAATGGAAAGACTGATGGGGACTATCTTGAAATCCACTCACAACAACCGTGTTGGTACGCTTTTTCACCTTATGATGAGGACATGTATTAATTGGAATCTGACACTTCTCGTTTGAAAAAAAGGTCAACTTGAAATAACTTTCCTTCAAAAATTTTGTTGTTTTGGAAATTTGAAAGCCTTATTATTGGAACCCAATAAGTTTCCAAGCAAGCTAGGACCTTTCATCCAACAATTGAGCAGCTTTCAAAATCCCAATCGCTTTCAGTCTGCAATTGTTCCAAAAGGCCGACAAGCATTTCTTGATCCATCTACTCTAGAAAATTTGATCAAACGACTCAATGAGCTCTTCCCGCCCCCCCACAATACAACTTGGATTTCTTCAAAGAAATGGGACAGAAAAAGCAAGGCCAAATCTTTCAAGTTTCTCCCAGTAAATTCCCATGTTGAAAAACTCTCCAATTGTTTAATCGATCAAGTTCTCTTTTTGAACATCCAAAACAATCCAAACAACAGTGTTGTTGTCCTCCAAGGAAATTTCGCATATGACTACGGCGTCATTCATGGTATTTTCAGGCACCCGCGGTCCCTTGGCAACACAGATAGCATTACCGACACTTGGCTGGTAATCAAACCACTTCTACCATGTAATTTTCCAAATCCTTTTTCCAAATTGGAAAAGTTTGAGCTGCAGCTTTTATTAATAAATTAAGGGTAATGCAAAGTGAGATAATGTATGTAACCCAAAGTAGTGAGATTCGTGCTCATTGTGCATGGATTGAGTACCAAGCTTGCGAGATCTCACCTCGAAAGGATAAAGCATGTATAGCAATAGTATCACTTGAGCGTTAAGTAGGTTGTGCACCCAAACCAAGATCTCTGCAACATTCTTACCGTAATTTCACTACATCAGCTACAGAAACATGTATTTTGATTACAGGATTAACTTATGTACCACAACATGTTATGAAAAGGAAACAAATTTGTTTGAGATATGACCAAGAAATGACAAATTTTTGGTTGATTTTACTGGATGTATGAAAAACCAGCAAGTGGGTAATGTAAAAAAAAGGGATTTATTCTGTATCCCAAATTCAATATACAAAGCAAAAATAGACAAAGATTGGAGAAAGCAATATTTCAATGTGAAAATGTGAATCATTTTACCATCTCTGAGAAAAATGTGAATGGAATTTCTGGCATGTCTCCAATATATATCACTAAACACTAATTATTAAAAGGCTAATGTGAGTAAGTACAAAATGTGATAAGAAAAAAAGGGAAAAAATGAACTAGACATAAAATTGATAAATGCCTACAGAGCCTCAAAAAAGTCTAAAAAAAGACAAGGAAAGGTGTAGAATCAGGAATCCACCTTGTGAATTTGGGCAGATGAATGTTCTGGAGGCTATTCTTCCTCATGAATCACAATTGGAAGAAGTCACAGAGGGAGCATTAAAATTGAATGACAAAAGATTTTCCAATTATAATTCTGAGAGCTGAAAATAATTCACATAGTGATTGAATTTCAAAAGGACATCAAAAACATCAATATAAGACTAATGAATGAATGAGTAAATAACACTATAAACATATTAATAAGAAAATAAGCACATCAATCAATCAATAAACACATTCAGAAATAAATAAACACATTCAGAAATATATAAACACATTCATAAATAAATCAACACATTGATAAATTAGTGAATGCATTAATAAGAAGATACACCCATTCATAAATTTATTAATAGATTAAGAAATAGATAAAAACATAAATACATAAATAAATGAACACATCAAAAAATGAATGAAAAAATAAATAAATCAATAAATAAACAAAAATAAATACATATACACAAACAAGACAATAGAAAAAAATAAATAAATAGACACATAAAAACTTAAATAAATAATATCAGTCCAGTCTTGATTCCAAGCTACATGCTGAGTAAGGCTTTTATAAAAATGCTGATTCAGTGGCACTCAAATACTCTGACTCTCAACAAAATCCTACATCATGATGCTGAGCTATATTTTCAGAAAGACTATTCCCACCCTACTTACTCAGCTAATTGCTCAGCCAGCCTACTATGAGAATGCTGAGTCAGTGAGATTCCCACACTTCACTCCCACCACACCATCAAATTTTGATACTGAGCTACATGCTCAGCAAGGCTATTCCAACCCCCACCCACTCAGCTACATGCTCAGCAAGGGTACTACAACAATGCTTAGTTTGTGTTCCAACCCCCTCAAGAAAAAAAAATCCCCAGGTTTCCCCTGGGGGATACTCATTTATGTTATATAAAACAATATCTATGTGAATGAGAGCAAGGCCAATGTTAATTTTTCAACCTTGCAACCCCCATTGAAAACCTAAAAAGGGTTGCATGGTGCAATTTGCAACCCATTTTGGGTGATGAATGGCAGTTGGAAACCCATTTTGTGCCACACAACCCCAAATGGGTTGTCAATGGAAAAAAAGATTATATTTATATTTTTAATTTAAATGACTATTTGATTTTTTACTTACTTATTTATTTATATTTTTTGTTATATTTATATTTTCAATTTAATTGATTATTTTATTTTTTATTTTTTATTAAAATGAAAAAAATAAATAATAGATAAAAAAGGTAACAAAAATGTTAAATATATCTATATGGGTGATGTTAAATTCATGGCTTCAGTCGTGTGGGAGCTGTGTAAACAGCTCCAGTTGTGTGGGAGCTGTGTAAACAGCTCCAGTTGTGTGGGAGCCATGTAGGGCCCCACACGCCCTGTGGAAGTTGTTTAGGGTCCCACACGGTCTGTGGGAGTCGTGTAGGGCCCCACGCAACCTGTGGGAGTTTTGTAGGGCCCCTCAACGTGTGCAAACCCATAAACTACTCCATATAATTTATAATTTATAATTTATAATTCATAATTTATAATTTATAATTTATAATTTATAATTTATAATTTATAATTTAATATTTAATATTTAATATTTAATATTTAATATTTAATATTTAATATTTAATATTTATTATTTAATATTTATTATTTAATATTTATTATTTAATATTTATTATTTAATATTTATTATTTATTATTTATTATTTAATATTTATTATTTATTATTTATTATTTATTATTTATTATTTATTATTTATTATTTATTATTTATTATTTATTATTTATTATTTATTATTTATTATTTATTATTTATTATTTATTATTTATTATTTATTATTTATTATTTATTATTTATTATTTATTATTTATTATTTATTATTTATTATTTATTATTATTTATTATTTATTATTTATTATTTATTATTTATTATTTATTATTTATTATTTATTATTTATTATTTATTATTTATTATTTATTATTTATTATTTATTATTTATTATTTATTATTTATTATTTATTATTTATTATTTATTATTTATTATTTATTATTTATTATTTATTATTTATTATTTATTATTTATTATTTATTATTTATTATTTATTATTTATTATTTATTATTTATTATTTATTATTTATTATTTATTATTTATTATTTATTATTTATTATTTATTATTTATTATTTATTATTTATTATTTATTATTTATTATTTATTATTTATTATTTATTATTTATTATTTATTATTTATTATTTATTATTTATTATTTATTATTTATTATTTATTATTTATTATTTATTATTTATTATTTATTATTTATTATTTATTATTTATTATTTATTATTTATTATTTATTATTTATTATTTATTATTTATTATTTATTATTTATTATTTATTATTTATTATTTATTATTTATTATTTATTATTTATTATTTATTATTTATTATTTATTATTTATTATTTATTATTTATTATTTATTATTTATTATTTATTATTTATTATTTATTATTTATTATTTATTATTTATTATTTATTATTTATTATTTATTATTTATTATTTATTATTTATTATTTATTATTTATTATTTATTATTTATTATTTATTATTTATTATTTATTATTTATTATTTATTATTTATTATTTATTATTTATTATTTATTATTTATTATTTATTATTTATTATTTATTATTTATTATTTATTATTTATTATTTATTATTTATTATTTATTATTTATTATTTATTATATTTATTATTTATTATTTATTATTTATTATTTATTATTTATTATTTATTATTTATTATTTATTATTTATTATTTATTATTTATTATTTATTATTTATTATTTATTATTTATTATTTATTATTTATTATTTATTATTTATTATTTATTATTTATTATTTATTATTTATTATTTATTATTTATTATTTATTATTTATTATTTATTATTTATTATTTATTATTTATTATTTATTATTTATTATTTATTATTTATTATTTATTATTTATTATTTATTATTTATTATTTATTATTTATTATTTATTATTTATTATTTATTATTTATTATTTATTATTTATTATTTATTATTTATTATTTATTATTTATTATTTATTATTTATTATTTATTATTTATTATTTATTATTTATTATTTATTATTTATTATTTATTATTTATTATTTATTATTTATTATTTATTATTTATTATTTATTATTTATTATTTATTATTTATTATTTATTATTTATTATTTATTATTTATTATTTATTATTTATTATTTATTATTTATTATTTATTATTTATTATTTATTATTTATTATTTATTATTTATTATTTATTATTTATTATTTATTATTTATTATTTATTATTTATTATTTATTATTTATTATTTATTATTTATTATTTATTATTTATTATTTATTATTTATTATTTATTATTTATTATTTATTATTTATTATTTATTATTTATTATTTATTATTTATTATTTATTATTTATTATTTATTATTTATTATTTATTATTTATTATTTATTATTTATTATTTATTATTTATTATTTATTATTTATTATTTATTATTTATTATTTATTATTTATTATTTATTATTTATTATTTATTATTTATTATTTATTATTTATTATTTATTATTTATTATTTATTATTTATTATTTATTATTTATTATTTATTATTTATTATTTATTATTTATTATTTATTATTTATTATTTATTATTTATTATTTATTATTTATTATTTATTATTTATTATTTATTATTTATTATTTATTATTTATTATTTATTATTTATTATTTATTATTTATTATTTATTATTTATTATTTATTATTTATTATTTATTATTTATTATTTATTATTTATTATTTATTATTTATTATTTATTATTTATTATTTATTATTTATTATTTATTATTTATTATTTATTATTTATTATTTATTATTTATTATTTATTATTTATTATTTATTATTTATTATTTATTATTTATTATTTATTATTTATTATTTATTATTTATTATTTATTATTTATTATTTATTATTTATTATTTATTATTTATTATTTATTATTTATTATTTATTATTTATTATTTATTATTTATTATTTATTATTTATTATTTATTATTTATTATTTATTATTTATTATTTATTATTTATTATTTATTATTTATTATTTATTATTTATTATTTATTATTTATTATTTATTATTTATTATTTATTATTTATTATTTATTATTTATTATTTATTATTTATTATTTATTATTTATTATTTATTATTTATTAGGGGGTATCAAAGTTAACCAAACCCGCCATTTTTTAATGGCGGGTTTTAACCCAAATCTGCCATTTCAAACCCGCCATTAAAAATCAAAAAAACCCACTTATTTCAGATCAGACGTGTAAAAGTTAACCTGAAATAAGTGGGTTCTTTCAAATAAAGTATTCAAATGCTTCCACCACCTGTCCGCGTCATACACCCCTGTCTTCCCACCTCCTTCTACCTCCAACCTCATCGGAAAATGTTTTACCCCCACCCTCATCATAAAATTGATTGACCACTCTCATCACTTTATCGCTCTCATCCATTGATCACTCTCATCCACTTCATTGCTCTCAAAACTTCACCACTCTCATCACTTGATCACTCTCATCCACTTTATTGCTCTCAAAACTTCACCACTCTCATCACTTTATTGCTCTCATCACTTGCCTAGCCCAAACTCTTTCAAATGGCCCCTCAGCAAACCTCCCCCCACAAGTCCAACACACCCAAGAGAACATCGCCAAGGAACTCCAAAACAAACAATCCTCCCCCATCAGCTTCCAAGGGCTCAAGTCAGCTCAAGAGAGCTGATCACATCATCCTTGTAAACTGGATGAAAATTCCCTCCAACTACAATGCCTGCTTTGGATCCGACAACAAAACACGTGTTGGCCAACCTCAATCCTCTAAGGTCAATGGTTATCTCCTGATTGCCAATGAACTCAAGAACAAAACAAAAGGTAGGCTGGATCTGTCATCCAAACAGATGAGGGAGCGGTTCAAAAACTATTGAGCCAAGTACAAAAAGGCCCACTCCATGTCTATCTCCACTGGCTTTGGTATCACCGACTTGGACAAAGCCAAAGGAATCAACTCGGTGGTTGATAAGTTGGATTCCATTTGTCCTTTTTATATTCAAATGGATGAAATCTTTGGAAAGAAGGCCAAAATCACCCCCCTAGCTGCTTTTGATGCCCAACAATCCAATTCCGTTGATGCCGAGGACTTGGCTGGGGATGCTCAGCCTACCAATGGGGACCTTGATGAAACCTTGGCCTTGGAGTGGCCCCCATCAGATGATGAGGAGGTTATTCAAACACAATCGGCTCCAATCACTTCTACTTTGGTATTGATTGATCAGTCAATCCCGACCTTGAACCCCTCACTTCCTTCTTTTGATTGCTCTCTTCCTGGGGCAGAACAACTGGAGAACTTGCCCAATGAGGAGGATGTTATTCCTGGATCACCGTTGCCATCAACATCTGCTCAAGTAAGGAACTAAATTGTTTTTGATTCTGTCTGGTTGCTCCTGACTGATTTACATTGTAAAAAAACAGGCTCATCCATTTTTGATTGGCCAAAAACTCAAGCCAATGGGGCCTCCCACATCGCCTTCAAATACTAGTGAGGACTTTCAGACTCAAACCTCCTCTGCCAAGGGTAAGCAAAAGGCCTCCAATTCCATCAATGTCAACCCCAAAAGTCATCAAAAGAGGAGAAACACTTCCAGTTTTTCGGGCTTTGAAGAAATCATGGAGAAGCAAGATTCATGTAAGTTGATTGATTCAATATCCTTGCTTTCAAAATCATGCTCATTGCCATTCCCCTCCAAAAAACAGTGAAATCACAAATTTAATCAGATAAACTTCAGTTTGAAAAGCAAAAGTGGGATCGTCAACTGGCCATGGATTGTCAAAAGCAGAAAGCCAAGACTTTGGCTAATCAACAAAAATTGGATGCTGAGTGGAGGTTGAAACAATCTGAGCTAGAGTTTCAAAAAGAGGAAAAGGAGAAGGATTGGCAGCAAGTGCAACTGGAAAAGGAGAGGGAACAACAGGCAAACAAAAAAAAGGATAAGGTATCAGTAGCTTTGGCTTGCATTGGCAGTGGTAGATTGGTAGAAGAAATACAGCAGATTACTCAAATGCTGGGCTTGTAAATATATTTGCATGGATGAAAGAAAAACAAATTATTTTTTACTACAACAACGTTTGAGAGCATTCTTAACCCCACCAATATACAAATCTTTTTTGTTTTTTATTGATATTTTTTTCTCTAGAGTAAATTGGGCCGTTTTTCATGTCCCTACAAGTGCTCTGAGTTTTTTTATTAATTTGGAGTGACATGGCCATTCTGGTATGGGTTTCTGTGTCCACAGCTGGAAAAGTACAGTGCTTGTACTTGTTAGCCGCCCAAACCATTTTGACTATACCTTTTTGCTTGAAATCAATTCCAATGCCAAGGTCAGGAAAAACAAATTGACTGTCCAAAACTTGATATTCATGCGTATCTTCAATAAGTCAACCATTCGATTTTTTGGTTGGGACCACAAGTAAAAAGGAATATTCAGAGATGTCCCCTTTGTCAATATGAGGAGAATTGTAAAAAGAATCCAAGGTGAAAGTGAGTTGTGGGGAGCAATCAAAAGGTGTAGGCTTGAACCAAATTCCAACAAAGAGAAAGAGGGGATGTTGCTGTCCTTCATGGTATCACGGTTTGATTCAAAGGCAAGTTTGGCCAAATTACAAAACATTTGTCCTAAACTTTGGGATACTTTGTCGGCCTTCAGGTTGAGGACAGTGTACTCTTGAGGAGAAGATCTAATGGATGATTTCTTCACATAACGTCCAAATAACTCCAAAGGGTTCATCAATTTTTGCCAACCAATCACCCACATTTTTCCATCCCAAGATCTTGGGGGATCAACCGGGTTGACAAATTCTTTTGAACAGTGAAGGAATGTTGTCACAAAGTTGATATCTTTCTTATCTTGCTCAGATAGTTGATCCAAAGGCAAAAATTCAATGACGGCAACCAGAGCATGGTGATCAGATTGGTCGAGAACAATAACTTTTCCATGGTGGAAGAAGTGGAAAGCCCCAATTGTCTGTTTTTCTTGCTTAAATTCTTCCTGGGTGGGTTTTCAAGGGTTCTTTTTCTTTTCAGCCGTGATAGCAGGGTACAGATCCAAAGGGCATAGCTTTCGTCTAGACCAGGCAAACTTTTCCTTGATCCAGTTGTCAGTCACTTCCAAAGAAATTTCCAAATCCCTCATTTGAGCCCTCCTTTTTCTACAATTCCTCTTCTTGCCACCTCTATTTATGTTTTTCATACCATCTCCTTCCATCTTTCTCCCTCCCAGGCACTTTCTGCACCCAAGGTGAGGATCAAGGTGAAATTTGAATGGTTGTATAACATTTTGAGTTCGGTAGGCAGTGAAGGAATCAATATAAAAAAAGGGGTTGGACAAACAAAAAGACTGGTGAAACAAATAAAAAAAAAATTTCCGCAACGTTCTCATTATTGGCGACAAACGGTGGGATTAAAAAAATAAAAAAGAGATGAAAATCAAAACCTGGCAGAGCTAGAAAACCTAAAAAAAAAAAGAAACAAAAACAAAGAAAAAACAAAGGGAAAGTCAGTTCCCTGTACCCTCCAAAAAGTCTGCATCGATTGGCCCAAACGATTGGCCAATCAATTGCAAATCAATCGCTCAATTGATTTGCAATTGATCGGGAAATCGATTGCAAATTGATCGCTTGATTGATTTGCGATCAATGGCAGGAAGAAGATGAAGGGGAGGGGGGAATCACCAAGGGCAGAGGATGGACCAGAGGATGAGGAGGGGGAGGGGGACTGGGCTTGCTGGACCTGGGGGGGTTCAAAGGGAGGGTTATGGTAGGAGATCAGCCAGGTGAAAAAAGAGAAAGGTGATTCAATGAGGGGAGGGGACTCACCTTTGATGGTTGATGGAGGTTGGGTGGGAGGTAGGTATGTTGTTGGTGATGTGGATGTTGGTGAGGTTGGTAAAGAGTGAAGGTGGTGGTGTTTTGGTGAGATTTTGAAGGTGGTGGTGATGAGTGAGGTGGTTTGGTGAGGAGGAGGCAGGGTTTGACCGGTGAGTGAGTGGGGTGAGGTTGAAGGGGGTGAGTGGTGAGGGGGAGGGGGGTGGCATTTGGTGAGTGGCAGGGTTTGAGGTGGAGGTGTTTTTGGATTCAAGTCCACTAAAAAAAAATAAAAAAAAAATTCAGCCTATGAATCTTGGGTGAACAACCAAAACCAAAAAAATACGGTGAAGGGAATTTTTACCAATTTCAAAATCAAAAATTACTCATCAAAGCAAGCAAGGGTGAGAGGAAGAATCCGCTCTCTCATAGAAGAAGATGAAGGACCAGATGAGACAGGGATGACTTGAGGCGGATCAGGAATATCATCTTGGAATATTTTGTCCCATTCATCTTTGATGTTGGCCAAAGGTTTGTGAAGGATTACACAAGTGATAATCCAGTTGATGAGGAACCTCATATCTTTGGAACATTGGAGCTGGTTTTGCATCTCCCGTAAGCTGGCCCATCTTCCTTTCAGAATTCCTATGGCATGCTCAATCCAAACTCGTGATTGGGCAAGATGATAGTTAAAATTGGTTTTTCCTTGATCATCGGACAAAACATTCCGGTATGCTGGAACTACATATTTCCCACTAGCATAAGCCGAATCTGCCAGAAGGTATTAATCTTGGTCAAAGTAGATCTCTGGTTGTTGGGCAATCCGCATCCAATTGAAAACATATGAATCATGACAAAAACCTGGAAGGCCAGCATGGAGGGAGATGAACTTCTTGTTGTTATTGCAAACAAGTTGTAGTGCCACGGAGTATCTAAACAAAGAGATGGAACATATTTGGTCAGTGTGTGATCCAAAGTTTTATCATAGCAATTGGAAAATAAATGAATCAATTGCCTTTTTTTATGATCAAAATAGTGGTTGCCATCTAGGTTGGGTTTTTGACTCAAGGGGATGGTGGTTCCATCAACAAAACCAATGCAACCAGGAAAGCCTTCTGTCTCCATTACTTGAGATATCTCCTTGCGTTCTTCTTTGGTTGGCCATGAAAGGACCAAGCAACGGAAAGATAGGATAGCAATCATGACTCTTTTGGTGTATAAGTCAATGCTTCCGTAACTGACTGAGAATAGATTTTCCAATTGATGGATTGCTGCTCCATTTCCATTTGACCCCAATCTACAAAGAGCAACGGCAAGTTGGATTGCTGGATTGCTTTGAGGATTGCAAGAATTGTTCTGGAAGATGTGGTGGTCTTCAATCATTGCCAAAAGTTTCATGAAAGAAGGCAACAAAGTTTGGAACAGTTGCTGGAAGCTTAAGTCAGAGATGAGATGAAGCTTTTGCCTTTCATACATAGGGTTATGGAGAGAGTGTATTCTTGGAACCATGTATCGCTTTTCCAACAGAGAATTCAAAGCTAACCAAGTTGATTCCAAATCGGAGTCTGAATCAGAGTCTGAATGGGAGTCAAACAGTAGCAAAAGTTCAGTCAGCTTTTTTGCGTTTTCAACTTGCTGGCGGGATGTTTGATTGGACATGTTGAGAAAGGTGGTGAGTGATGTGGGGTGATGAGATGATGATGGGATTTTTGTGAAGATGGGTATGTGAAGGTATGTGAAAAACAATAGAGATGTGTGTGATGCAATGGAGATGGGACCGGTATGGATTTGCTGATGTGGATGGGTGTTTTGGATGTGATGGATGGTGGATGGATGATGATGCATAAATGGCGGGTTTAATGGCGTGTTTGATGATTGAAATCCGCCATTTTTATGAAACACGCCATTTTGAAATACACCAGTTAGGGGGTATGTGTATTTTGGAAACCCGCCATTAAAAATGGCGGGTTTTGTCAAAAGAAATGGCGGGTTTCTAATGGCGGTTTTGCTAACTTTGATATTCCCTAATGTTTGCAGCGTTGACAACGTTGGCGTGAGTTGTGCTATCAAGTTTAGATAGTATAATTGCCCTGATTTCTCAATCTTGCTTTGTGGGTAATTGGCCTGAATTTTGGATTATGGCTTCCTTGATGTCTTTGAGATCGAACAACATCATCATTTTATCCCGCCAGATGGAGTAGTTGTTGTCGTTGAGAGGAGGGATAGCATTGACAGAGGCCTTGAGCGCAACCTGATAGAAATAGTCGTTTGCTCCTGTTGGTTTGTTCATTCTTGATAAGATGGAGTCGTCCTTTGGCTTTCAACTGTGATAAGATTGCAACAAACTAGTTTAGAACTGAAAACCAACAGGAGCTCAGTCGTGGTTTTGAAGAGTAAATGAGAGAAGGACCCAGAGCGGCGTGAAGTTGATAGAGAGAGGAGACGCAGAAGAGCAGCAGGAGGCAAAACACTAGATAGTCAGAGGTGTTGGGCCAAGGAGGTCTTGAGGATCATATTCGTACCAGGCACAGACCCTAAGATGAGTAATTGGTTTGATGGTGAGTTGAAGGAGGTTGAATCGGATTGAAGAGGACAGAAGTTTGCGGGAGAGAGGATGGTTTGGAGGTTATTTGAGAGGAGCAAGATGAGGAAAGAAGATTGAGAACAAAGAAAGAGAAGAAAGGATGTAGAAAAGACAAATTGACAATAAAGACAATGAGAGATGTGGTAGACCCCCAAAGTAGAAGAGAAGAAGTGCCAAGCCCCTGCAAGAGGCCAGGTCCTGAGTTAAGAGGGGTGAGGAGGTCACCCAAGTGTCACATTAGAGATCACCGGGGAACCCGTCTCATCTGGCGCTACCTTAACCATAGTACCCAGGTATCAGAAAATACTTAACACCACTGTTATCATTTCCTCTGCTTCTCTTCCTTTCTCCTCAAGCTCTCTGTACCAGAGGATGTCTGGTTCTTTTTAGCCTCTCATCACTTCATCCACCAGCAAAGGCTGAGGAACATGTGGTTCCAGAAGATGAAGAGATGGCAGAAGTGCCACCAGAGGGTTCAGTGCCCGCTTCAGGGGAGTCCATTAATTTGGAAACTGATGAGCCTCCACCTCCAGTAAGAAGGAGTGGTAGGGTTAGAATACCAGTTGATAGGTACCAGGAATGGAAGTCCCATTATGCTGCCGCAGGATATGAGGAAGATACATTTCAGGAACAGTGTATGCTCAATGAATTCCTGGAGTTGGGTTGAGAAATGGGTAACAGGGTTAACCCAAATAGCTTTGGCCAAGCTATGAATTCTGATGAGAGAGCCAACTGGAAGAGTGCTATTTTTGAGGACTTTGATTCTCTAGAAAATAATAGTGTCTTTGAAGTGGTTAAGCAGGATTCTGTTCCAAAAAGAAAGACCATTGTGGGGTCTAGATTGGTGTTAAACAAGAAGTTTGACACAAATGGAGTTTTGAAAAGATTCAAAGCTAGATGCGTTCCACAAGGCTTCAAGAAGAGAGAGGGTATTGATTACCAACAAACTTTCTCACCAACTGGAAGGCTGTCCACCTTCAGGTACATCATTTCTCTGGCAGTGGAGTTGGTTGAAGAAATCAGACAAACTGATTTTTTAACAGCGTACTTGAATGCAAAACTTGGAGAGGAGGAGAATTTTTATATGTCAATCCCTGATTGTTTTTGTGAATTTTAAGTAGAGACTAAACCATAAAACATGAAGAAAATCTGTGTTAGAAGTTTTCTTTCAGTAGATAAAGGGGAATATGTTCTCAAGCTGTGTAGATCCCTTGATGGATTGAAGCAAGCAGCTAGATTGTGGTATAACACCATGAGTGAGAAACTGATGCAGATTGGTTTGAAGACTTCTGAGGCCAACCCTTGTCTTTTTGTAAGAAAGGATGCAATTTTGTTTATATGGGTCAATGACATTATCATTATCAGAAATGGTAAAGAGAGAGTCATGGAGACACTCAAAAAGGAATTCAAGATGAAAGATCTTGGTCTGGGGAAACAGGTGCTAGGAATGAAAGTCATTAAGAGCAAGAATGGTATTAAGTTAGACCAGAGCCATTAAGTGGCAGCTCTTCTTAAGCAATATGGCTTAGACGATGCAAAGGAATTTGGTACTCCCATTCAGTCAAACATTTGTTTAGAGAAGTCTACAGATGAGGAGTATCTGGAGTTTGTTAAATTGGGTAATGACTACAGGTCAGCTATTGGATTGCTTAATTATTTGGGGCAGTGCGCAAGGCCCAATATTCCTTTTGCAATTGGTGTATTGTTGCAACACTTAGAGAAGCCAAGAATGAGGCATTGGTCAGCATTTAAGAGTTTTATGAGGTATCTTAAAGGAACGCACAGTCTGGGACTGTTGTTTAAAAAGTCAGAAAACTTTGATTTGGTTGGTTATTCCAATGCAAGTTGGGCAGATGGTAACACTAGGGAATCAAAAAGTGTTTTTGTATTCTTCTTAGGAAATAATCTGGTGTCATAGATGTCCAAGAAGGTGTTGGCAATAATTCTTTCATCAACAGAGGCTGAGTATAGAGCTTACTTAGCAGATTCACAGGAAGCAAAATGGTTGAGAAAAGTATTAAAGGATACACATAAACCACAAGGGTTTGCATTTTTTTCTTCTGATAATCAGAGTGCCATTGCTTTGGCGCAAAACCAAGTGTTCCATTCAAGAACAAAACATATCAATGTTCACTATAACTATATTTGCAATGCAGTTAACTGCAAGGAGATTGTGTTGAGGTACATTCCCACTGGAGCAATGATTGCGGATATCTTGACTAAGGCTTTAGATAGGAACAAGCATCAAGGCTTTGTGACTAATATGCGGATTTCACCCCTTTTGGATTAAGGGGGTGTGTTAAAATACGTATGCACTTGCGCGTGTGCTACGTATAAGTGTAATCCACATGGGATGCACAAATGGGCCTCTCCGGCCCATTGGACACTCACACGGACCATACGGGCCTGTGCGGATGTCACTGATTGGGGGAAACTGGCCTCAAAACGGGTGAAACAGGCTCATTGGTACACGGGCCCTAACAGGCCCGGTGGGTTATATGGGAAAATACAGCAAGATGGGCTTGTATGGGCATAATTGGGCCCAAGTTTTATTTTGAACATACTTGGCCAGAGGGGCTGGCCCGCCAAAGTGTGTTTGTCTCAGTTTTTAGGCTTGGGGAGGCCCATTGGGGCCGCCGCCCGTGTTGCAGCCCGTGCCGCGGCCCGCTTGGGGCCACTTGTATTCCTTGGTTTGGCCCAGGCGGGGCCCAATGGCCTGCGTGGGACTGTTGTGGCTGCCGAGGGATCCTGCGTGGGCCCGGCTGGTGGAAAACAATGGCCACTGCCGCAGGAGCGAGGGCCAGCGGCCCTGGCTCCCTCCCCTTCCCCTTGCTAGCCATTGCAAGGGGGAGGGGGTGGCTGGCTGGGTTGAACCAGCCAGCAACCAACTGCAACAAGGCGGTCGGTCAGGGCAGAGGGGATTTCATCACCCCCTTGCCCAAAGGATGACCAGGCTGGCCGCAAGGAGAGCAACCAGCGATGGGGGGGATTTGATCACCCCTCCACCATTGAAGCAAAGCAGAGACCAGGGGCGCTCTCCCCCCCCCCCTTTACCAAGGGGGAGGAGCAATGGGGCTGAGGGGATTTGACCACCCCCCATCCCACTTCCATTGACAACGCCCTGGGGGTATCAACCCGCAGGGCCCCTGGTAGGGGGAATTGACTGCCCCCTCCAGGGATCTGAGAGAAAGAGGGGGGGTACAGCATGTCTGCTGGTCACACCCCTCCCATGTGAGGCTAAGACCAGACCCAGGTGTGTCCTGGGTCCCACCTGGCCATTCAGATGGCCAGGGGATGGTTGCATGAGGCAACCTGTCAGCTTGCTACTTTTGCAGAGCAAGCTGCAAAAGTAACAAAAATAACACAAAAATAATAATAATACAATTTACCTAAGAAGGAGTAGGAAAACCATAAATGTTATTACAGAAATGGGTTCTCCACCCACAATTAGGTAGGGTCACTCACTGACCCCACCCTTGAAATCCAACTCCTTATATTTTTAAATAATTAAGGAAAGAAAGACCAAAATACTACGGCTCCACTATTGAGTTTTTGGTCAATTAAATATTTCACACACATTTTCATGTATAGGTTTCACACCTAAAATTCAGTCAGAATTGAGATGTTGTGTATAATTTAGGAGTTAGGGACGGAAACGTGTTTTTTCACAATTCCCGCACGCAGCCGCGGCAGCCTATGCACCCGCGCGCGGCTGAGATACTGCACTGTCACTCCGTCAAGGTTGTGTATGCAGCCCCGGCCTCTGACAAGTATGCAGCCGCGGGACTACGGGCTGACAGAGTGACAGGCGGCCTGAGAGGCTCAGGTACTGCGTAAACATGCTACAACCCACACGGGAACATTCTACATATGTAATAAATGTTCCTGTGGATAATAGATAGTCTAAAAATACATAATATTTTATAAAAATACTTAAATAATCCTTATAAATATTTTTTATTCAATAAAATTCAAAGTACCATGAATGTCGAGAATAAGACAATGACAACTTCTAAAAATATATTAAAATACTTTAATATACTTTTATGAGAGTTTCTAGACATCAATATCTTTGTGTTATACTAAGAAAACTAATGATGTAAAAAATATTACATGAATTCCTATGACTTATATTTTTAAGTAATTATCTTAGTAAATCAACTGGAACTTGAAAATAAGGAGTAAAATCAATATTATGAATTTTACTCCAGTTATAAAATACATAATGAGAAATCACATGACATCAGGATGTCCTTAGAAATTTCTATTTATATAATTATTAAATTAATGGGAAAATTTACTAAGGATAATTAATTAAATAATACAAAAATAGGAAAGATTAGTGTTATTCACACGTCCTACTTTCTATTATAAAGTAGAATAATTCCCATACCCTGAGGAATTAGATGCTACCCATGCTATAGCACCAAGAAAACATGACAGGTTACCCCTGGTTGCCCTGCTAGCCTTAGTGTCCGTCCCTTTGAACCCCTGTACCCCTCAGAAGGATAAAGTTGGGACTCCAAAAACTATAAATAAAGAGCTCTTTTGAGGTTATTGATGGGCAGAGACCCAGTTATATTTCTATCCAGACACCATTCCAAGGTAATCAAGTACTTATAAGAGATAAGTAAGTGATTTATGGCTAAGTCTGATCAATAGTATCCGTCCTCAACCTCTTTTATATCAATTAAAAACTACTGAAAAACCTTATAACCCCAGTTTACAGGTTTAACCCATCTATGCACGTCTCAAACAGATACCCAAAGGATTTAATAATATACCAGTGAGTTTATTATCCTTTCTATGTTGTGGAAGCCTGGCTAGAAGGCCCTGCCACTCCACCGTGTACTTTATATACATATTATCTTTGGGTAAAATATCCTTTAAACTAAAGAGCCCAAAGTAACCAGGACAACGTGTTTTCATACTGAAATCCCTGAAGAGAGCTGTTAAGGATCCCCAATATAATTGTGGCCCCTCTATAAAAATATTTAATAATCAATTTATTCATATTGATTTGAAACAATAAACCATAACCAAACCATTTAACCTTGCAATAAGCTTAATCCAAATATTTTACAGATTTTTTCTGCATTTACTAAATAATATATTTATTATTTATTCTATCACCTCTGGTAGCTAAAGGATAGCAAGGGTCTTGGCATCCAGGAGGCTGACAAAACCAGCCAGTGTGTGAGGCAATAGGAACAGTTGTAACTGTCAGCTTGCTACTTGGACAGAGCAACCTGTCAAAGCAGATTTAAAACAGAAATAAAAATAATAAAATTATAAGGAGTGAGAAATCCATGAATATTATTACAGAAATGGATTCCCCACCCAAAATTAGTAGGGTCACTCACTGAAACCACCCTTGAATTCTAAATCCTTACATTTTCAAATACTTATTAAACAAAATAGACCTCAACACCACCATGGCACCTTTTGGCAATTTTAAGATTTCACACATTATGCCATGTATAGGTTTCACACCTAAAATTCAGTCAGAATGGAGGAATTGTGTATATTTTAGGAGTTATAGGTGGATTTGTGTTGTGTCACAATTGCCGCGCGCAGCCCTGCATTCATACAGTAAGGGTACACGCACCTGAAACTCAATTTTTAGGCTCACTTCAAAAGGCCCGCATGCAAAATGACTGACTGGCCGCAGGCAGCAGATTCCTGCACGCAGCTGTCAAGCCTGCGCGCGTCAACAGAAATTGCACTAAGCCTGACAGCCAGGTACCGCAGGAACGGGCTACAACCTGCATGCACACATCATTCATATGTAACAACTTGACTGCCGGACAGAGAGATGTCCAAAACCTAAGAATATTGAATAAAAAATATGAAAATCAAAATATAAAGCAAATAAATTGTGGAAAACAATAATGAAGGTTTTCACGTAAATGAGATTGCCAAATCCTTATAAACCACAAAACATAACAAGGAGTTAACCTAAAAATTATTAAAAATTCCCAAAGTGTGTAGAAGATGCCGTAGAATCTACTAATACCCACTTCCACCCATGTCAATCAAAAGAAGTTAATGCAAAATGAGGAAATATGTCTGAATCATAAAAATAACAAATTAACACTTAAACACCTTCTGACAATTATTTCACAAAGAAATATGACATAGACAAGGCTAGAAGATTGACAGCACCAGAACTACGTGCAAAACTAGCCCTGACCAGCCTTCTAGCCTCAGAATCCAAGCACAACCCTCTCTACGTGCCCTGAGAAGGCCTTATCACCCAAAAAGGTATATAAACAACCCTTTCTTTAAATTATTTAATACACATTAATTCTTAAGTATCAATCCAGACACCTTTCCATCAGTGATCAAGTGTTTATTCAAGATAAACAAGTGATATGTGGCTATAGTCTGGTAGTGTTATTAATAATTCTGACCCCAAGATTGATTCCGTGAAGAATATCAGCAAAATAACCCCAATAATTGTCCTGAGACCCATTCATACTGTGAATCTCTGCAAGCCTCCTGGAGTAAGTACTTAAACTAGTAAGTTGTCTCCTCCTTGCAACCCGGGCATAATTGCTGTAAGACAGCCAGTCCACCCATCCCCTTGAGTTAATCTTTGTGAGCAATCATTTAAGACCTCATTATACCAAGGTCTTTACATGGTTTCAAAGAACCCCTTGAAGAGAGGTTTTTATTCAAAAAAGATCCCCAGTTTGCACAAACTGTGGCCCCTCTTAAAAAATATATTTAAACAAATTTAATCCAACAAAACCAACCAAACTTTGCACTTGCTTTTAAATCAATTATTTAAGCATTTTACCATAATTTTTTTTGAATTATTATTCCAAAACCAATATCACTTGCTGTAGCTAAAGGACGGCAAACTTTCTGGCATCAGGAAGCTGACAGTAACAGACAACCGGCCCAGGGATTGAACAGCACAGGGTCTGGTTCAGCCCCGTTAGGGTGGAAACACCAGAATGGACTGCAATGGGCTGGTCGTAAAAGTTCAGGGACTGATGCCATGTGGGCTGATGTAGCCCAAACCAAGTAACAAGGCCTGTAGAGCCTGTAGAGCTCTTTTGGGGCGGAAAATTTGCCTTTTTGCTTTTTGTATCATGGGCTCACAAGAGGCCAATCTTTTGTACTTAAGGAGCTCTTCTCCCTGCTGCTTTCCATCCATCCATTCATCATCCAATCAAATTCATCAACAATATTATCCAATGTGTTGCCCCATTTGTGAGAGCCCATCAAGAAATTATTGAAACAAGGTGTCCAGCATTTATTTTGCTTGAAATACTGCTCATGATTTGCCTAAGCTAATTGCTGGCCATAATTATAACAAGTGCATCCACTTACAAGATACCATTTGGGGAAATTCTCAAATTATTTGCAACTGACTGTTTCCTCAAAACCCTCCTGTGCTAATAATAAATACACAGATATGGCAGGGATCAAGCTGAACCTCACAGGGTTTCTTTGGTATTTTTAAGTGAACACTGGTTGACCCCTGGATGATTAAGAAAATTTTCACAACAAGTCCCCGCTGGAGATTTTTCTCAGCTTACTGATACCAGGAACTTTGCTTTCCTTTAGCTACAGCAAGTGATATTGGTGTTGGAATAGTAATAATTCCAAGAAAATTGTGCAAAATGCTCAAATGGTTGATTTAGTAGCAAGTGCAAAGTTTGAGTGGTTTGGTTGGATTAAATTGATCTAAATATGTTTTTCAAGAGGGCCAAAGTTTATGCTAACAAGGGAGCTTTACTTGATAACAACCTCTCTTCAAGGGGCTCTTTTGAACTGTGTAAAGAACTTGGGACAATGAGGTCCTAAGTGATAAATCAAAATGGGTTCAATCAAGGGGATTGATTGGACTGGCTTACTCACAGCACTTTTGACTGGAGGCAAGGAGGATATAACTTACTAATTTAACCAGAAACTCCAAGAAACTTTCAGAAATTCATGGTTCAAAGCTTCTCAGGACGATTGTTGGGGATATTGCTGATATTCTTCAATGGAATGAACATTGGGTTTAGAATTAATAATGATACTATCAGACTGAGGCCATAAATCACTTTTTTATCTTGAATAAACACTTTATCACAAATGGAAAGGGGTCTGGATTGATTACTTAAAAATTACTGTGTTTTAAACCATCTAAAAGGGGCTGTTTATATATTTTTCTGAGGTAATAAGATCTTCTCAGGGCGCGTAGTGAGGGTTGTGCTTGTGTGCTGAGGCTGGCAGGCTAGCCATTGCTAGTTTGGCACATATTCTTGGTGCTGTCAACTGGCTAGCCTTGACTGTGTCATTTTTCCATGTGAAATAATTGTCAGAAGGTATTTAAATATTAATTTGTTATTTATATGGTTCAGACATATTTCCTTATTTTTTATTACTTTCTTTGGAGTGGAATGGGTAGGAGTGGGTATTTTTAGATTCCAAATCATCTTTTGCACCTGTTGGTAATTTTTAGTAATGTTTTGGTAGACTTCTTGATAGTTTTTGTGGTTCATAAAGATTTGGCAATCTCATTTACGTGAAAACCTTCATTATTGTTTCTCACAATTTATTTGCTTTAATTTTTTGATTTTAATATTTTTATTCAATTCTCTTAGCTTTCAAACATTTCCCTATCCGTCAGTCAACTTGTTACATATGCATGATGTATGCATGCAAGTTTTAGCACGTTCCTGCAGTACCTGGCTCTTGGAATTAGTATGACTGATGTTGACGCGCGCAGGTTTGACAGCTGCATGCAAGAATTGATCATCCGTCATTTTGCATGCGGGTTTCTTGACATGCGCCTACATTATGGGTGTCAGGCGTGTGTACTTTGCTACATGAATGCGGGGCTGCGCGCAGGAATTGTGACCTAACACAAATCCGCCTGTAGTTCCTAAAATATACCCAACACCTCAATTCTGATCACTGAATTTTATGTGTGAAACCTATATGTGGCATTATGTGTGAAATATCAGAATGGCCAAAAAGTGCTTTAGTGGTGCCGTGGTTTATTGGTCTTTTTTCTGAAATTATTTCAATATTTAAGGAGTTGGAATTCAAGGGTGGGGTCAGTGAGTGACCCTACTTTTTTTTGGGTGGGGAATAAATTTTTGCAATAATATATATGGATTTCCCACTCCTTCTGATCTTATTTTTTTTTTTAATCTGCTTTGACAGGTTGCTCTTGTCAACTAGCAAGCTGACAATTTCCAACTCATCTATTTGGGATTGGGAATGGAATTTACTGATATTGAGATTTAAATCACATTTACAACATAATAATGAGAAAAACTTTCCAGTGAATACCAGGAATTTGGCCTGGATGGAAGACATCTTGGTAATAAAATCATATTTTTTGACCAAATCCTAGCAAATTTTGACTGTTAATGCTGTCTTCAGGGTAATATTAATCCTTTTTTTTGAGAATATTATGAATTTTTTTGCACAAACTAGTGTCCCAGTACTTTTGTATACATTTCCTCTGGTCTCATTCAACAAAAAATCTAGCCTGCACCAAGGATTAAATGAAGACTGTTTCCTCATTGGTTAATTCTTGAGGTTGTACCAGTTTTTTGTAGCTATCAGGTTCTTGGATTACTTGGAAAGTGATTTGATAGAGCTCCATCCATTAGTTGAAAGATCAACAAGAGATTTTTTCATCTAAATAAAACTGGATGAAATGGAAGGAGTAATCTTGAACCACCATTCAAATGGCAGATACCTTCACACTGGCATTATACTGACAAAAAACCATTATTGAACTGAAAAAAATTAAATGGTAAGTATAGATGTAAGGCTGGAAATGTAAAACTTACTGATAATTGATGAATTGCTGAAGGGGTTATTGGATCTGATTGAAGGGAAAATTTTTTTGTGGGTGGGGGGGGATGGTTCCAATTGGAGGGAAAAGAAAAATTGGGTGGGTGGGAGGGTTGATACAAACAGGGGTGAACCATTTTGGGTGGGTGGAGGGGGGGTTGATCCAATCCAAGGAGGAGTTTTTTGGGGATGGGATTGTGATAAAATGGGAAAAAATGTTTTAAAAATACCCTGGACAAAACCAGGGTAGAAACCAAAATTATTTTTGGACACCATGAAATTTTTGGTGCATTTTTACTTTTTCTTTTTTAAAAACACAGTATTTTAATTCCTCTCATGAAATAGGTATCCTAATCATTTTTTTTCTTTTTTTTCTTGATTAAAATTGGGTTTGTGATCCACTGGAAACAGAAAATTTATATCAAAGAAAATATCTTTAAATTTTTGTACTGTGATTGACATACCTTATGAATTTTGTTCTTGTATCTGAAAGTAGATTGGAGAAACTCTCCAAAAATCATCAAATATGAATTTTTTTGATTTATTTATTATTTTTTGTACAAATTTATCTCAACAACACCAAAAAAACTCCAATTTGTGATAAGAAATTGAATTTTTCTCATTTTCATAATTTTTCAAATATTGAATGAAGCTTTTTTAAAATATAATCTCAGATTGGAATTTCTTGAAAGAAAGAAACTTATTTTATATATATATATATATTTAATTAGAGGAACCAATGTTCATATTTGGATTCTTCAAGATTCTCTACCGCAGGAACACCCGACAGGGAGTTTGGATGACTCATTTTAACCCCCCAAGGCCTGGAATAATCCCCAAGAAAACTCAAAAATTTTCTTTTAACACCCCATGAAGTCCTTTAAAACTTATAAATTTGTGCACAAATCCTCAAAAGTCATTTTTCTCCACCCAAGAAAGTCCTTTGAACCTTAAAAATCTTGCAAATATGCTTGAGAGGCATGCGTTCCCACCACAGGCAGTTCCCTAAACCTTAGAAATTGGTTCCAAACCCTGATTTTCTATATTTAAGAATTTTTTAAATCTTCACAAGTTTAATGTTTACACATCTATATGGGGGGTTAAAACATGCCAAAATGCTTTTATTCATTAAAGAAAAATTATACATGCCTTGCCATTTTTTGAAAAGACATTATTTGAGCAAAAAAAAATCCAAGATAACACCTTCCTTGAAAAAAGGTGTTCTTTTTTGATTTTTCAAGCATTGAATTAACCCGGGCCAAATTTTTTGTCCATTTAAATTCAATTCAAAACTGGCTGCTAATTTAACACCTTTGCCGTTCCTGCTATTTGATTCTTTTTTTAATGCAGGCAGATTTTTGGAAGAAAATCAATAAGAATTGGTATTAATTAAGGATTTCAAAACTTTACCTATCTTTTTTTCTACAGTAATTCTGCCTGTTTGAATAAACCTGCTGAGATGCTACTGCAAATCTGAAAATTTCCCACGTCTCAATTGCCACTGGTCTTTCTAAAGGGTGATGATAAATTCACAACTCCCAGTCTTAAGGGATTTGTGTAGGGCCCCACACAACCTGTGGAGTTTTGTAGGGACCCACACGACCTGTGGGAGTTGTTTAGGGCCCCTCAACGTGTGGGGGCCCACACACTACTTCAAAGGGTTGTTTTAAACATGCGCAACCCCTGGGGTGGCATATACCCCCCATAATGGGCATTTTGGATTTTTGAATCCCTGTACACAACCATTTAGACCTGTGTACAGGGGTATACAACCCCCCCGGGGTTTTTCAAGAATTAAGTTATTTTTATTTTATTTTATATCTTATATTTTATATTTTTGTTTTTTTTAAACCAAAAAATCAACATTTTTTGATTTTTTTGTTTATTTTGGTATTTTTTATTCAGTTTTTTTTCAAGCCTGCAATTGTTTGATTTGTGTGGCACAGACCACAACTAGATTTGAGTTATGTACTACCCTAACCGACTTGATTTGAGCCATGTAGCATGCCACACAGCCCATTTGATTTGTGTAGCATGCCATACGGCCCATTTGAGTTGTGTAGCATGCCACACCGCCCATTTGAGTTTTGTAGCATTCCACACGGCCCATTTGAGTTTTGTAGCATTCCACACAGCCCATTTGAGTTGTTCAGCATGCCACAGGGCCCATTTGAGTTGTGTAGCATGCCACATGGCCCATTTCAGTTGTGTAGCATGCCACATGGCCCATTTGAGTTGTGTACACAACTCAAAGAGTTGTGAATTTATCATTACCCCTTTCTAAATTTAATCCCTTAAAATTCCCATGGAATGCACAATGGTGGTTATTTTGCAAGTACCAATTTTACAAAAACTCCTTTTGAACCTGACCAAAGTAAATTTGCACCAGGAGTTATGGCCAAGGCCCATGCTTTGGTTTTCTCCTCTGAAAATGTAAGTCCCCCTCCTATCACCTACTTTTTCATATCAGTTTTAATTAATGAAGGGTAGATAAATCTACTAAAAAACTAGTATATGCCCCCAAGTTTTGGGAGTAATGGCATTTTCCCAGTGAATTATGGGCTTTTCCCAGTGAAAAATATTGACTGAAGATGCATGGCCCGCATCAAGTTTGCATCTAAAATTTTGGACAAAAATACCAGCTACACAATAATTTTCAAGGGAGGTCTCCCAAGGAGGGAAACATTGTTTTTTTCCAACACTTTAAGAACCAATATTTCTATAGGAGTAGATGAGGAAACTGCAAATAAAATCTAAATTTCCATTGGTCCCTTTGCCATCCTTAATTCTTTGAGAAGGAACCAAGCATCCTTTCTACTGCCAACCATGGTAAATAAAGACAATTAAAACTTGGCTCACCAGGAAAATTTTATCACTGTAAATGACACATTCAACAATCTGCAGGAAAGATATCAATGCATTTAAGATAAGGAGGGGGGGAAATCCATTCTCTTAAATAACACAGGAATACTAGAGCCAATTTCAAACAAATACAAAGTAAAAGGTGGGATTGAGAGTCTTTTTAGGGAGGAGATTTAATCTGGTTGGGTTACTTAGCAAAACTTAGGATGGAGGTGTTTGGTAAACAAAACAAAATACCTGAAAAATCCCATTAAAAATACTCCAGTTTTTGAGGAAATGATTCCTTCAGAATTATTGTTTCTTCCACCTTTCTAAATCACTTAAATTTATTCTGATTCAATTTTGAATTGAATTATAAATACCAGACATAAATTCTACATTATATTTATCTCAATTCTCAGGTTTTCAAGCTCTGTGTTAGTAAAACTGGGTCTTTCACCTGAAAAAATCTTCATATGGAACCAAAAAAGCCCCATTATCTTTGATTACTTATTTCATAAAGTGGCTAGAGGTCCTCAGAATTTATGCTATTTCTTGTGATGCATATTCTTTCCTCAATAAAGACAAGTCCCTAATTGCAATTATACATGTTTGAAACCAACTCAGTTTCAGGAAGGATAGATATCAGATTACCCAATTCCTTTGGATCTCAGAAACGTATGTACCATAAAAAACAAAGAACACCCCAGCAAGAATCTATGATATACTCTAGAAAAGAAGATCAACTGGTGTTTATTGGTAAACAAACATGACTGCTATGAGAATCTTATAATTAAATTCAAAATTCTCAGTTATTATTTTTATAAATATATATGTATATATATAAACTTCTTAAAACTTCAGCCTCATTGATTAACATTCCAACCCTATAAGTTTTAAACTTATGGAATCATAAATAAGAATTATCAACCGACTAGTCCTCAAAGATTTTCCCAAAATAGTCCTTTAGAGAATCCTTCAAATTTTGATTAATGAAGCAAATATTTGTCTTTAATTTACCTGAAAGGGAATTAAGAATCAAAATACTTTGAAGGAATATGAGTTAAAAAAGTTTTTTTAATGAACTTCCATTCAGAAATATGATAATTCTGCACAATTGTTTTTTTATCATTAGTTGCTGTATCCTTTGAGACATAAAAGAATTCCCAGATCAGACATATATGAATTATTAGAAATTATTGGTAGTTTTTGAATATGTATTACCAGTTGGTTTGAATGATTGGTAAGAAATGATCAATTGAAAGATAAAATATCTTTCATGTTGACCAAAAAACTAATCCAAATAGATAGGTATTCTCTAAAATTTTTTGACAAGGGAAGCCCAATGATTGTTTAATCCACAGGGATCTGGGTAAGGTAAATATTAGTTGCTGTTTTTATTCCCTCCTCTTCTTTGTAAGGGTGCTTATTTATTGACTTGTGGTTTCATTAATTGTTCTCTGAAGAAATGCAGTTCAGAAAAGAACACCTATTTGAGGTACCTGGGCTTTTTTGTGAATTTAAATAGAAATTAGTTTTGAAATGATTCTTATTTCCTGTTTAATTATTATTGGTTCAATTTTTAATCTTTTAATTGGTAATTGGGTGGTTTTGATCTGCTCTTAATTCCCTGTATGGTTGGTTAATGATGGTATATAAAAATTTAATTGGGAAATAGAAGCCTCTCTAAATATAGAGGTTCTTCCCCAGGGTTTTATCAGGGCTCCCCTGAGAAAACCTCTGATCCTAACTATGTTTTTTTTTGAGGTAAAGAGTGATAAAGATAATTTATTTTGTTATTCAGGTTGTGCACTTATAAGACAAAATTGGCATCAGTGAAATTCTAATTTGGCCTAAATATTTTGCCATTTATGTTTGAATTGACTGAAAAATCATTTAAACTTTGATTTATATTTTGATTTATGAGAAATTTTGATGTTCAAAAAAAGGGTAATGTTAAATTCACAACTCAATTGGCCGTGTGGCACCCTACACAACTCAAATATGCTGTGTGGCATGTTACACGACTCAAATGGGCCGTATGGCATGCTACACAACTCAAATGGGCCGTGTGGCATGTTAAACAACTAAAATCAAATTGTGTAGCCTCCACTCAATAATAAATAATGAATAATTAATAATAAATAATCAATAATAAATAATAAATAATAAATAACAAATAATAAATAATAAATAATAAATAATAAATAATAAATAATAAATAATAAATAATAAATAATAAATGATAAATAATAAAATAATAAATAATAAATAATAAATATTAAATATTAAATAATAAATAATAAATAATAAATAATAAATAATAAATAATAAAAAATAAATAATAAATAATAAATAATAAATAATAAATAATAAATAATAAATAATAAATAATAAAAAATAAATAATAAATAATAAATAATAAATAATAAATAATGAATAATAAATAATAAATAATAAATAATAAATAATAAATAATAAATAATAAATAATAAATAATAAATAATAAATAATAAATACTAAATAATAAATAATAATTAATAAATAATAAATAATAAATAATAAATAATAAATAATAAATAATAAATAATAAATAATAAATAATAAATAATAAATAATAAATAATAAATAATAAATAATAAATAATAAATAATAAATAATAAATAATAAATAATAAATAATAAATAATAAATAATAAATAATAAATAATAAATAATAAATAATAAATAATAAATAATAAATAATAAATAATAAACAATAAATAATAAATAATAAATAATAAATAATAAATAATAAGTAATAAATAATAAATAATAAATAATAAATAATAAATAATAAATAATAAATAATAAATAATAATAAATAATAAATAATAAATAATAAATAATAAATAATAAATAATAAATAATAAATAATAAATAATAAATAATAAATAATAAATAATAAATAATAAATAATAAATAATAAATAATAAATAATAAATGATAAATAAATAATAAATAATAAATAATAAATAATAAATAATAAATAATAAATAATAAATAATAAATAATAAATAATAAATAATAAATAATAAATAATAAATAATAAATAATAAATAATAAATAATAAATAATAAATCATAAATAATAAATCATAAATCATAAATAATAAATAATAAATAATAAATAATAAATAATAAATAATAAATAATAAATAATAAATAATAAATAATAAATAATAAATAATAAATAATAAATAATAAATAATAAATAATAAATAATAAATAATAAATAATAAATAATAAATAATAAATAATAAATAATAAATAATAAATAATAAATAATAAATAATAAATAATAAATAATAAATAATAAATAATAAATAATAAATAATAAATAATAAATAATAAATAATAAATAATAAATAATAAATAATAAATAATAAATAATAAATAATAAATAATAAATAATAAATAATAAATAATAAATAATAAATAATAAATAATAAATAATAAATAATAAATAATAAATAATAAATAATAAATAATAAATAATAAATAATAAATAATAAATAATAAATAATAAATAATAAATAATAAATAATAAATAATAAATAATAAATAATAAATAATAAATAATAAATAATAAATAATAAATAATAAATAATAAATAATAAATAATAAATAATAAATAATAAATAATAAATAATAAATAATAAATAATAAATAATAAATAATAAATAATAAATAATAAATAATAAATAATAAATAATAAATAATAAATAATAAATAATAAATAATAAATAATAAATAATAAATAATAAATAATAAATAATAAATAATAAATAATAAATAATAAATAATAAATAATAAATAATCAATAATCAATAATAAATAATAGGGTGTATCAAAGTTAGCAAACCCGCCATTAGAAACCCGCCATTTTTTTTGACAAAACCCGCCATTTTTAATGGCGGGTTTCTGAAATACACATACCCCCTAACTGCTGTATTTCAAAATGGCGTGTTTCATGAGAATGGCGGATTTCAATCATCAAAAACTCCATTAAACCTGCCATTTATGCATCATCATCCATCCACCATCCATCACATCAAAAACACCCATCCACATCAGGAAATCCATACCGGTCCCATCTCCATTGCATCACACACATCTCTATTGTTTTTCACATACCTTCACATACCCATCTTCACACAAATCCCATCATCATCTCATCACCCCACATCACTCACCACCTATCTCAACATGTCCAATCAAACATCCCGCCAGCAAGTTGAAAATGCAAAAAAGCTGACTGAACTTTTGCTACTGTTTGACTCCCATTCAGACTCTGATTCAGACTCCGATTTGGAATCAACTTGGTTAGCTTTGAATTCTCTGTTGGCAAAGCAATACATGGTTCCAAGAATACACACCCTCCATAACCCTATGTATGAAAGGCAAAAGCTTCATCTCATCCCTGACTTAAGCTTCTGGCAACTGTTCCGAATTTACGCAATCCAGCCATCCAACTTGCCGTTGCTCTTTGTAGATTGGGGTCAAATGTAAATGGAGCATCAATCCATCGATTGGAAAATCTATTCTCAGTGAGTTACGGAAGCATTGACTTATACACCAAAAGAGTCATGATTGCTATCCTATCTTTCTGTTGCTTGGTCCTTTCATGGCCAACCAAAGAAGAACGCAAGGAGATATCTCAAGTAATGGAGACAGAAGGCTTTCCTGGTTGCATTGGGTTTGTTGATGGAACCACCATCCCCTTGAGTCAAAAACCCAACCTAGATGGCAACCACTATTTTGATCGTAAAAAAAGGCAATTGATTCATTTCTTTTCCAATCGCTATGATAAAACTTTGGATTAAACATTGACAAAATATGTTCCATCTATTTGTTTAGATACTCCGTGGAACTACAACTTGTTTGCAATAACAAAAAGAATTTCATCTCCCTCCATGCTGGCCTTCCAGGTTCTTTTCATGATCCATATGTTTTCAATCGGATGCGGATTGCCCAACAACCAGAGATCTACTTTGACCAAGATCAATACCTTCTGGCCAATTTGGCTTATTCTAGTGGGAAATATGTAGTTCCAGCCTACCAGAATGTTTTGTCCAATGATCAAGGAAAAACCAATTTTAACTATCATCTTGCCCAATCACGAGTTTGGATTGAGCATGCCATAGGAATTCTGAAAGGAAGATGGGACAGCTTATGGGAGATGCAAAACCAGCTCCAATGTTCCAAAGATATGAGGTTCCTCATCAACTGGATTATCACTTGTTTAATCCTTCACAACCTTTTGGCCAACATCAAAGATGAATGGGACAAAATATTCCAAGATGATATTCCTGATTGGCCTCAAGTCATCCCTGTCTCATCTGGTCCCTCATCTTCTTCTATGAGAGAGCGGATTCTTCCTCTCACCCTTGCTCGCTTTGATGAGTAATTTTTGATTTTGAAATTGGTAAAAATTCCCTTCACCGTATTTTTTTGGTTTTGGTTGTTCACCCAAGATTCATAGGCTGAGTTTTTTTTTTTATTTATTTTTTAGTGGACTTGAATCCAAAAACACCTCCACCTCAAACCCTGCCACTCACCAAATGCCCCAAATGCCACCCCCTCCCCATCACCACTCAACCCCTTCAACCTCACCCCACTCACTCACCGGTCAAACCCTGCCTCCTCCTCACCAAACCACCTCACTCATCACCACCACCTTACTCACCACCACCAACTCATCTCACCTCACTCACTGAATCCCCTCCTCCTAATCCTGGTAAGCCCCCTCCATCCTCTTCCTATTCCTTCCCCTCACCAGTTGCTGATCCTTTGATCATTCAACCTTTAGTCCACCCCTGGATCCATTTCTCTATCCATCAAGGTGAGCCCCTCCCCTCCTCCAATTCCTCCTCTCATTGATTGAGCAATTGATTGCCAATGTCGGGGGTATTTTATTGGAATGGGATGGTGACATTATGAAAACCAAGGGGCAAATAAACAAAAGGATTGATGTTTCAGGCATGGCGCGGCCACAGCCCAATCAATCAAATACCATCATTGATTAGAAAGCACTTTGCATGGTTTCCTTAATGGACGCATTCATGCAAGGCATTCAATCTCTGGCATGCTTTGGTTGAAAAACCAAAGCACCTTTTAGGGAAACACGGAAAGAGTGAAGAATGCCTTCTGGCAGGGTTGAACTTCTTGTTACTTTTGGATGTTGAAGTAACATCTGAGTTTGGTAGTCTGAGTTGTTTTCCTACTACTAAAGGCTTTGATCCATGTTGTGTTTCCTTAGCATCTCCTGAAATGCCAAGCTCATCAAAACTACAAACCGTGTTTCAGGATGACACCCAGGAATCACAACATGAATGGAAAACCCAAAGAAAAATAATGCAGAATCAAAAGTTCAATTAGTAATTTTATTGTTGAAGGATATTGAGGAATAAAGTTTAAATCCCATACCCATTTTTACTAGACATGCCTTCATTCAATTCCATCAATATTGATATCTACAAAAAATGAAATTCCATCAATATTGATATCTACAAAAATTGAATACCCTCTTGTTTAAAAAAAAAAAAAAAAAAGGTTACTTACCAATGGGGTGGTGGTCGTGGTGGATGAGGTGGATGAGGTGGGTGGTGGTGGGTGGTGGTGGGTGGTTGTGGGTGGTGGTTGGTGGTGGTTGGTGTTGGTGTGGTCCAGGTTACTAAATAGCTTCCTAGGTGGGGAGGGGATTGGAAAACCCCCCCACCAAGCCTATCCCTCCCCCCTTGCTTGCTCGCTAGGTGGGGAGCGGATTTGAAATCCCTCCCCCCTTCCCCCCCCCTCAATCTCCCCCCTTGCTCAATTGCTAGGTGGGGATGGAATTTGAAATCCCCCCCTCCCTCCCCCCTCCCTCCCCCTCCCTCCCCCCTTGATCTCCCCCCTCTTTTGCTTGCTAGGTGGGGAGTGGATTTGAAATCCCCCCTCGATGTCCCCCTTGCTCGCTCGCTGGGCGGGGGGGTGATGAAGTGCCCCCCACCGCAAGCCCCACCAGCTCCTTCCCCCTCGCTTGCTTGCCGGGCGGGGGGGTGATGCAGTCCCCCCCACTGCGAGCCGGTGGCTTGCTCCCCCCTTGCTCGGTTGCTGGGCGGGGGGTGATGAAGTCCCCCCCACCGCGAGCCGGTGGCTTGCTCCCCCCTCGCTTGGTCGCTGGGCGGGGGGGTGATGAAGTCCCCCCCCACTGCGAGCCCCACTGGCCCCCCCCTTTGCCGCTCGCTTGGTCCGCCCACCAAGCCGGCCCCCCCCCTTTGCCACTCGCTCGGTCCGCCCACCAAGCCGCCCCCCCCCCACTGCGAGCCCCACCAGCCCCCCCCCTTCGCCGCTCGCTTGGTCCACCCACCGAGCAGGCCCCCCCCCTTTTGGCCGCTTGCTTGGTCCGCCCACCAAGCCGGGCCCCCCCACTGCAAGCCCCACCGGCCCCCCCCCCCTTCGCCGCTCGCTTGGTCCGCCCACCGAGTCGGCCCCCCCCTTTACCACTTGCTCGGTCGGGGGGTGATGAAATCCCCCCACCCAGCTGCCCCCCCCCCTTTGCCGCTTGCTCGGTTGGGGGGTGATGAAATCCCCCCACCGAGCCGGGCCCTCCCTCCTGCCTCGCTCGCATGCTCGGTTGGGGGGTGATGAAGTCCCCCCAACAAGCTGCCCCCCCCCTTTGCCGCTTGCTCAGTTGGGGGGTGATGAAATCCCCCCACCAAGCCGGGCCCTCCCTCCCGCCTCGCTCGCTCGCTTGGTTGGGGGGTGATGAAGTCCCCCCAAAAAGCCAGGCCGTGCTTGGTGCATTGAACTCTTTGAAAAAAGCAAAAAAAAAATCAAAAAAAAAACCCCAAAAAAAAACCCAAAAAAAACCCAAAAAAAAAACCAAAAAAAACCAAAAAAAAACCAAAAAAAACCAAAAAAAAACAAAAAAAACCAAAAAAAAAAAAACAAAAAAAAAACCAAAAACAAAGCATAAAAAAACCAAAAAAAACCAAAAAAAACAAAAAAAACAAAAAAAAACCAAAAAAAAACCATAAAAAAACCATAAAAAAACCATAAAAAAACCAAAAAGAACACCATAAAAAAACACCAAAAAAACACCAAAAAAAACAAACACCAAAAAAAACACCAAAAAAAAACACCAAAAAAAACACCAAAAAAAACACCAAAAAAACACCAAAAAAAAACCAAAAAAAAACCAAAAAAAAAACCAAAAAAAAACCAAAAAAAAAACCAAAAAAAAAACCAAAAAAAAAAAGAAGTCTTCAATTGATGGCTTGAATGTGAAAAATCATGGGGTATATATATAAATAAACCCCACTTCAAATAAAAAAAAGAAACATACTTTTGAACAAGATCTTTACTCACAGGGCTTATAATTTCTTGTAGTGGCTCAATTGTGGGGTTTCTTCTGTTAATAGATTGAAGAATGTTTGGTGACTGATTTTTCTTAATTTTTGTATCAATGACACTTGACCAGTGATGTTTTGAAGTTTGATGAAACCTGGGAAAAAATCACCCACATACATTTGTAGAAAAATCTGATTGTAATATATGCGTTTGATGTGATTTTTTTCACCTTCCAAAACCAGTATATAGATTAATAATACCAGAAAGGAAAACATTCTCTATCTTGTAATGTTCTGCTAGTGGAATGTTGAGACAGATCAAGATCACTGCTCCCACTGAGATTGATTTGTGCCCAACCTTATTTCCAAATGGGTTGAACCAATCCACATAGAGACTGAAGACAAGGTGCCCTCCCCCTTGGTCGCTGGGTGGTGGGGGGGTGATGAAATCCCACCCTTGCTGGGGGGCTTCACCCCCTGGCCTGAGAACTTCCCCCCTCGCTTGCAGCTAGCCAATGGGGGGGGGGGGTGATGAACAAGCCGCCACATGCAAACGGGAGGCTTCCCACATTGCCCCCGGCCTCCCCCCCCTCGGTCGGAGCTGGCAGGTGGGGGGTGGTTCCCCCCTTGCTTGCAGCGAGCCCGCGGCCATCTCCCACGGCCATCTCCGTCGGCCATGCTTGCATCTGTGGGGGGCCGTTCCCCCTTGCTTGCAGCGAGCCGGGTGGGGGGCGGTTCCCCTCTTGCTCGCAGCGAGCCCGCCGCCATTTCCCATGGCCATCCCCCCTTGCTTGCATCTATGGGGGGCGGTTCCCCCTTGCTCAAAGCGAGCCTGCGGCCATCTCTGTCGGCCATGCTTGCGTCTGTGGGGGGCGGTTCCCCCTTGCTCGCAGCAGGCCCAGTGGGGGGCGGTTCCCCCCTTGCTTGCAGCAAGCCTGCCGCCATCTCCCAAGGCCATCCCTCCTCGCTCGCATTGTGAAGCATGATCAGACTAAGCTAACAATCTGACTTTATAGGAGGTCATTGTTGTGGCGTATGTTTGACCCCGAAGTATTTCAGCGCTGGAAATGGTCAACATATTGGGCCAGTTTCTGTATATCAATGAGATTGCGGCCTGTACAACGGCATAATCCATTGGGCCTTTTCAATGGTTGTCAATGTGAGAGGATTGGCACTCGGTCAGTTGGGCCAAATTGCTTCATTTGCAACCTTGGGTTTGAGTATAACTGTGATCCCTTTGCAGGAAAGTATGATGTTCAAGACCATTGTGTGACAGGGCCTGGTTTGATTTAACCCACAGTGGCACTGCCTTGAGCAAACAATTGTCTCCTTGCCCACATCAGGCTCAAACAACTGGGCCAAAGTGCTTTAGTTGCAAGCTTGATTTCAAGCAAAAAGGTATAGTCAAAATGGTTTGGGCGGCTAACAAGTACAAGCACTGTACCTTTCCAGCTGTGGACACAGCAACCCATACCAGAATGGCCATGTCACTCCAAATTAATAAAAAAACTCAGAGCACTTGTAGGGACATGAAAAACGGCCAAATTTACTCTAGAGAAAAAAAATATCAATAAAAAACAAAAAAGATTTGTATATTGTTGGGATTAAGAATGCTCTCAAAGGTTGTTGTAGTAAAAAATAATTTTTTTTTCTTTCATCCATGCAAATATATTTACAAGCCCAGCATTTGAGTAATCTGCTGTATTTCTTCTACTGATCTACCACTGCCAATGCAGGCCAAAGCTACTGATACCTTATCCTTTTTTTTGTTTGCCCGTTGTTCCCTCTCCTTTTCCAGTTGCACTTGCTGCCGATCCTTCTCCTTTTCCTCTTTTTAAGACTCTAGCTCAGCTTGTTTCAACCTCCACTCAGAATCCGATTTTTGTTGATTAGCCAAAGTCTCGGCTTGCTGCTTTTGACCATCCATGGCCAGTTTGCGATCCCACTTTTGCTTTTAAAACTGAAGTTTATCTGATTCAATTTGTGATTTCACTGTTTTTTGGAGGGGAATGGCAATGAGCATGATTTTGAAAGCAAGGATATTGAATCAATCAACTTACATGAATCTCGCTTCTCCATGATTTCTTCAAAGCCCGAAAAACTGGAAGTGTTTCTCCTCTTTTGATGACTTTTGGGGTTGACATTGATGGAATTGGAGGCCTTTTGCTTACCCTTGGCAGAGGAGGTTTGAGTCTGAAAGTCCTCACTAGTATTTGAAGGCGATGTGGGAGGCCCCATTGGCTTGAGTTTTTGGCCAATCAAAAATGGATGAGCCTGTTTTTTTACAATGTAAATCAGTCAGGAGCATCCAGACAGAATTGAAAACAATTTAGTTCCTTACTTGAGCAGATGTTGATGGCAACGGTGATCCAGGAATAACATCCTCCTCATTGGGCAAGTTCTCCAGTTGTTCTGCCCCAGGAAGAGAGCAATCAATAGAAGGAAGTGAGGGGTACAAGGTCAAGATTGACCAATCAATCAATACCAAAGTAGAAGTGATTGGAGCCGATTGTGTTTGAATATCCTCCTTGTCATCAGATGGGGGCCACTCCAAGGCCAAGGTTTCATCAAGGTCCCCGTTGGTAGGCTGAGCATCCCCAGCCAAGTCCTTGGCATCAACGGAATCGGATTGTTGGGCATTGAAAGCAGCTAGGGGGGTGATGTTGGCCTTCTTTCCAAAGATTTCATCCATTTGAATATAAAAAGGACAAATGGAGTCCAATTTATCAACCACCGAGTTGATTCCTTGGCTTTGTCCAAGTTGGTGATACCAAAGCCAGTGGAGATAGACATGGAGTGGGCCTTTTTGTACTTGGCTCAATAGTTTTTGAACCGCTCCCTCATCTGTTTGGATGACAGATCCAGCCTACCTTTTGTTTTGTTCTTGAGTTCATTGGCCATCAGGAGATAACCATTGACCTTAGAGGATTGAGGTTGGCCAACACGTGTTTTGTTGTCGGATCCAAAGCAGGCATCGTAGTTGGAGGGAATTTTCAGCCAGTTTAACAGGATGATGTGATCAGCTCTCTTGAGCTGACTTGAGCCCTTGGAAGCTGATTGGGGAGGATTGTTTGTTGTGGAGTTCCTTGGCAATGTTATCTTGGGTGTGTTGGACTTGTGGGGGGAGGTTTGCTGAGGGGCCATTTGAAAGAGTAAGGGCTACGCAAGTGATGAGAGCAATAAAGTGATGAGAGTGGTGAAGTTTTGAGAGCAATAAAGTGGATGAGAGTGATCAAGTGATGAGAGCGGTTAAGTGATGAGAGTGATGAAGTTTTGAGAGCAATGAAGTGGATGAGAGTGATCAAGTGATGAGAGCGATAAAGTGATGAGAGTGGTCAATCAATTTTATGATGAGGGTGGGGGTAAAACATTTTCTGATGAGGTTGGAGGTAGAAGGAGGTGGGAAGACAGGGGTGTATGACGCGGACAGGTGGTGGAAGCATTTAAATACTTTATTTGAAAAAACCCACTTATTTCAGGTTAAATTTTACACGTCTGATCTGAAATAAGTGGGTTTTTTTGATTTTTAACGGCGGGTTTGAAATGGCGGATTTGGGTTGAAACCCGCCATTAAAAAATGGCGGGTTTGGTTAACTTTGATACCCCCTATTACGTTGCCTAAGCTACTTTGGACCAAGATCACACAAAGGTTTGCTTCAACCCAGATGGCCAACAGAGCCCGCATATTCAACCAATTTCTCCATGCTCCATTTGACAAACACACCATCAAAGGATTCATAACGGATATTTCAAAAGCACTTACTTGCATGGCGGACGTTGGAATAGAGATACCCAAGGATATCTTGGCGTATCTCATACTCTTCAAGTTTCCACCCACTCTAGAGAACCTGAAGCAACAGATTATGCACGGCAAAAAATCAGTGACAGTGGAGACGGTATTCAATCACTTGACACAATACAATAATGAGCGCAAGGCACAACTCAAAACCGGAAAATCCACCTCCGACATTACTTTAGTGACCACTAGAAACAAGAAAGATCAAGGAGAGAAAAAGACTCGCATTAGATGCAAGGAAGGCTTCCATGACCCTAATGCTCTCCATCCCAAATCATCATGTTCCCACCTCCACCCTCAGATTGCTCCAGCCTGCTGGATAGAACAACAGAATGAATGGAAGAACCAAATCAAGAAAACCCCTACAATTAACTATCATGCGTTACTGACACTCTGGATCAATGCCAATAACTCACCTAATCTTCTCTTGGACTTGGGCGCCAACATTCACATATTCAACGACCCGAAGTATTTTGTCTCTATTAACTTGCAAGATGAGATGGATGAGATCAAAACTGGCAAATTAGTAGCCAATCTCAAGATACAAGGAACAGGAACTGTTAGACTGGAATGGAAGGATTCTGTCATCACTCTTGAAGAATGCATTTACATACCCAACATTGTAGTCAACCTTATTAGTCCTGGTCTTCTGGCGAAAAAGGGATGTAATCTCTTCCAAGAACAAGATCAGTTCAGAATCACTCGAGCTGGCCAGATGGTACTTAAAGGACTGATCTGCGACAGCCTATTTGTTATCAAGAAACCCAAGAATGCTGGAAACACTCTATTGGTCAATCTCACAAACCAGATCTCGTCATCTTCCTTGAATAAAGCTCAATCACTCTCTGACCTCCATAAGATTTATGGACACGCCTTGATCTCAACACTCAAAACCATTCTCAAAGAACAATACTCTAAAGATGAATTAAATGACTTCCAGTGCAACGGTTGCATGAAGAGCAAGATCACAAGGGCTCCATTCTCAGCCACTTCCACGCCGTCTTCAAAGCCTCTCAAGAGAATTCACTTAGATTTAATGGGTCCAATCACTCCCAATCAAAAGCTGGCCACAGATATATCCTAACGCTTGTGGACAACTGCACAGGCTACCTCTCAGCCTTCCCCCTTACGACTAAAGAAGAAACCCCGGACGTCATCATCAGTATTCTCAAGACAGAAAATAAACAACTCAACTATTATCCAATGGAGATCTTCTCTGATAAGGGCACAGAATTCAAAAACGACACCCTGAAGAGCTTCGCCAAAGCAAAACATATCAAACTTGTGATGTCTGAACCTTACCACTCTCAGCATAACAGTTGGGCCAAAAGAGCCAACCAAACAATTATCAAATCGGCACGTGCGACTTTCTCATCCTCCAAGCTAAGCAAGAACTACTGGCACATCATGGTCAGAAGTTGCTGCTTTATGCTCAACCAAGTCCCCAGGGAAGGTAATGACCTATCCCCATGGGAACTAATGTTCAACAAGAAATTACCCGCTAACTACTTGAAACCTGTAGGATCTTTGGTAATTTACCTTGCAAATCGCCTACAGAAGGGAAGGAAATTTGACAAGAAAGGACTGGAAGGAGTCCTGATTGGGTTCAATCCTGTGTTTCACTCTGATCTTATTCTCAGCTCATAGGGTGGCATTGTTGAAACCAAACACGTCCAGTTCCTTAAAGATTCTCTCCACAACTTTCCATTCTTTGAACCACCCGGGACCAATCTATTCAGTCAAACAAGCACGGATTCCATAGAATCAGATTTCTCTTCCATTGAAAAAAAATACAACACACAAGAAACTCAGGACAAACCCTCAGAATCTGAATTGGATCAGGAAGACAAGACGTCGGTGGCATCATACTCCCCTGATCCTCCTCTCTTATCTTCTCAAACTTTAGAGTCATCTATTCCATCTATCTCTCAAAGGCCCAAGCGCGAAAGGCGGAAGCCTCAAAGATATGGTTTCCACCATTACTACAAGCCCCCTTCCTACAAGGCTGCTAAGAATTGCTCTGAGTGGCCAAAATGGAAGAAGGCAGCTGATGATGAATTGAACTCCATAGAACTCAAGGACGTTTGGGAAGAATACCATGGAACTCCGGACAACATTCTTAATACAACCTGGGTCTTCAAAGTAAAGCAAAACTGTCACGGCGATCCGGTCAAGTAAAAGGCTTGACTCTTCCTCCAGGGATTTAATCAAGTCCTAGGGATTGATTACAATGAAACCTGGGCCCCAACGGGCAAATTAGGATCACTCCGAGTTTCCCTCACATATGGTTTAAAACATAAAATGAAAGTGACTCAGTTCAATGTCAAAGGCGCATTCTTGCACGCTCCTCTCGAAGAAACGGTCATCATGAAAACCCCAGAAGGGTCCGACAGAAAGTCTCCATACCTAAAGCTCAAGAAATCTCTTTATGGAGTGAAACAATCCCCCAAAAAATGGGTATGAAACCCTGACTTTTTGGATCAAATCCCAGGGCTATCAAGAATCTACTAGCAATCCCTGCCTATATCTCAATTCCATGACAAAGGAAATCATTTATTTCCACGTCGACGACTTGATCCACGTTGGAAATTTTCAAGTCTTCAAAAACAACTTTCTCGACCGATTCAAGAACTTGTTGTGCCATCCTCCCAAAACCATTCTCGGAATGCTCATGGAACTCAAGGACAACAAAATTCTCCTGAGTCAACCCAATCACATTGCTCGCGGCTTAGAAGAACTAGGTCTTACATCCCGCAACGACGTACATTCTCCACTCACTCAAAATTTGAACCTTGGGCCCGCATCCAACGCAGATCACAATGAATTCCAACAATTGAACATCAATTATCAATCGGCCACTGGACTCCTTAATCATCTAGCCCAATAAACTCAACCGGAAATTTCTTTCTCTGTGTCCAGCCTGGCTAGGTTCAATGCCAAGCCAGGGATGAATCACTGGAGAGAAGTCAGGAAGGTGTGGAAATATCTCAAAACGACTAAGCACTTCAAACTCGTCATCAGCTACAATCCCAATCAAGAACCTCTCTCGAGCTTCAGTGATGCCGCTTGGGGAGATGACCCAATTTTCCGCAAGTCGCAAACAGGATAAATCATTCTTCATCACGGAAGTCCGATCATCTGGAACTCCACTCGACAAAGGAACGTTACAATCTCCTCTACCAAATCTGAATTAAATGCTCTACTAGACTGTTACCTTGAGCTTAAGTGGATCAAGAACCTTATCAGCGAAATATACCAAACATCTGAACCTAAGCCTATCTTACAAATTGACAATAAAGGCTTGGACAACAAGATTAAAAGGTTTGGGTCTCACTCAAAGTCTAGACATATAGATATCAAAACAAAAGGGTTGCTCAAAGATTTCGCCAACGGCGAATTTAATCTCAATCTGATCCAAAGTCAACTAATGGTCACTGAATCTCTCACAAAGGCCTCTTCAACAAGTTCCTTGTAACTCCTTCGGAAGAAAATCTTTGTCCCCTCAAACATCTGATTTTTGGATCATCTCCTCACCAGCCATGTGGGGTGTTAAGTAATTTCTGATACCTGGGTACTATGGTTAAGGTAGCGCCAGATGAGACAGGTTCCCCGGTGATCTCTCATGTGACACTCGGGTGACCTCCTCACCCCTCTTAACTCAGGAACTCGCCTCTTTCAGGGGCTTTGCACTTCTTCTCTTCTACTTCGGGGGTCTACCACATCTCTCGTTGTCTTTATTGTCAATTTGTCTTTTCTACATTCTTTCTTCTCTTTCTTTGTTCTCAATTGTCTTTCCTCATCTTGTTCCTCTCAAATCACCTCCAAACCATCCTCTCTCCCGCGAACTTCTGTGCTCTTCAATCCGATTCAACCTCCTTCAGTTCACAATTGAACCAATTACTCATCTTAGAGTCTGTTCCTGGTAAGAATATGATCCTCAAGACCTCCTTGGCCCAAAACGTCTGACTATCTAGTGTTTCGCCTCCTGCTTCTCTTCTGCGTCTCCTCTCTCTATCAAATTCACGCCGCTCTGGGTCCTTCTCTCATTTACTCTTCAAAACCACGACTGAGCTCCTGTTGGTTTTCAGTTCTAAACTATCTTGTCGCAATCTTATCAAGCGGCAGTGACGGATGGATGTAGTTGATGAAGGTTGAGCGTAGCAGTGAAAGATTGAGAGTAGCAGTGATTCTGATGAGAGAGCAATCCAGATTAGTCAGTGGAGGATCTGGTAGTTGATTGAGTCCGTACTTACCTGACTCAGAAGCCTGGGGTCAGAGGTGAAATCTCATGGTTGCACAAGAGAGAACCTTCCCCAGGATCTGAGCCAGGAGGGGAGATTTATATTTGAGCAGTTCAGATTTGAAGTACTTGCAGCGGGTCACGGGACTGGAGTGAGTGCTTGAGTTGCAGGACTTGAGTGAGGAGTCACAAGCAGGGTCGCGGGAGAGGTGAGGAGTCACAGACATGAACAGTGTAAATAGTGGACAGTATGAAGAATAGATCAAAACAAAAGAAAGGAAAACATATAGAAAAGAAAAGAAAAATGAAATTAAATGAAATGATTTGAAAAAATTGTCATAGCTGGAAGATACAACTTCTTTGTCCTACCTTGTTCAAATAATGATCCAATGTTCAGACTTGTGAGCGCATGTTGAAGCGCAATCCGCGCTACTGGTTTTGTCAGAAAGTTGGCTATGTTCCTCTTCAACGCCACCTTCTGGAGTTTGATCTCATTCTTAGCAATCTTGCTCCTCACAAAGTGGAAGCGTAGTTCCATGTGCTTTGTGTGGAAGCTAGAATGATTTACCTGGTTCAGGGCCAGTTTTATGGCGCCTTTGTTGTCTTCAAAGACAGTGGTTGGTTTGGTAGCTTCCTCAGGACAGATATCCTGAAGAAAAGATTTGACCCACCAAATTTCCTTGAGGGCGTCTGCCAGGGCCTTGTACTTGGCTTTTGTAGTTGACAGGGATAAAGTTGGCTGCTTCTTGCACTTCCAAGCCACCACACAGCCCAGCCATTGGATGACTAGGCCTGAGATACAGCGCCGGGAGCTAGGGCACGTGGCCCAGTTGGCATCCACATAGGCAAACAACTCTTTTGGAAGGTTGGCGGCGGAGGAGAAGATTAGACCTGTCAAGCTTGTGTGTTGCAGATAGTTGAGAAAGTGAAGTGCCTCTTGGTAATGATGGAGATTTGGCTTGACCAGAAACTGGGCCAGATAATTCACAGCAAAGGTGATGTTGGGGCGCGTGCATACGCTGATTTGGTTGAGCTTGCCAATGATTTTTTGGTAGTTGGCCCCAGATGAGAGATATTCTTGATGGTCCTCATTGCTGGAGGAGTAGAGCTTAGCGTGCGGCTTAAAAGCAGTGGAAAATGTAAAATGAGTTGGGAGTGGGTATTGAGCGCAGATGTGTTCAATATAGGATTTCTGACAGATTTTGAATCCATATTCTTGATGGATTACGTTCATTCCAAGCAATAGTTATGCCAATCCTAGATCCTTGATCTTGAAGCAAGTGGAAATCAACTTGACAAAATGGTCGGGATTGGCACTAAAGATAGCAATATCTTCAACGTGTACATACAGAAATGTGCCATCACGCAAGAACACGCAGTGATTGGCTTTGCATTTGGTGATGCCAATCTCACTCAGCCATTTGCAGAGAGTTTTGTACCAGGCAAGGGGAGCTTGTTTGGCCGTATAGCGCCTTCTTAAGATGTAGGACCTTACCGCTGGAGACAGTAATGTTTGCCGGAGGGTGCATGTATAGGTCTTCTTGGAGTGGGGCATTCAGGAAAGCTGCTTTCACATCAATTTGGCAGAAGTGGAGTTTTCTTGAGGCCGCTAGAGCTATCTGAAGAAGCAGTGAGGTTTTGTCGCTGGTGGGAGAAAAGGTGTTGAGAAAGTCCAAGCCGTATCTTTGGTTGAAAACCTGAATGCATAATCCGCTTTGAACTCAATGATTCTATTTTGATCATCATGCTTTTTCCTGAAGTCCCACACGCACTTGAGGGGAGATTTTCCGGAAGGTAGGGCGGCTTCTTCCCAGACATTGTAGCTGATCAAGTTGAGTTCTTCCATTTTCATGGCTTCAATCCACTCTTCCCAGTACTTAGACTTGAGAAAATCTTGAAGATTCTGAGGATCCACATAGGAATGATCCACAATAAGATACACAGCGGGAAGACCTACTTTGGAGTGAGGCCCAAGCATGACAGCCTTCTTGCAGGTGGGTTGGAATTTGAAGGTTCTATTGGCCTTTGGAATCAGAGCATATGCCGCGCATCCAAAGAACTTGAGGCAGTTATAGTTGAACTTTTGATTGTGCCATATCTGGTATGGGATTTTGTTGTCACAAGACTTTGAGGGAAGAACTTTCAAGAGATGGGTTGCAGTATTAACGGCCTTGTCCCAGTACTTAGGCAGAAGATTGCTCTGGTTCAGGAGACATCTGGCCTTCTCCAAGATTAGCCTATTTGATCTTTCTGCAAGGCCGTTCTGTTGAGGAGTGTATGATGGAGAAAAAGTTTGGACAATTCCCTTTTCTGCGCAGTACGTTTTGAGCTCCATAGAGATGAATTCAACACTGTTGTTGGAGATGAATTTCTTGACAACCTTTCCTGTTTGATGTTCAGCATGGAAAACGTAGTCTTTGATAGCCAGGTAGGAGTCACTCTTGAGATTGAGCAGGACAGTGGATCAATGGCCAGAAAACTGGTCAGTGAGTGAAAGGAAATAGTTGAAGCCGGAATTTGAAGTGACTTCAACCGGACCTACTAAGTCTAGATGAACAACTTCCAAGGTGTTGGTGGCAGGCTTGAAGTGATGAGAGAATGGCGTGGCGGTGCCTTTTCACATGCAGCATATCTTGCAAGTTGCCAGAGTTAAGGAGCAAGGTAGATTGAGTGTTTTAAGAGCGGATAGTCCTGGATGACCCAGTTGAGAATGCCATGTGGTGTCTGGCTTGTTGAGCAACAATTAGGGTTGATGATCTTCTGAGAATCTGGTCCCGCAGAGCTCTGTGAGGTGGTTGGAGGTGGAACCAATGAACAAGAAATCATTGCACAGAATTTCAAGCCCTGAAAAGCCAACTTTGGTGATAACCTTCTTCTTTGCTTTCAATTATGTTAGAGAGATGAGAAAACGGTTGATTTTGGGAATCAATAGAACGTTCCGCAATACAGTGACAGCGCCCAGATGATTGATCAATTTTGCAGAGCCAATGTGAGTAGCGGTGAGGGAGTTGTTAGGGGATCCAGTTCTGACCTCTATCCTAGTTGGAGTGGCGTTGAACAAGGAGTTTGGGTTGTTGACGATGTGATGACTGGCACCGGAGTCCAGAACAGGAAGCTGCAATAGATTAGGTCTGGGAGTGAGGTATATTTGGGAGTTGAAGTGAAGTTCAGCGGGGGTGTCAGCCGGTTTGACAGAAGTGTGGAGATTGGAATTTGCCCGCTTGTTCCAGTTGGGTCTAAGATGAGGATGTAGGAACCAACACTTGTCCTCTGAGTGACTAGAAAGGGGATTGTGGTGGCTCTTTGCCCAAGGATGCTTGGTCCTCTTCTTCTGTGTGGATTTAAGAAGGGAAGTGGATGGATTGAGATCCGGAGTAACTTCATTAGGCAAAGTCCAGGATGATTCCAGGTGAGTGATTTCTCAAAGTTTGTTGAGAACACCAGTGGGGTTTCGCAGAAGATTGTTGTTGGGGATGATGGTGTCAACCATGTGGTAGAAGGAACTAGGGAGCTTGGCTAGGATGGTGGAGCTCAAGATGTTGGCAGGCACTTCTAGACAAACAACCAACAGTTTGTTAATCAGCTTCTGGCATTCCTTGATGTACGAGTTGAGATCTCCTTTGTATTGGGATTGAATAAAGTTGAGCCATATCCTGCCTTGATTGTTGGAGGACTGAGATGCATATCTTGAGAGGATGGTGTTCCAGATTTCATGTGGGTCCCCATCATTCTCTGAGTTCACAGCTGCATCAAAGGCGGAATCCCCCAGATGTTGTATGATGATTTCTGCCGCTTCAAATAACTTCTTTTGTTGAGTGGGTGAGAGGGGACTTGGAGGAGCATCCACTACCAATTTGAGAAGACCCTTCCTTTGGAGGTAGCTTTTTATTTGGAGGAACCAGGAAGGGAAGTTTTTATTCATTAGGAGTGGGATGTTGAGTTTTGATTGAGTGTTGTACTTGGTCTCTGACATGTTTGTTTGTCTGGTCCTTAATGGAGCGCCTGGGACTGTAAATATGAAGTGATAAGAGGCTAAAAAGAACCAGACAGACTCTGTTACAGAGAGCTTGAGGAGAAAGGAAGAGAAGCAGAGGAAATGATAACAGCAGCAGTGACGGATGGATGTGGTCAACAAAGGTTGAGCGTAGCGGTGAAAGGTTGAGCGTAGCAGTGATTCTGATGAGAGAGCAATTCAGATTAGTCAGTGGAGGATCTGGTAGTTGATTGAGTCCGTACTTACCTGACTCAGAAGCCTGGGGTCAGAGGTGAAATCTCATGGTTGCACAAGAGAGAACCTTCCCCAGGATCTGAGCCAGGAGGGGAGATTTATATTTGAGCAGTTCAGATTTGAAGTACTTGCAGCGGGTCACGGGACTGGAGTGAGTGCTTGAGTTGCAGGACTTGAGTGAGGAGTCACAAGCAGGGTCGCGGGAGAGGTGAGGAGTCACAGACATGAACAGTGTAAATAGTGGACAGTATGAAGAATAGATCAAAACAAAAGAAAGGAAAACATATAGAAAAGAAAAGAAAAATGAAATTAAATGAAATGATTTGAACACATTTTCATAGCTGGAAGATACAACTTTTTCAGTGGATGGGTACTAATTCTATTTCTTGCTGTGATTTTTTCACAACATCCTCTTCACTCCTTTTGAGTGGAAAGGTACTTTCATCAAATTTTACATCCCTAATATGGATCACCTTTCTTGTCTCTGGACAATAGATCCTATACAATTTACTTATTAAATCATAGCCTACAAGCGCCCCTGTTCTGGCTCTAGGGTATAATTATCCAACCATTTCATTATGGTGGACACTATAATACACCAAGAAACCAATTGTTCTTAGTTGTGATGTTTTGGGGTACAACTTCCAAAACTGATAATGAGGACTCTTCCCATTAACACTTACAATGTTATGCAACAGACAGACTGTACACATCAACTCAGCCCATAAGAAATTTGGTAGACCAGATTGAGACATAATATTTCTGACCTTGTCCAGTAAAGTCCTATTCATTCTCTCAACTATTCCATTATTTTGTGAAGTACTTGCAGTAGAGACTACATGAATGATACCATAATCTTTCAATAAACTCTCAAACTCTTTACTCAAAAATTCACCACCTCCATCAGTGATAACCCTCTTGATCTCCTTCATTAGACCATTCTGTTTCCAGAATTTGAAGATTACAGAAACCTCCTCTTTGGTCTGATCCTTAGATCAAATTGGTTTAACCCAAACATAATTAGTTGCAGTATCAACTAAATTGATGAAGTATCTTGCCCCACCAAGGGACTCCGGTGTGGATGGCCCTGCCAAATCAATGAAAAATTCCTCTTTAGGAACATCAGTGCAATCTCTACTCTTTGAGAACACATTTCTAGTCTTAGCCCCTAAGTTACAACTCTCACAGTTGCTGTCCTTTACCTTATGGCCACTTCTATTGTGAGCAAAAGTGCTCAAAGCTGAGATTTTGAACAAGCTTGCACACAAAAGCTTGTTCCAAACCTGTTCACTAAGAACAGTTGTCCCATTCATATCAATAAAAAACTTATCTTCTTTAAGATAACAAATCTGGAAACCTTTTTTCCACAACACTCAAAGGGACACAAGGTTATAAGGCAACTCTGGTACATAGAACACTTATTCAAAAGAAATTTTGAAACCCAAATGATTTGCAAGAATAACTTTTCCCATTCCTCTAATCTCAATTGTTCTGCCTTTCTGACCAATATTTACAACTCCATCATAATCAGTAAGATTTGAAAATAAATTTGGTTCAAAGAACATGTGATCTGTACAGCCAGAGTCAATCAAAACAAGAACATCCTCCTTCAATCCTCCTGATAGGAAAGAAGCTTTATCAGTAACTGATAAGTTCTCATCTTTGAGGTTTAGATTACTCACTTTGTAATCAATCAAGTCCATTTCTTGATCCTCATAAATTTTGGCCTTCTTTTTGGGACCTTATTCCCCAACAACCATTTCCATTGGACCATCAAACGCCACCATTGCAACTTTTTCAGTAGTGAGATTGACCTCCATGTCATTCTCTTTGGAATTCTTCCTCTCCTTGGCCTCCTTGCAATCCTTAGCAAAAATGACCCTTATTCTGACAATTATAGCAAAGACCTTGGAAAAATCCTTTTTTGCCTTCTTGCAAGATTTTCCAGTCTTTCCAACAAGGGCTGTTCCAGAACCCCCCTTCATCTTGAACTGAAGATCATCCTTTTCAATCCTTTTCAGCACATCCTCCTCCCCAGGAAGAGGATCCAATTGAGAAATACTTCTGACTAAAGAATCAAACTCCTTTGGTAGCTTCTGAAGGATTAAGAGTGACAAACACTCAGGATCCATGTTAAGTCCTGATGACTTAACCTTGGCTATGCTAGACCTAGCCTCTGAAACAAAATGTTTACAATTCAAATATTGTAACTTAAACAGTTTATTGAAAGCTATACCCTTCTGGTGAACAGAATCACCAGCATACTTGGACTTAAGAAAATTCCAAAGGATGCTGCCCCTCCTCCTCTCATCTTCCCTAAGAGTATTGGCAACCCATGTCACATGATTCTCATCAAGATGCCTAAGGATGAGATGATAAGACTTTTTCTCCACTTCTGAACTGATCAGAGTGTCATCGGCATCCATTATCTCCCCACAACAGATGTTGTCCAGCTCACTATCCATAAGGAAAGCCCAAGCATTATAATTCTGACTGATCAGAACTATCTTGGCAGAGCTAAAATCATGGATATAGGAAATCTTCTTTGAAAAATTGAGGTCTTTGAGGTTCTCCAGAGTAAGGTACAAGGGTCTAGATGGCTTGGAAGTAATGATGATGTTGATACTGATAATGTGTTATAATTATGGCCAGCAATTAGCTGAGGCAAATGAGCAGTATTTAAAGCAAAAGAAATGCTGGACAACTTGTTTCAATGATTGGTTTATGGGCTCTCACAAATGGGGCAACACATTGGATAATATTGTTGATGAATTTGATTGGATGATGAATGGATGTATGGAAAACAGCAGGGAGAAGAGCTCCTTAAGTACAAAAGATTGTCCTCTTGTGAGCCCATGATACAAAAAGCAAAAAGGCAAATTTTCCGCCCCAAAAGGGCTCTACAGGCTTTACAGGCCTTGTTACTTTGTTTGGGCTACATCAGACCACATGGCATCAGTCCCTGAACCTTTACGACCAGCCCATTGCAGTCCATTCTGATGTTTCCACCCTTAGGGGGCTGAACCAGCCCCTGTGCTGTTCAATACCTGGGCCGGTTGTCTGTTACAACCGGTCTTATTGCCTCACACACTGTCTGGTTGCCTCATGCAACCAGCCCCTGGCCATACAAATGGCCAGGTGGGACCCAGGACACACCTAGGTCCGGTCTCAGACTCACATGGGGGGGTGTGACCAGCGGACATGCTTTCCCCCCCTATTTCTCTCAGATCCCTGGAGGGGGCGTTTGATTCCCCCTACTAGGGGCCCCGGGGGTCAATACCCCCAGGGCATTGTCAATGGAAGTGGGCTGGGGGGTGGTCAAATCCCCTCAGCCCCATTGCTCCTCCCACTTGGTAAAGGGGGGGGGGGAGAGCGCCCCTGGTCCCTGCTGTGCTTTGATGGTGGAGGAGTGATCAGATCCCCCCCACCACCTGTTTCTCTCCTTGCGGCCAGCCTTGTCATCCTTTGGGCAAGGGGGTGATGAAATCCCCCATTCCCTGACCGACCGCCTTGTTGCGGTTGGTCGCTGGCTGGTTCAACCCAGCCCGTTCAACCCAGCCAGCCACCCCCTTCCCCTCGCAATGGCAAGCGAGGGGAGGGGGAGGGAGCCGGGGCCGCTGGCCCTTTCTCCCCCGGCGGTGGCCGTTGTTTGCAACCGGCCGGGCCTGCGCAGCGTCACACGGGGCAGGATCCCTTGGCTGCCACAACAGCCCCGCGTGGGCCAAACCAAGGAATACAAGCGGCCCCAAGCAGGCCGCGGCACCGGCAGCAGCCCTAAGCGGGCTGGGACACAGGCAGCGGCCCCAAGCCTAAAAACTGAGACAAACACACTTTGGCGGGCCAGCCCGTCTGGCCAAGTATGTCCAAAATAAACCTTGGGCCCAATTATGCCCATACAAGCCCATCTGGCTGTATTTGCCCATATCCCCCACCGGGCGTGTTAGGGCCTGTGTACCAATGAGCCTGTTTCACGCTTTTTGAGGCCAGTTTCCCCAAATCAGTGACATCCGCACAGGCCTGTATGGTCCGTGTGAGTGTCCAATGGGCCGGAGAGGCCCATTTGTGCATCCCATTTGGATTACGCTTATACGTAGCACACGCGTAAGTGCATATGTATTTTAAAAGCACTTGCCGCAATTTTTTATGTTTCTTGCACTCTTAATTCTTTTATCATCTATTCCAGATCCCAAGGATAAATGCCTAACCTCCAGTCAACAGAATGCTTGTATCCAACAATGCTAAGATTCACATGGAAGGGAACAATTGATTGTGTAATGAAGCTGGAATTAAGGTAATTTACCTCCTGCCTTACCGCCCTGAGCTCAATCCAATTGAGTTGTGCTTCTCAGTAAAAAATAACACCTCTGTCAAAGTCAATTACCGGTAAACTCATATGAAGAGATTAAATCAATCTACAAGATCATGGGAAGCTTATTAGTGCAATGCTGTGTGAGGGGCTATATAGGCATTTCAGTTATTCTTGCACAGATGAATGTTATGACTCATTGGTTGTAGCATATTTTTTTAATTTTTCTTGTTTTTTTGTTTCATTGTATTTCTTGATCTCTCTTGCTCTCTCTTGCTATTTTTTCTCCTTTTTTTTTGAATGAATTTGTGAAGATTTCAACATTGCGCATTGGGTGATGAGCAATCAAGGACTTGATTGTCAAGAAATCCCTCTCATTCAATCAGGCTGGCACTTGGCATCCTGGTGGATTCAGGGTTTTCAGAGTGGCGGTAAAGGCTTGTATTTATTGGCTCATAGAAGATCAAGATGGAAGACATAAAAAAATATATATATATAATTGATACTTGGGCTATACTAGACAAATATAGAATGTTGTACAAAGAAAATAATCAGGGAATATGGTCTTAAAAATATTTTTGATAACAAGGAACATTATCACAAAGAGAATCCATTATAACAATGGTTAAACCAAGTGACTTCAGGTCAGAATTGGAGAGATGTTGGGAAATAAATAACTTGTATGAATCAATATCATTGGCCTCTAAGGCATGTATGATTCTATCAACATTTCCTTGGATGCCTATCTGCCTGAAATATTCCCAAATGGTATAAGCTTGATTTTTGGCATCATTGGAAGAGGAGTGAAGAGAGGAATCAGGGGGGATTTGGGAGGTTTGTTTGCCTAGAAGCTGAAGCTGAGAAATGAACAATCCAAACAGATTTGCATTGGGATGTTGTTCACCATTTGATTGTGGTTTCTTTTTCACAGTGAGGAACCTCAGCTTACTTTTGGGGAATCTAAGGAGACTCCAGGTTAACAAGAAAACTAGAAATAAAATGTGATAAATGTCATGTTAGAACAATATTGTACACATTGCAATATACAAGCCAAATTGGACATACCAGAGCATCTGCCCAAATATGAAAATTACCAGCAGTCAGTAAAATATACTTGTTAGTGTCTGATGGGTGTGGAAAAATGGGTTGGATTCAATCATACTCATTGTTGATAATATACTTGTCATAAATCTGGGACATATGTATTTTTTGGCATTCAATCTCAGAATCAACATTGGATCCAGATTTGGAATTTGAAAATGCTTCTGATTTTGATTCAATATGCCTAAAGTAAGTCTCTTGGCAAGTGACCTGCATGTTTTTTTTTGGAAATAAGATATTCATTTCAAGCTTTATAGGATTAATCTTTGGGACTGAATTGGGTCATGGTAACTCCAGGAACCTTGGCCTTTTGATTTGTGATTGTTGAGATCTATTGTATGTAATTTTCCTTGTTTTTGAGAGCCATTGCTTGAGTCTTCATGTATGCTTGAAAATTTGGGATGTAAACTAGCCAGTTTATGGGAAGCATACCTGCGGATCAAGCCTACACAATCACTGAAAATATGTTGATATATTTGGCATTTCAAGCTGAAGCAACCATCACTTTGAATTGATCAAAGCTTGATTCATTGGGGTTGATGTAAGCAACAAGCTGAGAGATTTTTATGGGCAAACTTGTTTCCAGGTTTTTTTGGTTCTTCCAATTTTCTCTGAGCAGTAAATTATACATTTTATTTCACAGTAAAAGGAAAAAAATTATTATTATTGATAAGAAGCTGGATTTTAGCACACTTTTTAAATACAAAAAATTTCTCAAACCAATTGATAAAAACTCACTTGAGTCACATTAGGTGGATTTTTTGATTGCAAAGGACTGTCAGCATCATCCTAAATATATTTAAATTACACCATTTTGTCAGTTGAACATTTTTATTCCAAGAGATTACAAAATTCTTATGGTTTTCATATCCTGGGGAGAGAGTATATTCTCCTACTGGACTTGCTTGTCTTGGTGAAGTCGTAGTTTGAATAGATTCAGGTGGTGTGTTTTTTGGCCTAGGCTTTTGGAGGCAGGTTTATCCTTTTTGCAAGGTTTTTGTTTGTTCCAACTTATAACTGTTCACTCAATCAGACCCCTCTTTCCTGGAAGAGGGAAACAGTTTTTTTACCTCCTCGTGCTTAAGGGCTTAATGGCTCCCTGAACATTGTTGCGGCTACCAGACAATCAGCCAGGGCACTGCTGAAAATTTATGTAAACATCTGATACTGAGTGGAAATGAATTTCCAAAATAATATTGAAGAGAACCATTTGCTTTCTTATCCAAGGCATATTTAGGCACAATTGTTTTGCCATGGAATGAGGACATGAATAGGTCCCAACAAACATTCATCTTTCAAGTGGCTCAAAATAAACAAAATTCACCATATGAAGGGGAAGTTCCTTGAGAAAATGTCTCAAGAAATGATCATGGGAAAGGATATCCTAGGCCTTTATACAAACACTGAACAATATTATGAGGTGAAGAGATTCAAGATCCTGAATAAGTTCAATGTCAAATACCCAAAGGTAAATGATGAAAAAATATTTTTGAAAAAAAAAAAGTTTCCAAAAAGAGTAAAACAAATAAGAATCTTCATGAAGTGAAATTTTAAACTTCCAAAGATAAAAGTTTGATTTTGTATAAGTTTTCAATGAGTTATGTTCAAATATAATTATGCAAATATGGATTTTTGATCTAATGATACCTTGTAATGAAATTGGTCAAGTTTTTATTTTATTCTTGGTTAATTTGAATGTTTGCATTTGTTTTGTCATGAAAACAGTCTTCATTGAATTAATGTGCATCCTAAAAAATTACATAATAGAGGATGAAAAAAATTCTCATAATTAGATGGAGTTTATGATATTTCCAACTTCATGCAGGTCTAGTAACATTCACCATGAACAAATTGGCTAAACTTTCCAGCAGGTGGATCAGTTGGAAATTTTTTGAAAATCTTTGGAGATTTGGTTGAAATTTTGAGTCAAAACTGTAAGATTGTTGTTTGGATATATCCTTTCAATTTCTTGTGTATGAAATTCAATTTAAATAAATTGGAATCTTGAGAATTTATGAGAATTTTTGGAATTTGCTGTTATGTGATTATTTTTTTGTTTCTCCTGGGTATTGAACTTATTTAGGAAAGTGGCCTGATGGTTTCTGTGAGTTAAAGAAAGCATAATATCCAAAAAAAGAAAGAAAAAAGAAAAATTGGAAATTTGACTTAAACAAATTAAAAAAAAGTGAAAATTTGTCAATTTTATGATGAAAATAGCATTAATTGATTTCCTAAAGATATGGATATAAGTATGTATATATGAATATGTAAATATAAATATGTACATATAAATATATACATATAAATATGTACATATAAATATGTACATATAAATATGTACATATAAATATGTACATATAAATATGTACATATAAATATGTACATATAAATATGTACATATAAATATGTACATATAAATATGTACATATCAATATGTACATATAAATATGTACATATAAATATGTACATATAAATATGTACATATAAATATGTACATATAAATATGTACTTATAAATATGTACATATAAATATGTACATATAAATATGTACATATAAATATTTACTTATAAATATGTACGTATAAATATGTAGATATAAATATGTACATGTAAATATGTAGATATAAATATGTACATATAAATATGTAAATATTAATATTTACATATAAATATGTAAATATAAATATGCACATATAAATATGTACATATATGTCAGCCTACTGGATGCCAAGACCCTTGCTGTCCTTTAGCTACCAGAGGTGATAGAATAAATAATAGATATATTATTCAATAAATGCAGCAAAAATGCATAAATATTTTGATAAAGCTTATTGAAAGGTGGATTGGTTTGGTTATAGTTTAATATTGTAAATCAATATGAATAAATTGATTATTAAATGAATTAATAGAGGGGCAACACTAATGTTGGGGATCTTTAACAAATCTCTTCTGGGGATTCTCTTTGAAAACTCAAGGAACTGGTTACTTTGGAACCTTTAATTTATATTCTTTAAGGATATATTGCCCAAAGATAATATTTATATAAAATACACGGTGGAGTGGCAGGGCTTTGTAACCAAGCTTCCACAACAGAAAAAAGATAATAAAACTCACTGGTATATTATTTAATCCTTTGGGTACCTGTTTGGGACATGCACTGATGGGTTAAACCTGTTACTGGGGTTAAAAGGTTTTTCAGCAGTTTAAATTGATAAAAAGGGTTGGGGACAGATATTATTAATCATACTAAAGCCATAAACCACTTAATTATCTAATATAAGTATTTCATTACCTTGGAATGGTGTCTGAATGTAAATAGAACTGGGTCTCTGGGTATCAATATCCTCAAAAGAGCTCCTTATTTATAACACTTTGAGTCCCAATATTGTCCTTATGAGGGATACAGGGGATCAAAGGGACGGAAACTAAGGCTAGCAGGCTGACCAGTGGTAGCCTTTCACATGTTCTATGTTCTATAGCACGGGTAGTATCTAATTCCGCAGGGTATGGGAATTATTCTACCTTTTAATTTATTTTTTGGACTTGTGAATAACACTAACCTTTCCATATTATCTATTATTAATTAATTATACTTTGTAAATGTTCCAATTATGTTAATAATTCTTTCGATAGTTATTCCTACGGGTAATCTGATGTCAGGTGGGTTCTCATTATGTATTAACTGATTGGATTAAAATTGTGATATTGATTTTACTCCTTACTTTTGAAATTCAGTTGATTTACTAAAAGAAATTACTTAAAAATATAAGTTATGAGAATTCATGTAATATTTTTACATCATTGGTTTTCTTAGTATTTCAAAAAATTATTGATCCCTTAAAGTGCTCACTATTGTATATTAAATTATTTTAATATATTTTTACAGATAGTAGTTATCTTATTTTTGACATTTTTGGTATTTTGAATTATATTAATAAAAAAATAGGTATAAAGGTTATTTAGGTGTTTTTATATACTTTTATTTATTTTTAGACTACCTACTATCCCCCAGAACATTTATTAATTATGTAGAATGCTCCCATGTAGGTTGTATCATGTTTACGTGGTACCTGGGCTTCTCAGGACGCCTGTCACTCTGTCAACCCATAGTCCCGCGGCTGCGTACTTTTCAGAGGCCTGGGGCTGCCTACACGGCTTTTCATTGTACGCTGACAGGGTGGCAGTGCTGCTTCTCAGCCGCGCGCAGGTGTATTGGTTGCCGCTGCTGCATGCGGAAATTGTGACAGAACACATTCCACTATCTAACTTCTAAAATATACCTAAAACCTCAATTCTGACTAAATTTTAGGTGTGAAACCTATACGTGACAATAAATGTGAAATATTTAATTTTCCAAAAAGTCCCATAGTGGTTTTGTGGTTTTTGGTCTTTCCTTTCTTTAATTATTAAAATTATAAGGAGTTGGATTTCAAGGGTGGGGTTGGTGAGTGACACTACCTAATTTTGTGTGGAAACTCCATTTCTACAATAATATCCAAGGATTTCCTACTCCTTCTTATGTTAATATTAATATTCTTATTTTTATGTTATTTTTGTTACTTTTGCAGCTTGCTCTGCAATAGTAGCAAGCTGACAATATAAATATGTACATATAAATATGTACATATAAAGATGTGCATATAAATAGGGCATATCAGAGTTAAGAAAAACCATCATTTTTGATGGCGGGTTTCAAACCAAATCTGCCATTTTAAAACCACCATTAAAAATAAAAAAAAACACTTATTTCACATCAGACGTGTCAGATTTACGTCAAAATAAGTGGGTTTTTTCAAGTAAAGTATATAAAGGCTTCCACAGCCTGTCTTCATAATATACCCCTGGTTTTCTACCTCCAACCTCCAAAAAATTCTACTTCCAACGTCATGTGAAAAAAAATTGATTTATTGTTCTTCATCTCTTCATCACTATCCTCATCACTTCACAACTCTCATCAATTCAGAAATTTCATTGCATCCAGCTAACTCCCATTGTGTTACTATCCTCATCACTTCATCACTCTCATCAATTTATTGCTTTCATCACATCCAGCTAACTCTCATTGCATCACTATCCTCATCACTTCATCACTCTCATCCCTTTATTGCTTTCATCAAATCAAGCTAGCTCTCATTGCATCACAATACTAATCACTTCATCACTCTCATCACTTTATTTATTTCATCACATCCCAACTCTCATTGCTTTATACCTCTTGTCACTTCATCAATCTCATTTCTTCAATCCTCTTTGCTTCATCACTCTCCTCCTCTCATCACCTCATCACTCTCACCACTTAAACCCTCTCATAGTCCTTAATCCCTTCATCCCTCTTACTATTTTTAAATGGCCCCTCAGCAATCCTCCCCCCACAAGTCCACTTCAAAATCCTATGGACCAAAGAAAACATCCCCCAGGAACTCAACATCCAACAAGCCTCCCCCATCAGCTTCCAAAGTCTCAAGTCAGCTCAAGGGAGCTGATCACATCATCCTGGTAAACTGGCTTGAAATTCTATACAACTACAATGATTTCTTTGGTTCCAACAATGAAACACATTTTGGCCAACCTCCATCCTCAAAGATCAATGGTTATCTCCTGATGGCCAATCAACTCAAGAATAAAAAAAAGGAAGGCTGGATCTGTTTTCCAAACAAATGAGGGAGTGATTCAAGAATTATAGAGCCAAGTACAAAAATTCCCACTCCATGTCAATCTCCACCAGTTTTGGTATCACTGACTCCAATAAAGCCAAGGGAATCAAATCAGTGGTTGATGAGTTGGACTCCATTTGTCCTTTTTATATTCAAATGGATTAAATATTTGGAAAGAAGGTCAACATAACCCCTATAGCTGCTTTTTACACCCAACAATCTGATTCAGTTGATGCCAAGGACTTGTCTGGGGATTCTCAGATTAGCAATGAGGAACTTGATGGAAACTTTGCCTTTGAGTGGCCCCCATCCAATGCCAAGGAGGATATTCAAACACAATCATCTCCAATCACATCTACTTCCACATTGATTGATGAGTCAAACCCAACCTTGAACCCCTCACTTACTTCTTTTGATTTCTCTCTTCCTGGCGTGGAAGAACTGGAGAACTTGTTCAATGAGGAGGGTGTCATTAACTTATCACCATTCCCATCAAGATCTGCTCAAGTAAGGTACCAAGTTCTTTTCTCTTCTTTCTGGTTACTTCTGACTGATTTATATTGTAAAAAAACAGGCTGATCCATTCCTGAATGGCCAAACACTCAAGCCAATGGGGCCTCCCACATCCACTTCAAATGAGAGCAATGATGTTCCCACACAAAACTCCTCTGCAAAGGGAAATTAAAGGCCTCCAAATCCATAAAAATCAAACCCAATGGCACTCAATAGAGGAGAAAAACATCAAATTTTTAAGGCTTTGAGGAGATCATGGAGAAGCACGATTCAAATTAGCCCATTGGATTCTACTTGCTTTAAAAATCAAACTCATTCCTATCCCCCTCTGAAAAGCAGTGAAATTTCAAATTGAATCTGAAAAACTTTGGTTTGAAAAGGAGAAGTGGGATCATCAAGTGGCTATTGATTTTAAAAAGAAAGCCAAGAGTTTGGCTCATCAAAAAAAATGGGATTCTGAGTGGAAGTTGAAACAGGCTGAGCTAGAATTTCAAAAAGAGGAAAAGGAGAAGGATCAACAGAAAGAAAAAAATCAAATGGAGAGGGAATGACTTGCAAGAGAAAAAAAAGGATAAGTGGTAAATGGCTGCGGCATACATTGGTAGCAGTAGAACAGTAGATGAATGAAAGAAGATCACTCAAATGCTGGGCCTTTCAATATTTTTTCTTTGATGAAATACTTATAAAGAAAACAAAATCATTTTTGATTACAAAAATACTTAAGACTATTTTTAACCCCACCAATAAAGAATATCTTTTCTTTTTATTTAGATTTTTTTTCCTGGAGTATATTTTCCCACTACCCAAGTCCCTGCAAGTTTTTTGAGCGTTTTGTTGATTTGCATTGACATTGCCATTCTTGTATAAGTGGCACTCTACACAGCAAGAAGGTTACAGTGCTTGTAGTTATTGGCTGCCCAGACAATTTTGAATATACATTTTTGCTTGAAATCAATTCCAAAGCACAGGTCAGGAAAACCAAATTGGCCGTCTGATACTTTATATTCATCTGTAGTTTCAATAAGTTTTACATTCAATTTCTTGGTTGGAACTGAAAGCACAAAGGAATACTCAGGAATTTCACCTTTGTCAATGTGAGGTGAGCTCTAAAAAGAGTTGGATATGTAAGTGACATGCAGAGAGAATTCAAAGGGAGTAGGCCAAGAACCAAATTTGAGTGATGAGAAGGAAGAAATGCAGTTGTCCTTCATTATTTCACAGTTTGATTCAAAGGGAAGTCTGGCCAAATTGAAAAAATTTTTTCCTAAAATTTGAGACTTTTTTGTCTCAAGATTGAGAAAAGCATACTCTTGAGGGGAAGATTGAATAGATGATTTCTTCAAATAGGGTCCAAATAACTCAAAGGGGTGTATTAATTTTTGCTATCCAATTGCCCACATTATTCCACCCCAAGATCTTGAGGGACCAACAGTGTTGACAAATTTCTTTGAATGGTTAAGGAAAGTTGTCAAAAAGTTGATGTCCTTCTTGTCTTGGTCAGAAATTTCTCCAATGGGACAAATTAAATTATTTAAACAAGACTCTTGTGATAAAAATTATTGAGAACAATTACTTTTCCATGGCAGAAGAAATGGAATCTATTGACTTTCTGCTTGGCATGTTTGAACTCAGCAGGTGAGGGTTTTCAATTTTTCTTTTTGTTTTCAGCAGTGATGGTGGGATACAGATCCAAAGGTCATAGTTTCCGTCCAGACCATAAACAATTTTTGTTGATTCCCCCCTCTGCAAGTTCCAATGAGATTTCCAATGGCCTTATTTGATCCCTCTTTTGCTTCAAAGTTCTCTGCTTTCCACCTCTCTTTATTTTTTTCACCTCATCTCCTTCCATCTTGTTCCCTGCGGCAAATGCTACACTTGAGGTGATGATCAAGAATGGATTCAATTTAGAGTGTAACATTGTGAGTGCGGTGGGAGAAGCAACAGAATTGAAGGAAAAGCCATCAAAAAAGGATAACCAAAAAAAAACTTCCATTACATGATCACAAATAAAATTACTGGGTGTGAACAAATTGGGCCAGGCTTATTATCAAAAAAAGAAAACAGGTCATGTCATCACAAAAAAAACAAAAAAACAAAAATTACCTGGGTGTGAACAAATTGGGCCAGGATTTGGGCCAGGCTATGGGGGCCAGGGAGGATGGGGTCCAGGGGCTAGGGAGGGGGGGTGGCTTGGTTGGGTGGGCAGGAGGGCGTTGGGAGGGGGGCCGGGTGGCAAGCCAGCCGCAGGGGGTGGGGGGGCCACCAATTGAGGGGGGGGGGCGGGGCTGGAGCAGTGAAGGGGGCCAAGCAAGCCAGGGACAGGGGGGGGGGGGGCTGGCAAGTGAGAAACAGAGGGGCGGGGGGGTGGCAAGAAAATGGCAGGGGCGAGGGGCTTGAAACCAAGTCACAGGGGGGGGCAAGCAAGCAACAGAGGTGGGGGGCCGGTAACCAAGCAACAGGGATGGGAGGCCACAAACCAAGCAAAAGGGGTGGGGGGCTGGGGACCAAGAAAGCAAGAGGGGGGGGCCGTGGCAAACAAGCAAGAGGGGGAGGCCAGCAAGGGAGAGAGAGGGGGAGACAAAGAGTAGGGAGGGTCCAAGTCAGCAGGAATGGGTGAGAGGGAGGGGAGCTTACCCGGGGTGCCAACCAAAGGAGGAGGGGAGGTGATTGTTGAGGTAAGGGGGTATGGTGAGGGAGAGAGCAAGAGGGGGAGGAGATGAGGGAGCAGGCAAGAGGGAGAGGAGGTCAGCAAGGATGGAGGGAAGAGGAGGATGAGGAGGAGGGGGGAACTTACCTGATGAAATAAGTAGGAAGGGGGGCCTAAGGTGGATGGATCAAAGGATCAGTATCCATTGATGGGGATGGATGAGGAGGAGGAGGGGGAGCTTACCAGGGGTGCCAAACAAAGGAGGAGGGGAGGTGGTGGGTCAGGAGGAGGGGTGAGGTGGAGGCAATGTGATGTGGAGGTGGTTGGTGAGGAGGAGGAAGGAGTGGACCGACCAGTGGTTTAGTGGGGTGAGGTGGGTGATTTGGAATTTTTGAGTCTGTTTTGTCTAAGTCCACCCCACCAAAAGAGAAAAAAAAACCAACTCAGCCTATGAATCTTGGGTGAAAAAACAAAACCAAAAAAATATGGTGAAGGGATTTTTTACCTAATTTTAAATCAAACATTAATCATCAAAGCAAGCAAGGGTGATAGGAAGATTCAGTTCTCTCATAAAAGAAGATGAGGGAAAAAATAAGACAGGGATGACTTGAGGCAGATCCGGAATATAATCTTGAAATATTTCTTCCCATTCATCTTTGATGTTGGCCAAAAGATTGTGAAGGATTACACAAGTGATAATCCAGTTGATGAGGAAATTCATTTCTTTGGGCGTTTGAAGCTTGTTTTTCATTTGCCTTAAGCTGGCTCAAATTCCTTTCAAGACTCCTATGGAATGCTCAATCTGAAATTTTGATTGGGAAAGATGATAGTTGTAATTGGTTTTTCCTTGATCATTGGACAAAACGTTATGCTGTGGAAAGAGATTTTGTGTTCTGTAAAATTCTCTGCAACAACCTTACTCCAAGTTCCAGCAAGCCCAAAGCTCTTGAGTTACCCTCCTGTAACTCTGCAAATCTAAATATAATCCCCTTCCACAAGGAAAGTTACTACTGCCTGCAGTGGTTTTAGAGTCACTCCCAAGCCCTATTCTGTTACCCCCAAAACTATCCCCCCCTTGATGGTAACCAATCAAGCTAACTTGAAACAAAGTAATAGTAAATAACATTCCAACCATTTCTGTTAAAAGTTAAAGTGCCTAAAGGCAAGAGGAAAGGATTAAAAGATTGAATTGATCTTAAAACGCTAAGAGGAGCGGATCAGGAGTCAAAGGGGGACACTCAATTTTGTTGTAAGTAAGAACTGATAGTGTAATATTTGCTTGTAACACAGATGGTTTATATAGTTTAAGTACAAGCCATTTGAAGAGTAACGACTTGTGTTTAAGAGTTGATAGGTAAATTGAATATTGAATTTATAGAAATCTTAACTTTGAATGCAATTAGCAAAGGAATGATTAGCATAGCAGTAAGTAAACTGTAACTAATGGATCTTAAGCTACTGGGTCTGCAAGCCTCTTGAGTTACTATGTCTCTTGAGCTAAGTAATTAGATACACACTATACTAATAAATCCACAAAGAGGGTTTTTAATCCCCTTAATCCAATCAAAAAAATAAGGAAAGCATAATCAAACTGGAAATATCCTCTCAAACACTCTGAGATTGAGAAATCACTAAAAGGCTAGGCAGGGTGGTTATCTTCCACTAAATATACTCTTGATGAGCAGCTCATCTTCTTGGTATTTCTTAGTATTTTCTTGTTTTGATCATGAAAAACAATATAATTTTAATATATCTGTTTGTATATTTTAAGAGATAGTAGAAGGAATGAAGAAGGTATGAGACAAACACTCAGAATTCCAACACGCCACCATGGCTCATACCTGATGAAGAAATAAATAGAATAGAAGAATTCCTATACCCCAGTGTGACTCATGTTTAGGGACTGCTGAGCGCATGATTGATTGAGAGATTTCCAAAAGAAAAAAAAAGAGATGGCATGGTTGCAAGCAAGCTTTCAAGCAACAAGAGTGGAAAGATGACCAAGAGCAGTCAAACAGAAGAAAAAGGACTTGGATTGTAGAAGTTTTCAATCAAAACAACCAAGAGCAAGAAATTGATAGATTGACAATTCAACTGAGGTACCGCGCCATCGACTCAGGGGGTCAGAAACAACAGAGGTGATTAAAGTCATTGGCATCTTCAAATTTGAGGTTGTCACAGTGAAACCGTTGGCCATTCGGAGTACAGACATATATAAAATTTCCAATATTCTTGGATTTGTATATTGAGTTGTCATTGAAGATTTGAGCGGCAATTAAGTGAGAAGAATGGGTGTTGGTGGCGCCAGACTTGTGATTTTGAGCTTCCAATCCCTTCTTTCTTCTTAACCAGCAACTAGAGGCACAATGGCCAGGCTTCTTGCAGTGACCACAGACAAAGTCAGGGGTTGCAAGGTGGGAAGCTGTCTTACCCTGGACTCCTGAAGAGTTAGTATACACGGAGGCGGATTTGCAAGCAGATAGCTATTTTCAGAGGCTACAAACAAACAAGCAGATGATGAGGGTGACCACAATCAAGAGATTGGGTGCAAGATTGAGTGCAAGATTGCAATCCAGTTCAAGTGAAAATTCAAGAGTGAAGGGAGTGATCAAGCCAAGCAAGAGTTTGATAGGACTATAAGGCTAAGGAAAACTGAGGTCAAGCAAGCAAGTCAATGGAAGAAAAAGAATAAGAAGGAGAGGATCAAACAGCAGGTTGATCAAAGTAGAAGGAAAAAATCATGGTATTAATAGATTGATTGACTGAGATAAGGATCAAGGTACCAAGCAAGATCAAGGGAAAGGTTGGCAAAAGGCAGCCACTAAAAGACCAAGATTACTTAAAGTCAAAATGGCAGAACAAGAACAACGGCGTGTGCAAGATCAGTTTGATGGATTGACTAAGACAATGGATGATGATGGAAGAATTAAAAGTGGAAAGTTGAGGTGGCAATAGAAGAAGTCGCATGAGCAAGATTGGTGGACGCAATGCAAGGGAGCATCTTTACTGTTGATTTTGTTAAAATTTAAAGTGAATAAAGGCAAGAGGAAAGGATTAAAAGATTGACTTGATCTTATAAAGCTAAGAGGAGCTGATCAGGAGTCAAGGGGGGACACTCAAGTTTGTTGTAAGTAAGAACTGATAGTGTTATATTGGCTTGTAACACAGATGGTTTATATAGTTTAAGTACAAGCCATTTGAAGAGTAAAACATGTGGTTAAGAGTTGATAGGTAAAGCAAATATTGAATTTATAGAAATCTTAACTTATAATGCAATTAGCAAAGGAATTATTAGCTAGCAGTAAGTAAACTTTAGCTAATGGATCTTTAACTACTGGGTCTGCAAGCCTCTTGAGTTACTATGTCTCTTGAGCTAAGTAATTAGATACACACTATACTAAAAAATACATAAAGAGGGTTGTTAATCCCCTTAATCCAATCACAAAAATAAGGAAAGCATAATCAAACTGGACAGATGCTCTTTAACACTCTGAGATTGAGAAATCACTAAAAGGCTAGGCAGGGTGGTTATTTTCCACTCAATATAATCTTCATGAGCAGCTCATCTTCTTGGTATTTCTTAGTATTTTCTCTTCTTGATCATGAGAAAAAATATAATTTTAATTTATTTGTTTGTATATTTTAAGATATAGTAGAAGGGATGAAGAATGTATTAGACAAATACTCAGAATTCCAAAAATTTCCAGTTTCTCCAAAAAGACAAATATGAATTATGGGCTTGGTGAATTCCAAATTTTAACCATACTTATCCCAATACAGACAAGCTCATACCCAGCATCATACTCAGACCATTATACTGATGGTTTCTTTCCCCATTTCTTTCATCAAAATTACCTCCTGGATTTCATTTGTGGCTTTGGAATGTTTCATTTTCCTTTGATCACTGTGTAGTTTTTATATTTCCTTCATTATGGGGTCTTTATATTTCCTCCTTTAAATACCTTTATAGAATCAAATCATTTTTTGATCAAGTTATCCATTCTTTTTTATTTTAATTTCTTTTTCTATTCTATTCATAGTCTTATTGACCAAGAACCAGCCATTTGTATGTTTATTCTCTCCTATAAACTTCTTTCATCCGGCTTAAATTCACCCAGAAACATTTTTGTTTCTTCCAAAGTGTTGGTACTCTTCAAAGACCCTAAAAGTTCTCTTCAGCCATACACAGGGATACAGCTTAATAAGCAAACATCATACCATCAATTTTGAATTTGTACTAATTTGATTTTCTTATTAACCTCTCTACACTTCATTTTATTTTATTTCTTGGTCAAATGAGCTTTATTCACATTTTTCTTTTTTTTATGAATAACAAAAAGAATGGCAATTTATTATTAAATTCACCAATAGAAAACAAGCACATATGTGCGCACAAAATATTCCTGTGAATAATCAAACATTGAAGCAATTGCAAATCAATTTCAATGAAAAGTCTCACAATTTCGAGGTGATGAATGAGTAATAACAAAAAAGCTTCACTCTTGATCAAGGGAAACTAATGACACTACTGGATAATCTATTTTGGATACAATTTCACCTGATTTGTACTCAACCCATGCACAATGATAAATTAAGTTTTTAATGTTGATGATATACTTGTTGTCACTCACTGCAAGTCCTAGATAGACCTGAAGATGAGGTTGGCTAAGTTCAGTGAAGATATTAGAGGATGTTTCTGGGGTTGGAGGCAGTGGCTTAACCTTGAGCCATGTATTGAATATTTATTCTTGAGTGTTTGTGAGTCTTGAATGAGTAAATATAGTTGAGAATCAGATGTAGTAATTACAAATATAATTTTGTGAAAAATCAAAAAAGGAAGTACTTCCATGAAGATATACAAAATTTCAGCGCAGGGACTTCAGTCTAGCCAACACCTTTTGCATGATTGGCACAGATGTAATTTCTAAGCTTTCCAGAAGGACTGAGCTTTTAGATTCTAGCCATTCCTTGTCGTAAATACCCCATGATAAATTTTTCCCAGGTTGGATGTCAGACATTGTTGGGTTTCTTAGTTGGCATATAATCCTTGGCAGAGCCCCTTGGAAAGTGGTGGGTTTTGTTTTTGATCACAATAATTATACAGAAAAAGGAAAGCCTCTGAAATTTCCTTACTGAGCCATCCCATGCAAAGTACCTCACAGAATTTTTGCAATTTGACTTTAGAAAATGGATTGCTTGCCACAGGCGGTACTTCATTTTTAATATCATTGTTGCTACAATAGCTGCAAATGATTGGCAGGAACTCTTGAAGGCCACCTATTTCTAAAGAAGATTCCTAACTGAAACTTCTTGTCTGTATGATGATGAAACCAGTACATATTATTAATAATCCAAACACAAATGCAATAAGCTGGTGGATATGGAGGGAAAGAAACTTACAATTGTCCTTTGCGCACTCCTAACTTGGCGCTTACTTGTTGACACTTGCCTCTCCACCAGCTTTTTCTCTTGCTCCCTAATTCTGAACCAGAAAATATCAGTTTGGTGATGAACATCCAAGATTCAATGCCTTAATTTCAAGAATAATGGTCCCTGGCATAGTTTGTCAGGTTTTTCAAGATAACTTGAGGTTTACTTTCATGTTCTTGGAGCCCTTCATATTCTCTACAGTTGACCAACTCAAGGAAGATTTCCAAAGCAACACCCAGGCAAAACTTGTTTTCAGGGGTGGTCAAAGATGTGGTGAAATCTAAACAAAAGCGCCGCATGCCCTTGGCTTTAAGCATCTGATGCATGATTTTTAGTTTTTCTTGGGAGGCCCATGGATGGCCAGGACCGCCACGATAAGGAAATTGAGGATCACAAGCCTGCTCGTCATTATCACCATTGCTGCTACCTGTGGCTTCCGAGAAAGTGTTGGGTTCAGTTTCAGAGCCATTGGTTGGTTCAACAGTTGAGTCAGTTAGCCAATGCCTTTTTTCCCTGGAAGTGGGTGGGGGAGGTGGTAAATCAGCACTGGGAGGCAACCCAAAGAGTTCCTCAAAGTGCTGCTGAATAAGTTCCTGAATTTTATAAAAATGAAATATAAGTAGGAATTGCTAGTAATTTCAAGAGACGACTGCACTTAATTTGATTTTTCCATTATCAGATATGGTTATGCCTGCAGAGGTTTCTTCTGGCTTGGCTCTTGAAGCCCGCACCTTGAAGGGATGGAGCCTGGCTAAAAGGAATTCAATTTTTTCATGAATTTTTCACAGCTAAGATGTATGGGCAGATGGCTCTTCTAGAATAGCTGATATCTTTTTGGATTGCTCCTATAGCAGCTTATAAAGGGTAGTTTGGCTCTCTTGCAAAGTGCGCAGACTTGGACTGTTGGAGGTTGATTCAGAGGTGGTCTCCATGTTGCTATCTTGACTGGAGCAGTCAGTCAGCTTGTGTTTGAAGGATCATAGGAAAAACAGCTCACTTGTGGCAAGTATTGGGGGTCAGTACTGGCAGTGAGGAAGGAAGGAGGAGGTCCATTGGTGTTCAAACATGCCCAGAATCTAAAGAGGAGGAGAATAGGAGAATTCAGGGGATTTGAATCAAAGGTGGGGTGGTCCATTGGATGAGATTGCCAGAGTGAGCAGCGGGGACATCCTCCCTTACTTAGTTGAACTATGAATAGTGACATGTGATGACACGTGAGGGAATCTTATGTTTCCCTCTGTGCAGAATTCACAACCTTAATCATCTGCGTGCGTAGTGAGATTAAGCAGTTGTTTTTACAACAACTGTTACCTAACCATTGTTTCCAAATGATCCTTAAAGATCACATTCAATGAAAATCTCTGTCTGGTTTCCTCTCATTGTATTGTTTCCTTTTGATTCTCATCTTTGTCTTGTTGCTTGTCCTTTTTCTGTCAGGTTTGCCTCAAGCCCTCTGGTGTGTGGATTGTTGAACGCGGCCTTACACTGGTCCAACTCAGGTATGACATTGTGCAATTCTCATTGTATTGTTTCCTTTTGATTCTCATCTCTGTCTTGTAGCTTGTCCTTTTTCTGTCAGTTTTGTCTCAACCCCTCTGGTGTGTGTATTTTTGAATGCCGCCTTACCCTGGTCCAACTCAGGTTTGTCTCAACCCCTCTGGGGTGTGTATTGTTGAACACTGCCTTAGGCTGGTACAACTCAGGTTTGTCTCAACCCCTCTGGTGTGTGTATTGTTGAATGCAGCTTTACACTGGTCCAACTCATTTTGTTAGGTTATGAGCCCAGAGCTTCCCCTCTGATTTTAACATCTGAACAAATAAAATACAAATGAGTGACCCCAGCAAGAACTTACCAATCCTTGTGTCCACCAACTAAGCGGAATGGAAGTTGAAAATACAAGTGTACATCATGGAACAAGGATTAGTTGAATACATCAACAAACCTACAGTAGTTCCAGACAACAGCCAAGAGGCCAAACTTGTGCTGTCAAGGAAGAATCAGACTTCAGGTATTTTGCGTAGAACATGGGTCAAACCAATGTTGCTCAACTTGTTACCAAGCAAAAAAATTGTGATCCCTTCCTCCTCTGGAAGGCACTCAAAGATCACTACAAATCAAATGCTGTAAGAAATCAAGCTCAATTGTATCAGGAGTTTCTGTCAATTATCTTCAATGGAAGAAACATTGACAACTTCCTCACCTTTCTCTCTCCACACTTGCATTCCATGGAATCCGTGGGGATAAAGGTAGGCATAACCACCAACTTTCACCTGCACAAGCAATTCCTGGCTGAGTACATAATCAGCAAGTTTTCAAAGACTCTTTAAAATTTGAAGAACCAACTTCTGACAAAGAAACCTCTTACCATTGAGCAGATAAAACACTGCCTCAAAAACAAAAGGCGGGAAATGTCTGTCACATCCCTGTCAGCTGTTAAGCAGGAGGCACTAGTCTCTAGAAACAAATGTGGAGCACAACAGTCAAGTACCAATAACTCAAAGAAACAAAGGAAGAAAAAGAAAGCGGCCCAAAAAGCTGTAAGGGGGAAGTCCCAGGATGATTTGACATCAGACTCTGGTCTACAATTTATATCAAAAGCCTTTTTTTCAAGCCATACTTGACCACTTGTTTATCTAGACAGTGCAGCCTCCAATCACATGATAGCAGATTGCTCTGCGTTTGCCAGCTACCATCCCAGAAGGTCAACTCTTGAGATGGCGGATGGAAACTCAATCTCTTGCAAAGGTGGAGGGCCAGGCAATTTTAAATATGCATCTTGCGCGTCAATCAAATTCAATTTTCTTCACGTGCCCAAACTCTTTGGGATACTCATGAGCCTGGGCAGATTTTTTTGAAAAGGCTAAAACCTTTATCAAAATTCCAACAACACTTTCCAAGTGGCCAACAAAAAGCACATCCTTTTCCAAGGACAAGTCCTCAAAAATGTCCTTGTGGTTGACTTCACTCACATGCAAGGTATGTTTTCCAAGGTGCCAGAATCAAGGGTTGAGACAACAACTGATGCAAAGAGACTCCAAAACAGAGCCAGCCATCCCAGAAATGAATCATTGAAACATATGTTTGGAGTGGATCTTGGCGTTCTAATATGTGAAGCATGTGCGCTCTTGAAATTGACAATACTAACTTACAAATCCTCCTGACCAGAGCCCTCTCACTGGCTAGAAGTTGTACATATGGATCTCAGTGGCAGAATAACTCCACCGGCAAAAGGAGAAGGCAAATATTACCTAAAGATCACAGATGCCTTCACCTCCTTGAAGTTTTTTTAAATATTGCAATACAAATCCAAGGAACCTTTTTACTTCAAAGAGTTCTTTTCTATTTCCAGTAAATATTACTCTCTGCAAGTCAAAAGCCTTGTTACTGATGGAGGAGGGGAATTCAACTCAAACAAGTTTAAAATGTTCTTGGCAGAGAATGGTGTGAACACTCACATCTCTTCTCCCTATACAACACAGCAAAATCCAGTAGCTGAGAGGGGCAATTGGACAACCACTGAGAAAGCACAATCCTTGCTCAAGCAAGCAGTTTTGTCAAATGAGCTATGGGATGAGGCCTTCTTGACTGGTGTGTTCTATGAGAACATCACACCCACCAAGAAAAACAAATGGAAGTTTGCCCACAAGCTTTGGTTTGGTATACCCTTTGACTACTCTTGCCTATGTGTTTTTGGGTGCAGAGCCTATGTGAACCTTATAAAATCAAACCAATCCCAAAATTTTTCCAACACTGCAAAGAAAGGGATCCTCTTGGGCTATCAGCTTGGGATGAAAAATTGGAGAGTAATGATGGATTTGGGTAAAATAGAATATTCCCATAATGTACAGTTTGATGAGACAAACTTCCCAGGAACCAATCAATATACTTTGACCGAGTTGAACATTCCCTTGACTGAAGATGATGAAACCCACCAACACCTAGATGACTTCCTCACAATGCCATCACCGGAGCCAATCGTGGTAGAGGCTGAAAACAGTTCAGAAACATCATATGGACTCATAGATCCTCCATTGGACTCGTTGGAGGCAAGACAAGTCAAAAAAGTCGCTGAAAGTCACCCAGAGGAAGTCCGGCAACCCCCAGAGAAGTCACTGACCATTCCCAGGAAGCCAGGCTATGACTTGGTTCTGCAAACCAGCAATAAAAAGGCTCCACTCAACATTAACTTAGATATAAGTTCACACAACATCATCACAGTAAAGTGTCATGCACACCTCTTTCTTGAAGAATCCAAATCTACCGCTCACGTGGAAACTGCTTTCCTGCTGACACCGCAGGAGAACGTCCAAGATGATGATTCACCAAAAACATTCTTGCAAGCTTGCCAGTCCAAGGACTGGGACCAATGGCTTGAGGCTATTTGTCTTGAACTTGGGGCAATTGAATGCCTCGGGGTGTGGGAGCTGGTAAAGATTCCTGTGCATGCTTGGCTGTTGGCTACAGTTTGGTTGTTCAAGAAGAAGTTTGATGCCTCTTGACGTCTCAGCAAGTTTAAGGCAAGGCTGTGTGCAGCAGGGAACAGGCAAGAGGAAGGCATAGACTCAGACAAGACCTACGCTCCCACGGGACAGCAGAGACTAAAACAAGAACTAAGCTCCCACGGGATTGTAGACTACCCTCAAAAATCTTCTTTCTCTTGCCTGCAATAGCTCCTATGGCATCCATGAAATGGACATAAAGAGCGCGTTTTTGAATGGCTTGCTCAAGGAGGAGATTTAAATTAGGATTCCTCAAGGGATGGATGCTCCTGCGGGATTTTGTCTGAAGCTAAAGAAATCCATATATGGCCTGAAACAGGATCCACATGTGTGGTACTCCTTGCTAAAGAACTTCTTTAACAGGATCAAGTTTGAGCAGTCTCCTGCTGACCCATTCCTCTTTACCTCCACTCACCGGGGATGGACGTGCTGGGTTCACATCTACATCAATGATCTAATCATTTTCAGTCATGATGTGGATTGATTCAAGCGTCTCATATGTGAAGAGTATCTCATGGAGGACCTTGGGCCAGCAAGCTCCTTGCTTGGAATTAAAATTTGCCGTACGGACACAATGATCAGCCTCTGTCAGTCTGCGTACACAACCAAAATCCTGAACAAGCTTGGTATGTTGGACATGTCTCCAGTGTTGACACCGTTTGTACCCAGTACCCGCCTGGAAAAGGCCACTGAAGACAAAACAAAGCAGTTCTCTCTACTTGGGGTTAATTACCGCCAGGTTGTGGGGCTGCTGATGTACTTGTAAATCATGAATTGCCCCAAAATCTCCTTTGCGGTCTCCCAGCTGTCCAGTCACCTGGATTCTCCTGAAATTTCTCACTCAAACGCATGCAAGCACTTGCTTAAGTACCTCAGGGGTACCCTTCAGCATGGAGTCTTGTTTGCAAAAAGTGATGGGGTACCCCATGTTTTCTGTGATGCTGACTACGCAAACTGTGTTGACACCAGGAGATCCTACTCAGGGTATGAAGTTCAGATTGGATCTAGAGCTTTCTTGTGGCACTCTGCCAAACAGTCCACTTTCTCCACCTCTACTACCAAAGCCAAATATAAGGCTCTGTACAAAGGGATCCAAGAAGAGGTTTGGTTCTGGACCCTTCTTTTATCTCTCAAATGTCCTATTCAGTCTCCAATCCAGGTTTATTGTGACAATCAGGCGGCCCTTGCGCTAGCCAGAAATCCCATTTATCAAGGCCCCACAAAGAACTTCAACACTGCTCTCCACTGGATCAATGAAAAAGTGGCATAGACAGCCGTCTCTGTTTCCTACGTCTCTACCCCATCCATGCCAGCTGACGTTCTCACAAAATTGTTGACACAAATACATCACCTACTGTGTCTCAACCAGCTAGGGATTTGAAGTTGCAAATGAGGGGGGGAGTTGAACTATGACTAGTGAAATGTGACAACACGTGAGGGAATCTTATGTTTCCCTCTGTGCAGCATTCACAACCTTAATCATCTGCATGTGTAGTGAGATTTAGCAGGTCTTTGTACAACAACTGTAACCTAATCATTGTTTCCAAATGATACTTAAAGATAAAATTCAGTGAACATCTCTGTCTTGTTTCCTCTCATTGTATTGTTTCCTTTTGATTCTCATCTGTGTCTTGTTCCTTGTCCTTTGTCCTTCAGGTTTGTCTCAACCCCTCTGGTGTGTGTATTGTTGAACGCTGCCTTATGCTGGTCCAACTCAGGTATGACGTTGTGCAATTCTCATTGTATTGTTTCCTTTTGATTCTCATCTCTGTCTTGTTGCTTGTCCTTTGTCCGTCAGGTTTGTCTCAACCCCTCTAGTGTGTGTATTGTTGAATTCCGCCTTAGGCTGGTCCAACTCTGGTTTGTCTCAACCCCTCTGGTGTGTGTATCATTGAATACCGCCTTACGCTGGTCCAACTCATGTTTTTCTCAACCCATCTGGTGTGTGTATTGTTGAACACCGCCTTATGCTGGTCCAACTCATTTTTTTATACTTGAGCTGCACCCTTTGAAACTGCAGCATCTGGTGCAGGGGAAATCCTCCCTTACTTGAGCTTCACCATTTGAGACCACAGCATCTGCAGGGTAAGTCATAATTGGGAAATTGATCAAGCCATGAGATGATGGGGTATTGAGAGTGGATCTGAGATGGCTTTGGACTTGAGATATTATAGAAAGTTTGAAATAACCGGGTACGGCAAGTTGAATGAATCTAGTGAGAAGATAAGAGAAAATTATGCATACTCAGGGAAGCATAAGCAAGACAAAGTCTTATCAGGTCAGATCTGGTTTTTCCAGCAACACTGCACCCAAATTGCTGAAGCAACAACTTCATATCATCTTCCTTGACGTGTGCAAAGTTAGAATGGTGCCAATAAACTCTATCCTGCTCCATAACAGGTAATGAGAAAACCCATGGGAAGTCAATGCAAGCAACCAATTTGACACCCGTGGGAACCAAATCCTCCGCTCCACAGTTAGTCTTCTGTGGCTCAATTTTGCCAGGAACCTTGGTGGCATTTTGTTGAGGGTTTCCAAAGCCCCTACAATGGCATTGGGGCACACATGGGTGATTGGCATCCAAGTCATCACACTCAACAATTAGAACATTTTTTTGCCCTACTTTGGGTGTTGAAGGTGTCAGTGGACCCGCCTGGATTGATGGATAATGGAGCCTTCAACAATTGCAATGTCTTTGCGCTGTGTTGCCCAATCTGGGACACCTCTGGACCAGTACAGAAAAAGTAAAATTTTTATGAACTTTTCTATAGCCTCCATTTAGATCCAAAAAAAAACTTTTTTTGGAATGACTTCTCAGTTTAGTTCCCAGTTCTCAGCCTTCTCTTCTCTCAGTTGTCTAGGAAGATTTCTGAGTGCCTAGACCCCTTTTCCCGGTGTTCAAGTCCTTCCTGCTTCACTCCTCGTCCTTCAGCTCTCTGTTTTTCTTTTTTTCTTTTTTTTACCAAACGGTGTGGAGACTCCAAGGGATAATGGGATTATTTAGTAAATAGCTTTCTGGCAGTCACTAGAAGGGGAATTTAGTGTACTACTATTCTTGAATAGATAGAGGTAAGCTAAGGTGGTTTTGAATTGCCTGCCCTTCTGAACTATAATAAGTCTGCACAATAATTTTTTTAATTAGTGGCTGGTTTCTTTGAGACTTAAAATATGTCTCTTATCAGACCTAGATTAATTATAAATGGAGGTTTTTTAGGAATTGCAAGACTATTCCAGGTTGGATTGGATTATTTGCAAGCTTCCACCAATTAATAATCAAGAATTTTGGACTTTTCTCTGACTATTTTCCCAATTCCAATTAAAGGATTTAAGGGTTGAATAAAAGTCGTTTAACCAGTAAGAGGACCCTGTCAGAGTATTGCCTCTATTGCTATAGTAGCTGTGGCAGATACCTGCAAAAAAATAATAATAATTGCCAAATATCAGTTTTAATGATTACACTGATAATATCAATAAAAACTCAACTGATAGAAAGTTATCAGGAGTAAAAAAGCCACACCTTGAACCTCTAAAGAGATAAGGGGACTAGCTTTAATAAATAAAGCTCAAAGGAGACTTGCTTACACAAGGAAGCTCACACCCTTTATGATAGCCTGAGAAGGACTATAACTCCAATAGGACCTTGGACTCAAAATTGAAGTTGATTGTTTGATTGATAATATAATAAGATGTTGAATTAAAAGGCCCAAGTCAATCCTCTTGGTGGACTAAGTTGGATGGGCTTGTTAATATTCACTATCTGGTTTATAAAATACAATGAGGAATAGGTCTTGTAGGGACAAGACCCTCCTCTTTTATATTGAAAGAGTCCTCAGGGGGACTCAGGGCATCATCAGGGGAGTACACCACTGTCCTAGATTTCGTCTCCAGTGGCTCAGAGCCCCAAGCAATCATCCCCAATTTATAATAACATTTACATACTCATTGGGGTCTATTTTCGAGGTAAGGTTGTCATTTATTTACTCAGAAGTTTAAAGTGATGGGGGGGAATCACCCCAGTCACTTATTCTCCTTAAAGAGGACGCTCTCAAGGCTTCAGAATCGCTTTACTTACCCTCTAACTCTCTGTAGATCTATCAGAGCAGGTGTTCAAAGAATTACAACCATATTATTAGATATTCTTAATCCACATAGATATGTATACTCTGGGTAAGTATTCCCACAGAGTTTATCTGCACCAGGGGAGTTTCCTAGCTTCTGAGTGTACACTTTTCCAGAATGATTAACTTCTTGAAAGTTATCTACAAGCTGGAAGGAGAGCTCTTAGAAAATAATTTACAATTCACCCAATAATCTGGGTTATGGTAGATAAGGATTATTACAGAATATAGTTTCCACAGAGGGAAATCTTTAAGGACATTAATTGTACATCCAATTGGACGCTTCCAGAGGATTGTAATCTAGAGTAAAGTTATAAGATCTTCCATAAATTATAATATAAACCTTCAAGGTTTTATGGGATGATTTCTAATATTAAGACATAATATAAAAATATGATTATATGAAACTTTATATGTCAAAAATATGGATATGTAGTGGACTAATGGAGGCTTGAGCACACTACCTAGGTACTCCGAAGGGTACTAAGATATTCCTTAACCACTATACTACCAAGAGTTGTGAGTTGGGCAGCCTATAGGACACCTATACATGTCTCATGGCTGACAGACCCAAAGATGGGCTTGCCCACAGGGAACTGGGCGGAAAAAAAGCTTGGTTGGTTGTTCTGTTGTGCTCTTCCTCTTTTATGAATTTACTAATCAAAAAAAAGGGGGGTTTTTCCTTTGAATGATAGGTGCTGAATAACAGACCTTTTCTCAAGAACCCTTCTTCCAAAAAAACACCAGGAGTTTGGTCAATTTTTCAACAATAATTTTGTTTTTGATCCTTTATTTCCTTTCAAATTGATTCTGGTTCACTAACAAGATGGTACTTATCAGGCAAAGGCCATAGATCTTAGGGGTCATACATCATGGGTGGGGGCTGATGCCATGCCATACAACTTGGATAGGGCAAAAGTGACCTCCTTAAATGGACAAATACTTCCTCAGGGGATGCTCAGGGCTCCCCTGAGTGAGGTTCTGAGCCTCTCTCTGCACTGTTGAAGCACAGGAGGGTACAGTTACATGAGACAAATCATTCTGGTGATAAAGCGTGTAAATCAGGCTGAGAGATAACTGTATTTTTTAGTTCAATCTTTGAGAGTCAGGCTAAGATATGAGATAAGAGATAATAATGGTGTAATCTGGAAGCTTCTGAGCGCTTATCTTGTATAAAAAATGATGCAGAAGTTGCCTGAAGCTTGAGTTAATTTTGCTGGTTGGCAAAAGCATGAAGCATGCTTGGCATCTGCAAGCCCTCTTTGGTAGCTTGAATGGTGTGACCTGAATGGGTTTGGTGGTGGAAAGTCATGTTCTGGGTGTTTATTAGGACGCTTCTAAGCCCTTATAATGTATAAAATGTTTCAGGAACTACCTGCATGCTTTTTCAATGTAATTAGTTGTGGAGATATGAGGTATGCTGTTTTACCGCATGTCCCCTTGGGTAACTTGCGAGTGTGGCTTGCAGGTGTTGTATGGTTGATATGGTGGCAAACTGAGTATCAGAGCGCTTGAGAGGACGCTTCAGAGCTCTTATCTGGTGGTGAAAGTTCAAGAAAAGTAATGTTCACTGAGTTGTTATTGCTGGTTGGTGAGAATTGAGATATACTTGGCTGCATGTGCCCCTACTTCTGTTGGTGCATGTATGTGTGATTTATGGTTGGAATGGTGGCAGAATGAGTATCAGAGTGCTTCAGAGGACGCTTGAGAGGGCTTATCTGGTGGTGAAAGTTCCATAAAAAGGAGTGTAACTTGCTTCCTTAGTACTGGTTGTAGTGTAACATTGGTACTGATATGGTTTAAGTCCTGCTGGTATGGGGTATGTTGTTTTGTTCTGTTGTTATTTTAAGCATAATCTTTTGATTATATATTCAATTAAGAATTTTCATTAATCCATGTGACATAATCAGGTCTGTGCCAGGTGTTGGGTTGTTTTTGTGACAGGTGTTGATATGGTTAAAGGGGTTTATCTGGTGATTGATTTGGGATTTCAGGTTGGTTTGAGTTTAGAGTATAGTTTATGAGGGGTTTGGAATTTATTTAGTATTTTATTGACTTTAATATGATTTAAGAATAATAATTAATAAGATAAAATGGGTCTGATGGCTATAGGACAGGTTTGGTTTACCACAACGGGCCCAAGACAGCCAAGTTGACGGCCTACAACAGGCCCAATGTCCCGCATATCCTGGCCTTGGTCCAGAATTTCCCAAGGTCTTCCTCCAACGCGTCTCAGTTGCTTCACTCCCGGGTGTCATCCATCACCTCCACTGCCGGATTGGGGAGACGTCCCAGCATGGGTGCCTTGGCTGCTTGCAACCGTGCCTCCCTATCCGGCCCTTCCTCCATGGTTGCTCACTCTGCCAGCCCGCTTGGTCATCCAGCCTCTCAAGAGGTCATCAATAATCATCTTGGCACCCTATCCCATCTATCCTCCCATCCATCCAATGGCTCAATCCTTAGCACCACCCATAGTTGTCCCAACGCTGCCAACTCAGACAAGGTACCCAACGCAGATCCTAATGGTGTGGTGGCATTGGCCACTGGCATCAGACCCAGGATTGAAGATGCCAGCAAGCGCTTCATTGCTTCAGGGCTGAGCAAACCTGGCTCTGGAATCACCCAACAACCAATTTCCAAGCTGGATGAAACCCCCAACATGGCCAGCTATAGTTTAGCCACCTTGACAATTGAAGAAGAGAATCTGACCCCCACAACTACCACTCATTAGGCAATTGGCACGGATTGGTGAGGTCCAAAGGCCCATTGGTTGTACAGTTCCCCCCCTTCAATTCACTTATTCCCTAGCTCCCGGGTCTCCTGTGTGGTTCATCAGTAGTCCCCGTGGATCCCTTTTCATGTCACCCAGTGCCCGCTGCCACTCATCCAAGTTCATCCATGGGCCATGCCCGTCACTCATCTTCCTGCGCAGGTACCCTGTCATTGTCACCTGCCCCCCCCCATCATTGGCACAGGCTGATGGCTTCCCTTGGCCTGATCTTTTAGTTTTCATTATAGTTAAAAAAAAAAACGTTTTGTTTCCGCTATATCTGTAAGTCTCTCTTGGAAATAGTCCACAGACCTCTTTTCTATAAAAGGAGGGGCTCTCCCCTGCCTTTTTCCACTCATCCAGGGGAGTGTGTGCATATTTTCCCCTGGTTATCATTGAAATCTGATCCTAATTCTCATCCTGGGTATATCTATGATTGCCCCCTGATCCATTGATCCTTAGTATTTGCCCCTCTGTGGCCTGATCCTTATCACCAACCAATAGCCTTGCTGGTTGAAGAGAATTCTGTCTGTTGGAATTCTTGAGTGTTTCATACCACTCCTTGATCCCTTTCTCTGACCATACTGGTGTTGATCCCTCCTTGATCATCTTTCTGGGGCCAATCACAATAAATTGAAGAGGTCTTATTAAGCTTAAGACCTGGAGTGTTATACCTCCCTTATTTTTTTTGGAGTTGCATTCTGCCAGCCTACTCTTGAGTTCCTTGAGAAGTGTTGAGGTTATCCTTGCTTCAAATCAGTTACTGTTTGCTTTTAGAGCTTCTTAATTCATAGTTCTTTGTCTTGTACAGCCACCCTCAGTTATCTGGTACCCTTCAAGAGCTTGATTGCGGAGAGTTGGGCAGGTTCATTGAGAACCTGGAGGTTGGTTGGGTTTGAGTTGATCATCCCCAATCTTCTGCTGAAAACCACATTTATTAGCTTGTGAGTGTTTTTTACATGCAACAGCTTTGTCTTTGAACTTTAAACAAACTTTAGATTCTGTTTGTCCAAGTTTTTCCCACATAATGTTGGCTCAGATAGTGTTGTTCCGTAGCTACCAAACTACTATCATCTTTATCCTTTACTACTTGATTCCTCATTTACCAGGTTCTGGACCTTGATCTTGGTTATATTTAAATATTTTTGTAACACTCAGGAGGGCAGCCTAAACAGCACCTTTGCCCTCCACAGAACTGCCATGGCCTAGCACCGTTTGGAGTCTTAAATTGGGTCCCCTGGGCCAAGATTGAACCAGCAACCTTGGGATTTACAGTCCCAAGTTGAAGAATCAACTCTGAAATCTGATCTGATCCTTTTATTTTTTTTATTTTTTCTGTCATCATCCAGATCAGATCTGTGGAGGCAACTTGTTCCAGAAGTAATTCCTCCCAATTGTGAACCATCTGGGCAGGATTGTTGTTTTTTTTGTGAAACTCTCCCCTTGCCACGCTTCTGAGCCACCTTGGAACTCTGCTTTTTGGATCCCCTTAGGAACTCTGTCTTCAAAATGGAATATGTTCCCTCCACCACTGTTTGAGCCAAGATGGTCAAGATCAAACCCCAGAACAAGAACCTAGGCTTCAATGGAACAAACGTGGAACAATTGTTGGACTCCTATGAAATGGCTGCTGAAGTGGGTGGTGCAAGTGAACATGATATGGCCTATCAGTTACAATTTTTTATCTCCTCTGATGAAGTTATGGAAGTGATTGAATTGTTCAATGGATTTGAAACTTTAAACTGGAGGCTCTTGAAGGAGGCTATGTTGGCTTATTGGGGAAAAATAGATGTGGCTAGGTTTACCTTGCAGAACTTGGATGCCCTGATTTCTCAATGGATCTCCAATGGTGGTGTCTCTTCAGCCTCTGATTATCAGTCTTTCAGAAAGTCTTTGGATCCTATTCAGTCTCATCTTATCAGGAAAAATCACATTGACACTGTGGACAAAATTTGAGTTTGATTTTCCCAATCTTTTTTGCCAGGAGTGCAGGAAAGAATTAGGGATAAATTTGTCAAGTCTGGATCCATGATCACTACTTGGTATAATTTATTCAAACTCCCTGTCTTTCTGGTCCTTAGGAATGTGGTGGACAAAGTCATGAAAGGTCAAACTGCTTTAACTGTAGAAAAGCCCAGGATCACTGAACCAGTCTATGCTCCTTCCTTTGAAGAATCCAACAAAATCATGAACAAGATGGAAGCAAATTGCAGACCAAAATCAAGCCCTCAGGCCAATAAGGATACTGTTACCATAGATGAAATTAATAAGCTACTTCAGGCCTTTCAGAATAAAATAGATCAGAAAATATCCTCTTTAGCTACCACTAAACCTGCTAATTCTGTTCCTAAATCCACCTTAGTCTGCTATTACTGTCATAGAGAAGGCCATGGTACTGGTAGATTTCCTGAACTCCAGAAGGACAAGGAGGAGAAATTATTAGAGCAGAAGGGAAATAATTTCTTTCTTCCTAATGGTGCTTTGATCCCTTTTGACTCATCTTGTCCAATCTTTCATGTGGTGGCTTCTTACCAACCACCAACTCCCAAGAAGGCATCTCTGGTCTCCTTGGATTTTCAATCATCCTGTAACACTATTCAACCTTGATATCCTCCAGCAATAACTTCTTCCAGATTCTCTGGTTCTCATCAATCTGATCCAGCTAGGAAAGGCCATGAGGAACCCAAACCTCACAATTTCCTCCTGTTCCATCTTCAATCCTTTGAAAACTGTTATAATTATGGCCAGCAATTAGCTTAGGCAAATGAGCAGTATTTAAAGCAAAAGAAATGCTGGACACTGTGTGTCAATAATGGCTAATGGGGCTCTCACAATGGGGCAATATTTTGTACTTAAGGAGCTCTTCTCCCTGCTGTTTTCCATCATTCATTCATCATCCAATTGAATTCATCCAACATATTGCCCCATTGTGAGAGCCCCATTAGCCATTATTGACACACAGTGTCCAGCATTTCTTTTGCTTTAAATACTGCTCATTTGCCTAAGCTAATTGCTGGCCATAATTATAACACATTATCAGTACCAACATCATCATTACTTCCAAGCCATCTAGACCTTTGTACCTTACTTTGGAGAACCTCAAAGACCTCAAGTTTTCCAAGAAGATGTCCTATATCCCTGATGTTAGCTCTACCAAAATAGTTCTGAATAGTCAGAACTATAATGCTTGGGCTGTCCTTATGGATAGTGAGCTGGATAACATCTGCTGTGGGGAAATTATGGATGCAGATGACACTCTGATCAGTTCAGAAGTGGAGAAGAAGTCTTACCATCTGATCCTTAGGCATCTTGATGAGAATCATGTGACATGGGTTGCTGATACTCTTAGGGAAGATGAGAGGAGGAGGGGCAGCATCCTTTGGAAGCTGCTTAAGTCCAAGTATGCTGGTGATTCTGTTCACCAGAAGGGTATAGCCTTTAATAAACTGTTCAAGTTACAATATTCGAATTGTAAACAGTTTGTGGCAGAGGCTAGGTCTAGTATAGCCAAGTTCAAGTCATCTGGACTTAACATGGATCCAGAGTGTTTTTCACTCTTAATCCTTCAAAAGCTGCCAAAAGAGTTTGATTCCTTAGTCAGAATCATTTCTCAATTGGATCCTCTTCCTGGGGAGGAGGATGTGCTTAAAAGGATTGAAAAGGATGACCTTCAATTCAAGATGAAGGGGGGTTCTGGAACAGCCCTAGTTGGAAAGACTGGAAAATCTCGCAAGAAGGCGAAAAAGGATTTGTCCAAGGTCTTATGTTACAATTGTCAGAATAAGGGTCACTATGCTAAGGACTGCAAGGAGGCCAAGAAAAGGAAGAAGTCCAAAGGGAATGACAAGGAGGTCAATCTCACAACTGAAAACGTTGCAATGGTGGCGTTGGATGCTCCAATTGAAGAGGCTGTTGTGGAAGAAGGTCCCAACAAGAAGGCCAAAATCGATGAGGATCAAGAAATGGACTTGATTGATTATGAAGTGAGTAATCTTAACCTCAAAGATAAGAACTTATCAGTGACTGATAAAGCTTCTTTCCTACTAGGAGGATTGAAGGAGGATGTTCTTGTTTTGATCGATTCTGGTTGTACAGATCACATGTTTTTTGAACCAAATTTATTTTCAAATCTTATTGATTATGATGGGGTTGTAAATATTGGTCAGAAAGGCAGAACAATTCAGATTAAAGGAATTGGAAAAGTTATTCTTGCAAATCAACTGGTTTTCCAAATTACTTTTGATAAAGTGTTCTATGTACCAGAGTTGCCTTACAACCTTGTGTCTCTTGGGGTGTTATGGAAAAAAGGTTTCCAAATTCGTTATCTTAAAGGAGATATGTTTGTTATTGATATGAATGGGAGAACTGTTCTTAGTGGACAAGTTCGGAATAAGCTTCTGTGTGCAAGCTTGTTCAAATTCTCAGCTCTGAGCACTGTTTCTCACAATAGAAGTGGCCATAAGGTAAAGGACAGCAACTGTGAGAGTTGTACCTTGGGGGCTAAGACTAGAAATGTGTTCTCTAAGAGTAGAGATCACACAGATGTTCCTAGAGAGGAATTTTCCATTGATTTGGCAGGGCCATTCACTCCAGAGTCCCTTGGTGGGGCAAGATACTTCATCAATTTAGTTGATACTGCAACTAATTATGTTTGGGTTAAACCAATTTGATCTAAGGATCAGACCACAGAGGAGGTTTCTGTAATCTTCAAAGTCTGGAAACAGAATGGTCTGATGAAGGAGATCAAGAGGGTTATTACCGATGGAGGGGGTGAATTCGTGAGTAAAGAGTTTGGGAGGCTGTTGAAAGATTATGGTATCATTCATATAGTCACTACTGCAAGTACTCCACAAAATAATGGAATAGTTGAGAGAATGAATAGGAATTTACTGGACAAAGTCAGAACTATTATGTCTCAATCTGGTCTGCCAAAGTTCTTATGGGCTGAGTTGATGTGCACGGTGTGTCTGTTGCACAACATTGTAAGTGTTAATGGGAAGTGCCCCCATTATCAGTTTTGGAAGTTGTACCCCAAAACATCACACCTAAGAACAATTGGTTGCTTGGTGTATTATAGTGTCCACCATAATGAAATGGTCGGAAAATTAGACCCTAGAGCCAGAACGGGGGCACTTGTAGGCTATGATTTAATAAGTAAATCTTATAGGATCTATTGTCCAGGGACAAGAAAGGTTATCCATAGCAGGGATGTAAAATTCGACAAAAGTACCTTTCCACTCAAAAGGAGTGAAGATGTCATTGTGATTAAGCCACAACAAGGAATAGAATTAGCACCTATTTCACCAGCAAAAGCTGTGGAACATGTGGTTCCAGAACATGAAGAGGTGGCAGACGTGCCACAAGAGGGTTCAGTACCCGCTCCAGGTGATTCTGTGGAATCAGAACCTGATGAGCCTCCACCTCCGGTTAGAAGGAGTGGTAGGGTTAGAGTACCGGTTGACAGGTACAAGGAGTGGAGATCCCATTATGCTGCCGCAGGATATGAGGAAGATACATTTCAGGAACAGTGTATGCTCAATGAAGTCCTGGAGTTGAGTTCAGAAATGGGTAACAGGGTTAACCCAAATAGCTTTGGCCAAGCTATGAATTCTGATGAGAGAGCCAACTGGAAGAGTGCTATTTTTGAGGAATTTGATTCTATAGAGAATAATAGTGTCTTTGAAGTGGTTAAGCGGGATTCTGTTCCAAAAGGAAAGACTATTGTGGGGTCTCGATTGGTGTTAAACAAGAAGTTTGACACAAATGGAGTTTTGAAAAGGTTCAAGGCTAGATGTGTTGCACAGGGCTTCAAGCAGAGAGAGGGTATTGATTACCAAGAAACTTTCTCACCAACTGGAAGGCTGTCCACCTTCAGGTACATCATTGCTCTGGCAGTGGAGTTGGGTGAAGAAATCAGACAAGCTGATTTTGTAACAGCATACTTGAATGCAAAACTTGGAGAGGAGGAGACTTTTTATATGTTGATTCCTGATGGTTTTCGTGAATGGTTAGTAGAGACTAAACCAGAAACCATGAAGAAAATCTGTGTAAGAACTTTTCTTTCGGCAGATAAAGGGGAATATGTCCTCAAGCTGTGTAGATCCCTGTATGGATTGAAGCAAGCAGCTAGGTCATGGTATAACACCATGAGTGAGAAACTGATAGAGATTGGTTTTAAGACGTCTGAGGCCGATCCTTGCCTTTTTGTGAGAAAGGATGCAATTTTGTTTGTATGGGTCAATGACATTATCATTATTGGTGATGGTAAAGAGAGAGTCATGGAAACACTCAAAAAGGAGTTCAAGATAAAAGATCTTGGTCTGGCACAACAGGTGCTAGGAATGAAAGTTAGTAAGGGCAAGAATGGTATTAAGTTAGACCAAAGCCATTACGTTGAAGCTCTTCTTAAGCAGTATGGCTTAGAGGATGCAAAGGAGTTTGGTACTCCCATGCAGTCAAACATTCGTTTAGAGAAGTCTACAGATGAGGAGTATCTGGAGTTTGTTCAATCAGGGAATGACTACAGGTCAGCTGTTGGATCGCTTAATTATTTGGGGCAGTGTACAAGGCCCAATATTGCGTTTGCAATTGGGGTCTTGTTGCAACACTTAGAGAAGCCAAGCATGAGGCATTGGTCAGCGTTTAAGAGAGTTATGAGGTATCTTAAAGGAACACACAGTCTGGGACTGTTGTTTACAAAGTCAGCAAACTTTGATTTGGTTGGTTATTCCGATGCAAGTTGGGCAGATGGTAACACTAGGGAATCAACAAGTGGTTTTGTATTCTTTTTAGGTAAGAATCTGGTGTCATGGATGTCCAAGAAGGTGTCGGCAATAAGTCTTTCATCAACAGAGGCTGAGTATAGAGCTTACTTAGCAGCTTCACAGGAAGCAAAATGGTTGAGAAAAGTCTTAGAGGATACACGTAAACCACAAGGGTTTGCGTTGTTGTATTCCGATAACCAGAGTGCCATTGCGTTGGCACAAAACCAAGTGTTCCATTCAAGAACAAAACATATTGATGTTCACTATAACTATATTTGCGACGCAGTTAACTGCAATGAGATTGTGTTGAGGTACATGCCCACTGGAGCAATGATTGCAGATATCTTGACTAAGGCATTAGACAGAAACAAGCATCAAGGCTTTGTGACTAATATGCGGATGTCACCCCTTTTGGATTAAGGGGGTGTGTTAAAATACGTACGCACTTACGCGGGTGCTACGTATAAGTGTAATCCAAATGGGATGCACAAATGGGTCTCTAAGGCCCATTGGACACACACACGGACCATACGGGCCCATGTGGATGTTACAGAGTTGGGGAAACTGGCCTCAAAACGCGTGAAATAGACCCATTGGTACATGGGCCCTAACGGGCCCGATGGGGTATATGGGCAAATACGGCCAGATGGGCTTGTATGGGCATAATTGGGCCCAAGGTTTATTTTGGACATACTTGGCCAGACGGGCTGGCCCGCAAAAGTAGTCTTTTCTCACAATTTGGGCTTGGGGCGGCCCATTAGGGTTGCCGCCCGTGTCGCGGCCCGCTCGGGGCCGCTGCTCGCGTCGCGGCCCGCTCGGGGCCGCTGCTCGCGTCGCGGCCCGTTCGGGGCCGCCTGTGTTCCTCGGCACGGCCCACGCGGGGCCCGACGGCCCGCGCGGGGCTGTTGCGCGGCCGAGGGATCCCGTGCGGTGCAATGCCGCGTGGGCCCGGCTGGTCGCGACCGGCGACCAGCGCCCCGGAGCCGGGGCTCGCGGCCCCGGCTCGCTCCCCCTCCCCTCGCTCGCCGTCGCAAGGGGGAGGGGGCAGGCTGGCTGGGTTGAACCAGCCAGCGACCGACCGCGATAGCGCGGTCGGCCAGGGCAGGGGGGACCTGACCACCCCCTTGCCCAAGGAGGTGGCGGCGCCGGCCGCAAGGGTAGCGACCGGCAGGTGGGGGGGAATTCATCACCCCCCCACCATCGATCGTTTGAGGCGACCGAGCAGGGCAGGGACGCTCTCCCCCCCCCCTTTACCGAGGGGGAGGAGCGATGGGCCTGGGGGGACCTGATCACCTCCCAGGCCAACGTACTTGACGACGCCCTGGAGGTATTGACCCCCAGGGCCCCTGGTGAGGGGATTTGACCGCCCCCACCAGGGATTTGAGAGAAAAAGGGGGGGGGAAAACATGTCCGCTGGTCACCCCCCCCCATGTGAGTCTGAGACCGGACCCAGGTTTGCCCTGGGTCCCACCTGGCCCATTTGAGGGGCCAGGGGCTGGCTGCATGAGGCAACCAGCCCGTAAACAAGGCAATAAAGGTCATCATGGCTGGTTGTAAAGGACAACCAGCCAAGGGGATTGAACAGTTAAGGGGCTGGTTCAGCCCCATTGAGGTGGAAACACCAGAAATAACCAGAATAGGCTGGTTGTAAGGGTACAGGGACTGATGCCATGTGGGCTGATTTAGTCCAAACCAAGTAACAAGGCCAGTAGAGCCTGTAGAGCCCTTTTGGGGCGGAAAATTTGCCTTTTGGCTTGTTGTATCATGGGCTCACAAGAGGCCAATCTTTTGTACTTAAGGAGCTCTTCTCCCTGCTGTTTTCCATCATTCATTCATCATCCAATCAAATTCATCCAACATATTGCCCCATTGTGAGAGCCCCATTAGCCATTATTGACACACAGTGTCCAGCATTTCTTTTGCTTTAAATACTGCTCATTTGCCTAAGCTAATTGCTGGCCATAATTATAACAAAAACCTGTCAAACATTGATCTTTTCCCAAGCCTCCTTCATCTGATGTGGAAGACATGGAAGTAGAAAGGGAACCACTCATGGAAAGGTTCCAGGACCACTCTGATCCTTCTCCTCCTCTTCAATCTGGTCATCCCCCTCAATCCTCTGATCCTCTTCCAGTACTTGTCTCACCTGATCTTCCTCCCTCCACCCAGCCCAAAGTTTGGTTTGAGAGGGGCATTTCCAAGGACTACCCTAATGCTGTGGAAGGAGTATTAAAGAAAATTTCTGATTTCAAAATCCCTGATCTTTCTGTGGCTGAAGACATGAAGAAATGTGTTTCTTTTCAACATGTGGAAATTGGTCCGGACAAACTGAAGGTCTCTTCTGGCACTTTGATGGAGGACTCTGGTGGAACAGATCCCCCTTCAGATGCCAATCTGTATTGCTGCCCTCTTGGATTTCTTCCCTGCTATCTTGGTGAATTGTCTAAAACAGTCTCTCTTCTTGTTGATTTGGGTTCTAAGCTCAAATTAATCTCAGATTCTATGGCCTGCAAACTCAAGCTTAGCCCAAGGGTCAGTTTGACTTCTGCGGTTTATGGTATAGGGAATCAGTCATGTGAACTGGTTGGTATTGCTGAGGATGTTCCTGTTCAAATTGGTCAAAATATCTTTGGAACTTTTCACTTCTGGATCAGTTTTTTGGAAGGTCTTATGATCATGGGACAACCATTCTTAATGGATTTTGGTGCTACCCTGATTTTTTCTGATCAAATTTGGGAGAGAATCCTTCTCCCTGATGCTGATGGAAGAAAAATTGAAGTACCACTTTGTTCCTTGGATTCTGGTTGTTGGGAAAAAGATTTCCCTGATTGTTCTCCAAAAACAGCTCTAAAGGGAAAGCAGAAGGACAACTCTCATTCCTCTCAGCCTCATTTTTTATTGAATTAGTTGACCCTACTGATAGTTGTAGTTCCTCTCAGCCTCAGACTTCAACTTATGAATCAACTTCAACCTCAGAGGCATGTTTTTTGTTTTCCTCATCATCTCTTCCTCATCCAAATAAGATCAAAATTCAAAAACATAAAAAATCCAAAAATTCCAAAAATATTTCTTCTCTCTCTGGGTCTGTTTTATCTTCTTTTCCTTTTTCCCTTCAGCCTGATAAATTATCCACTACTCTGGTTTTGAATCTCCGCAATGATTCTAAACTAGATCCCAATCTCAATTCTTTTCTTGGTGGTTTTGTTATGAAGGAGTATGGTCTTAAGTGGAGGCAATGTGGGGTAGAAGTAAGTCCTCCCAATTGTGCAACATCAGGGGCTGCTACTACTGTCATTCTTGAAACTCTACCCCATGCCACACATGTGAGCAATGCGTTATCTTTTGGATCCTCTTTTATGGAAAAGGCACCTTTCAAGGACAAGGCGGAACATCAAACTTGGAAGATGTTGGAAATTGGCCTCAGTTTTGGTAGTCAGGACTCACTGGTCAATGCTTGGAGGAAGAAAGGATTCCTCTCTTTTGCCACCAAGTATAAACCAGCTGAAAAAAAGGTTCAACCAGTCAAAAAACCAATGCCTCTCAACCTCAACCCTCCTCTTATGCGCCCCCCTCTATCCCGGGATCCTTACTGTGGTTTACCTCCATCTCTTACTTGTCCATTCATCCCCTGTGGTTGTGTCACTGAAGAACTTCTGAAAGTTGTCATCTTTGGTCCAGATGGATGGCTTCTTCCTGATGAGTTGAATTTGATCAAAAATGTCCTACCTCTTAGGGAAAAATCCATTGCTTTCTGTGAAGAAGAGAGAGGTCTCTTGAAAGAATCCTATGGCATCCCTTACATTATCCCTGTAGTAGAACATGATCCCTGGCAAAAGAAGAAGATCCCAATCCCTGCTTCTAAAATTGACAAATTCATCAAGTTGGTCCGCAAACAAGTCCAAACCAGTTTATATGAACAATCAACTTCTAGCTATTCCAGTCCTGTTTTCTGTGTTCTCAAGAGTAATGGTAAGCTTAGAATAGTTCATTATCTCCAGCCTATAAATAAGGTTACTATTAAAGACTCTGGTATTCCCCCTGCTACTGAAGCATTTTTTGAATCCTTGTCTTGGAGAGCTTGCTATGGTCTAAGTGACATTATGGGTGGCTATGACAAAAAATCCTTATATCAAATTTCTTATCCTCTCACTATTTTCAATACTCCTCTTGGTTGTTTCCAACTTACTCAATTACCTCAAGGTGCCACCAATTTGGTTTCAGTCTATCAGGCTTTGATGGTTTGGATCCTCCAGGATGAAATCCCTGATCATGCTGGTATCTTTATTGAAAATGGCGGGATTAAAGGTTCAGTTTTGGATTATAACAATGAGCTCTTAACCTGGCATTCAGGAATCCGTCTATGTATCTGGGAATATGCAACCACTCTGGAAAGGATCCTGTTTCAAATCAAGGAGTCTGTTCTCACTGTCTCTGGATCCAAATTGGCTGCCTGTTTCCCTGCTTTGGAAATTGTTGGTCATGTGGTCTGCAAGGAAGGAAGAAGGATGGCTCCATCCAAAGTCAACAAAATTCTCTCTTTCCCTACTCCCATAAATCCAACTGAAGTCAGAGGTTTCTTAGGTGTTGTAATCTATGTTTGGATCTTTATCCCTTCTCTATCCAAAATTTGCATTCCCTTGCATCACTTAACCAGGAAGGATGCTGAATGGTTTTTGACCCAAGCTTGTGAACAATCATTTCAGATTCTCAAAAAAATTGTTGGAAAAGACATTGTATTGAAGAAAATCACTTATGGACCTAGGGCTGGCAAGATCAAGCTGGCTGTGGACTCTAGTTATCAATCTGTTGGGGCTTTCCTTACTCAGGAAGATGAAAATGGTTTGGATCATCCTGCTCTCTATGAATCTCTTCTTTTTTCAGAGGTGGAATCCAGGTACTCCCAGCCAAAACTGGAAATTTGTGGTGTGGCCCGAATGTTGAAAAAGCTCCAAACTGTTCTCTGGGGGCAACACTTCAAGTTAAAATTCAATGCACAATCCATTATTGAAATGATCAATGCCCCCAGTCTTCCAAACGCTCCAATAACTCTTTGGGTGGCTTTCATCCAGTTTTTCTCTTTTGATATTGTTTATAGGCCTGGAAAATCATTCACCATGCCTGATGGTTTATCTCAACACCCTCTTGGAGATGAAGAATTGGATGTTGGAGTGGATTTTGACAAGGAGGAACCCTTAATTTTCCCTGTCTTCAACTTTTCATCTCAAGATTATTCTGACTTCCAACAAGGCTTCTGGCTTAAATTAGAGCAGTATCTCTCCACTTTCCAAAGGCCTCCTGAACTCTCTGCTAAAGATTTTCAATCACTCAAAAGTAAGTCCTCCAATTTCTTTGTCCAAGGTACTAGGCTTATGAAAAGAGGCAACCCTTGTGCTCTTATTGTTTTCACCATCCCTTCTAAACAAGATTAAATCCTTGAAAGTCTCCATGAAGGCCTTGGTCATTGTGGGGAAACCAAAACTTATCTTCAATATCCAAACAATTTGGGTGGCCATCCTTGAAGAAATCAGTCTCTCAATGGTGCAAGAGTTGTGAATTATGTCAGAAACCTGATCTTATGCGCCCAGAGGAAATTTGGTATCCCATGGAAGAGTCCACTGTATTTGGAAGGATTGCTATGGATGTGGTTCATATTAAGGCTGGTGGAACTAAGTACCTCATAGTGGCTAGAGATGATTTTTCTGGATGGGTTGAAGCAAAATTCCTTAAGAACCTCAGCTCTGAATCAGTAGCAGCCTTCCTCTATGATACTTGGACAATGTGTTATGGCTTGGCTTGATCTTATTCAACTGATGGTGGCTCTGAGTTTGGCGGCAAACTGGATGAAATGATCTGATTGCTTCCTGGTCAACATAGTTTGACCACTCCTTATTATCCTGAAGGTTAGGGCATGGTGGAAAGAGGCCATGCTCCTTTGAAGGCTGTCCTTGTCAAGCTGGCTGGTGAAAGTGGAAAGAATTGTTGCAAATTTCTTCCTCTGGTCCTCTTCTCCAATGAAATTTCAACTAAACAAACCACTGGCTACTCACCTTATGAAATTATCTTTGGACAAAGGGCTGTCCTTCCTCTTGATCTGGAAATGGAATCTTTCTTAGGTATTTCTTGGGAAAAGTTTTCTTCCACCACTGATCTATTAGTTTCCAGAATCAAGTAACTGGAGAAAAGTGAAGATGTTTGTGAAAGAGCTTATCAGAAGATGATGGATTCAAGAGAAAAATCAGTCTGGTATTGGGAGGATAAGCACTCCAATCAAATTAGGGATCCCTGGAATCCTGGGGATCTAGTCTTAGCTTATAATCAATCCTTGGAAACTCAGTGGGGAAAGCTTTTCTCTAACTGCTGGAATGGTCCTTATTGAGTGGTCTGTCAAGTCAGAGGTGGATCATATGTTTTGGAGGAGCTGGATGGTACTCAGATGGCCAGAAGGTTCTCTGCTGATCAGGTCAAGAAATTTCATTGTTGTGGAGGCAACTTGTTCCAGAAGTAAGTCCTCCCAATTGTGCACCACCAGGGGTCATCTGCTGCATTTTTTTTGTGAAATCTACTTTATGCCACATATGTGAGCACCTGGGATGCCTTCTTCATTCTTTCATCTCAGCCACTTACAGGACCTTTTCTTTGGATGGATCAAGCTCCCTTCTCAATCACCCTAAAGATCAAACGGGCATTTTTCTGCTTCAATTCCTCAGTTTCTTATTTTATATATATCATCAAAGATACTCAGATGCAGACTAGGGACGGTCTGTAAGTTGGGGAGAGATGTGGTGCCCAATCTGGGACACCTCTGGACCAGTATGGAAAAAGTAAAATTTTTATGAACTTTTCCATAGCCTCCATTTAGATCCAAAAAAAAAAATTTTTTTTGGGATGACTTCTCAGTTTAGTTCCCAGTTATCAGCATTCCCTTCTCCTAGTTGTCTAGGAAGATCTCTCAGTGCCCAGACCCCTTTTCCTGATGTTCAAGTCCTTCCTGCTTCACTCCTTGTCCTTCAGCTCTCTTTTTTTTTTTTTTTTTTTTTTTTTTTTTTTTTTTTTTTTTTTTTTTTTTTTTTTTTTTTTTTTTGCCAAACGGGCCCAAACCGCCCTTGGTTGAGAATTGCCCGATTCTTTCTCCAAAACGTCTCAGTTGATTCACTCCCGTGCTTCATCCATCACCTCCACCGCCGGATTGGGGAGACATCCCAGCATGCGTGCCTTAGCTGCTCACAACCGTGCCTCCCTATCCGGCCCTTCCTCGATGGTTGCTTGCTCTGCCAGCCTGCTTGGTCATCCAGCCTCTCAAGAGTTCATCAATAATCATCTTGGCACCCTATCCCATCTATCCTCCCATCCATCCAATGGCTCCGTCCTTAGCACCACCCATAGTTGTCCCAACGCTGCCAACTCAGACAAGGTACCCAACGCGGATCCTAATGGTGTGGTGGCATTGGCCACCGGCATCAGACCCAGGATTGAAGATGCCAGCAAGCGCTTCATTGCTTCAGGGCTGAGCAAACCTGGCTCTGGAATCACCCAACAACCAATTTCCAAGCTTGATGAAACCCCCAACATGGCCAGCTATTGTTTAGCCACCTTGACAATTGAAGAAGAGAATCTGACCCCCACAAATACCACTCATTAGGCAATTGGCACGGATTGGTGAGGTCCAAAGGCCCATTGGTTGTACAGTTCCCCCCCCCTTCAATTCACTTATTCCCTAGCTCCCGGGTCTCCCGTGCAGTTCATCAGTAATCCACGTGGATCCCTTTTCATGTCACCCAGGGCCTGCTGCCACTCATCCGCGTTCATCTGTTGGCCAGGCCCGTTGGTCATCATCCTGCATGGGTCCCCTGTCATTTTCACCTGCTCCTGCCCATCATTGGAACAGGCTGATGGCTTCCCTTGGTCTGATAACTTTTTCTTCCGCTCTATTTGTGGTATCTCTTGTACATAGTCTACAGGGACCCATGGCCCATGAAAGGAGGGGCTCTCCCCTGCCTTTTTCCACTCATCCAGGGGAGTGTGTGCATATTTTCCCCTGGTTTTCATTGAAATCTGATCCTCATTCTCATCCTGGGTATATCTATGATTGCCTCCTGATCCATTGATCCTTAGTATTTGCCCCTCTGTGGCCTGATCCTTATCACCAACCAATAGCCTTGCTGGTTGAAGAGAATTCTGTCTGTTGGAATTCTTGAGTGTATTATACCACTCCTTGATCCCTTTCTCTGACCATACTGGTCCTGATCCCTGATAACCTTTCTGGAGCCAATCACAATTGATTGAAGAGGTCTGATTAAGCTTAAGACCTGGAGTGTTATACCTCCTCTTAGCTTCTTTGGAGTTGCATTCTGCCAGCCTACTCTTGAGTTCCTTGAGAAGTGTTGAGGTTATCCTTGCTTCAAATCAGTTACTGTTTTCTTTTAGATCTTCTTAATTCATATTTCTTTGTCTTGTACAGCCAACCTCAGTTATCTGGTACCCTTCAAGCGCTTGATTGCGGAGAGTTGGGCAGGTTCATTGAGAACCTGGAGGTTGGTTGGGTTTGAGTTGATCATCCCCAATCTTCTGCTGACGACCAGAGTTATTAGCTTGTGGGCGTTTTTTACATGCAACAGCTTTGTCTTTGACCTTTAAACAAAATTTAGCTTCTGTTTGTCCAAGTTTTTCCCACACAATGTTGGCTCAGATAGTGCTGTTCCATAGCTACCAAACTACTATCATCTTTATCCTTTACTACTTGATTCATCATTTACCAGGTTCTGGACCTTGATCTTGGTCAAATTTAAATATTTTTGTAAAACTCAGGAGGGAAGCCTAAACAGCACCTTTCCCCTCCACAGAACTGCCAAGGCCTAGCACTGTTTGGAGTTTTACAGCACTGGAAGTAAAATTGCCAATATAAGCTTAATGGCAACAAAAACATGGAAAAGGTGGTATTGAGCTTATGGGTGATAAATGATTGTGCCAATAAATTGAAAATTTTTCCCAAGTGTGTTTGTCCTGGGGGTTGTACAGAAGGTAATCCCGTTGGGGGATTGGGTGATGACAATGGAATTATGTGTGCTGGTTGGCTACGGGATTTAGGCAGCATGATTATTTGCAGGGTGTTGTGCAAGTGTATCCTACAAAATATATCAAACCCAGTGGCCACGGATGCAGGATCATCAATTACTAGCCACCCCGGCTTACACCTAGACAATTGAAGTCAGTAGTGGGGAAGTGCACCTGTTCATGAAATTCAAGTTGCTGGATGATCAGTGAGCCAGGATTTTCTCTAGGGGAAATCATTGCATTTAGGGGAAACCATTCCATCTAAGGGAAACCAGAGCGCTTGGGTTCAAATCCAAAGGGAGGTGCCAAAGTCATTTGAAGATGGGGGTGGGGAGACGTTGAGGGTTTTTTCAACGCAATTTATTAATTACTGGGTGTGGCGCCTAGAAGAAAGAAAAGTTGATGCTAGCTACTGGTTAGTGATAAACTCTTCTGGCCAGCAAGCTAGTTGGATAAAACAAGTTACATAAACTGGCAAAGGCAAGGGTTTATAATGGAGCCACATTAAGCACAAAGGGGAACTTAGCCAAAGGCCTGATTTGGCTAGCAAAAGTTGCACCCATGAGTAAGAGGGTGCAACAGAACCCTATTATTGGTATCATCTACGGGTTTGCCACAAGGTTCACGACGCGAATCATCAAATTTGGGCATTGGGTGATTGTTGGAACAATGAGACCCACTGGTCCTTTCGGAGTGGTGCAACGGATTGATGGAGTCCTAACAAACAACCCGCCTTCATGAATTCATGGATTTGTGAACTCATGGGAAGTAAGACCCTGGTGGATGAGCCTGGAAATTAGCTTTAAGCACCAGTACTCCTGGTTCCCGCAAGCTTCTCACCACTTCAAACTCATCTCAACGTTCAAGCTAGGAGGGCCTTACCAGAGCTTACATTAAAAATCTCTCAATCTAAAATTAGGTATCTTATTCAGATAACACGTGATTGTGACTCCTCTATCAGCAAGTGTTTGCTGGGTCTCAGCAATTAAATGCTATTATCTTACCTGCATCAGTCAATACGCGGAGAAATGTCAACTGGTTGCTTTACTGATTATCTTGATTCCCCATTTACTCACACTCAAGGAGGGGGGCGTAAGTTTGATGCCATCCAATGACAAATGGCCTTCATTGATCTGACCTTCATGACTTGACTTGGATGTTTGAAAAAAAAATCACAATGGGAAATTTGTATGACTCGTCTGAATGACCGGCTGGATAAGGTAATCCATAAGTTATATTATCCATGAGACGTTTGTTGAAGAAAACTTGATAATCTGACCTCTTTTCTGCTTGGAGTATGGGATGTAGGAGCAGACTACTGCTGTTTGGAGAGAAGACACCTCACAACAACTGCTAGCGCACTCCAGAGTCAAATTAATCAATTATCTCAGAGGATAGAGCACTGCCAATCAGCCAATTTGGCTGCTTCTGGGGTCACCAGGCAACTAACCTTACCTATTGGCGCGCTTGAGGGTAGAATCAATCATCTAGCTGAAAGGATGGACCGCTGCAAATCAGCCCATATTGGTGATCCTAACGGCGCCAAGGAGTTTCCTTGTAATATTGAAGCCCCCCACCCAACTTGCAAACTGAGGGTGTTAATACAATGGTCATTGCTTGCAAGCTAGAAAATTATTTGATCAAGAGGCTGGTGGGGGATGTCTTAAATTTGCTGCTGGCACTCTGGGAAAACAAGAATTGGTTCCATGAAACTTTTGGGCAACTACTCCATACACAGGAATGGGTGGCACAGGCAGATGAATGGCTATGGGGCCGCAAATTGGAGTTTCAACAGTTGGCCATCAAAAATCAAATTGGATTGGAAGAAGGGAAAGATCAAGAACGGATAATAGAAGAGGAGAACCTAGCGGAAGAGGCCACAGATGCAATCAGGCATCAAAGATTGATGGCCAAGGACAAGATGAGAAGAGAATGGGAAGGACCTGTTTATGAAGAGGACTCGGAGGAGTGTGCCAGGGAGGGGGAAACTTACAAGGCTTATATAAGTTGCATTGAGAACTCCTTGCGTGCTCTTAATGAAGTAGAAGCCAGGTAAAGTGGGAGCTGAGACACCGATTGACTCAAGGGAAAACCAAATCATGCTGTGGAAGATGAAGAATCAACCTCTTTGTATAAATCCAAGAACTGGGTTGATGCCATGTTGTTTGGGTTATAGCTGCAACAGAATCAAAAGATTTTGGAGATTTTAAAAAAGATACTTACCAATTTTGTTGGTGCTTGTTGGGTTCTTCTTTTTAATTGTATTAAAAAAACCTGTTCAATGTATATAATTAGCTGAGTGAGGTTTCAAAACTATGCTAAAAGGAATGTCTGACTGTGAATGAAGATTCTTTGGCAATGTCTTGTTTATCCAGTCCCACGTTTTTTTGGTGGTATTTCTGGGAGCACCTATTCCAAAACATGAGAAGTTTAAAGATTGATTGTGATCCATACATCTGCAGACATCAAACTATTTAACTTGCAATCTGAGGTGATGCTCTTCTATGTTACGCCATGGTTGATGACCAATGGTCTAGGATTGGGCATTCACCCTCCTCCATGTTGCCCGTTATGCTTGCTTTGCTATCAATGAAATTATGCCTCCAAAGGCTCCAAACACGCTTGTTTTTTTTGCTCATGAGCAAGAATCCAGTGATCACTGGAATTTCATTGGAAAGATGCTGTGATTTTATGTAAACTTGAATTCCTTATGGTATTTTGTTTGTACGCACAAAAGCAACTTTAACTAAATCAATTGTCCACACATGTATGTAAGCCGCCACAACAAGCATTCAAGGTAAGAAACATTTATGCATGATACTGGAATATAGCCAGATAGAGATTAATCATAAATGAGCATAGACAATCTAATGATGAAAAAGAACACCTAAGGCGGCCCTGGTGAATGGTTGGGGCTCACCCCCAGTTGCCTGAAGTTGACATACCTCTATGGGTCCAAGGCTGGGACCAAAACACCTGATATATCTCCTCAAAATGGTCTGTACCAACCATATCAACTTCCCTAGCCTCCGCATCACATTCACCAATCTTGACCCTGATAGGTTTGTCTTCAACGCTTTTGGGATCATCAAGTCCAAGATCATATGTGCATTGGGGAATTTTTAACTTGGAACCAGTGGGAATTGGTAAAAAGCAATTTTTTGAATCTGAATCCTGATTGGCAGTGGGAGTTGTCATGGTATTTTTCTTCTCCCGTCCTGTAGCCTCACAGGGCTGAGTTGAATCAAATTGATGTGTTTTCCCTGTTTTTTGCAGCAATTATTGGCTTTCTCAATACTTTTGTTGACTTTGTCGGGATTTTTTGATATTGATGAATGGTATGCACATACCAAGGCACTAGTGGTTTCTTCCATTGGAAAACATGGGACCGGCATGGATGGTGCAACTAGCGCACTAGCTGTTTCTTCCAGTAGACTTGGGGGGCGAGTCACAGGTTTGATAAGACCTCTGGCAATTAAGTTGTCAAGGAATTTTTGGGGATCAATATTGGTTGCTGTAGAACTTGATTCCACAGGTGTCATTGCGTGCTGAAAATTTTCAGCTTGGGGACGCCACTCAAATTGTGGGTTAGATTCCACTGGATATAGAAATCTGTTGAGTATCCCTTCCCCCTTTACCACCCCCCGCACATCAGTGCGCGGGTGCTCTCTAAGTCCACAACAGGGACCCAGACAACATAGACCGACTCATGACTCTCACGACACCGTGTCTATCTTCCCGGGATGAATCCCCAGCTCCATAAATCTCAAATTATCTTTGTTATCAACCGTCTTACTTGTCTACAGTCTACTTTTCTATTTTCTTTTCTTTCCTATTTCATTTTCTCTTCCTCTCTCATTTCTTTTTCTTCCATCTGCTCGACTATCAACCACGTACCAAACCAATCCAGTTGCCTCTCAAATCTCTGACTGGTAACATGCCCAATTCTCCAATAAGGCTATCAAACCCGGTCTGACCATTCATCACATCTAGCGGCTACATCTGTCTCTGCTCAAATAACACCAACATCACTCTTGTCTTGTCAACTGTTTTAAGACTCCAAACGGTGCTAAGCCGTGGCAGTTCTGTGGAGGGGAAAGGTGCTGTTTAGGCTGCCCTCCTAGGAGTTACAATAATATTTAAATGTAACCGGAATCGAGGTCCAGAACCTTATGGATGAGGAATCAAAGTAAGGGAAGAGGATAAGAGTTGTTGGTAGCGATGGAAACAACACTATCTGAGGCAAGATGGTGCAGGTAAAGACTTGAACAAATAAGTCAAGGTTTATTCAGAGTTCAATAGAACAAGGCAGTTGTAAGTAACAACGCCCACAAGCTAATAACTCTGGTCGTCAGCAGCTGATTAGGAAAGATCTACTCAATCCCAACCAACCTCCAGGTTCTCAATGAACCTGCCCAACTCTCCGCAATCAAGCGCTTGAAGGGTACCAGATAACTGTGGGAGGCTGAACAAACAAAGCAATTTGTTTATGAAGCTCTAGAAGCAAATCAATAACAAATTTGAGCAAGAATATCCCAACACTTCTCAAGGGACTCAAGAATAGCATGGCAAAATTTAACCTTAAAGAAGAAGGGAGGTATAACACTCCAGGTTTGAAGCTTAATAAAACCTCTTCAATCAAACGTGATTGGCTCCAGAAAGATGACCAAGGAGAGATCAAGACCAGTATGGTCGGAAAAAGGGATCAGAGTGGTATAACACACTCAAGAATTCAGACAGGAATTCTTCTTCAACCAGCAAGGCTATTGGTTGGTGATAAGGATCAAGGTCACAAGGGACAGAGTTTGAGTATGGAGGCTCAAAGGATCAAGGGGCAATCATGGATATACCCGGATAAATTGCTCAGATAAGTGGGAAGGATGCCCACGGATAAGTTTGATTATGATGATGGTCTGATGGATTCCTGGGATGCTGGGCCAAAAGGCAGGGGAGAGCCCCTCCTTTTATAGACATGAGGCCCTGTATACTATGTACAAGAGATACTACAAATAGGTGCGGGAAAATGAAAACAAAAAAAAAGAAGATGACATGAGAGGAAAAAAAAAAAGAAATGTTGCCCGCATCAAGAATGACCGCGGGCAACCAGATGGACACCCGCGACAGCGGTCGCGGGTGTCGACAACGGCTGTCATTGGATTGGAGGGATGAGCGGATGGTCTGGGTAAGATTGCAAACTGAAGTGCGTAGACATTGGTCAATTTGAAGCTTTGGGTGAACTTGAGTCCGATCTTGGGTAAGTTCTCAATCAGGTTGAGCTTGGGTCAACCGGGAGCAGTGATGGAAGACTTGGGACCTTGAAGGTTCTGAGATCCGTTGGTGATCAGAGGTGGTAATGAATTGTAGGATGCTCTGGCGTTCTCAATTGCTTGTTGCCGTAGGATCGAGATCGTCTGGGGTTTCGAGTCCTTGCTCATTGTTGCCGCTGTTGCTTTAGACTTGAGTGCCGATTCAATGGGTGTTGTACCTGGCGGCGTAAGGATGGCCGCCAATAGCGTTGGGAATAATGCCGGGGGAGGTAGCGCTCTCGTCTCCGGTAGCTCTGGATTTCCCGAATTGATATAAGTATCTAGGTCAAGGGCTAACAGGCCGCTTTCTTCATCACCGATCTCCAAACCAAGCTTGCCACCACGATAACAAAGAGCGACAAGAGCTGAGAGGCTACGTTTGCGGCCAATTTTAGACGCACAAATCGGACCGAGTTCACTGAGGGAGATATGAGAGCCACCAAACGTACTGAGAGAGTTCTGAGAGGCAGGCGTACGATGGTGATGATGATGATGGGGTTGAGGGGTAGAAGTAGATGGAAGGATAGATTGAATCGTGAGAGGTTGGTCGAGGATGAGAGGATTGTTGAAGATAGTTGATGGATGGATGGACGAGTTAGTGAAGAACTGTAGACCCAGTTCATGGTGGTGGAAGATGACGATGAGGATTGATGGATCAATGGGATCGTCAAAGGTGGTTTGAAAATTGCTTCCGTCGCCAAAAGTCAGGGCCGGGAGCGCAACAAGTAGACGTTGAACATAGGAGGGGGGGGATTGAAGTGGAGAGACAGGCAAGAGGCCTGTCCTAGACCGCTAGGACAGGGAGAAGTTGAGAGATGGGGGGAAATGAAGGTACCCATAAAAAAATTTCTTTTTTTTTTTTTTTTTTTTTTTTTCCCCGTGGTGTCCCGGATTGGTCACCACATCTCTCCCCAACTTACAGACTGTCCCTAGTCTGCATCTGAAATTTGAAGGGATTTTTTTTTTTTTAAAAAAAAAAAAAGGCAGGGAGCAAAGAAATTGAAGTGAAGATTGGCCATTTCTTGATCTTGAGAGCAATTGAAGAGTTGAGGAAAATATCTTGATTCTTCCAAATGAGCCCTAGAAGCGGCAGGAATAGAACAAGGAGGGCGTCCCAGGTGCTCACATATGTGGCATACAGTAGAGTTTTATAACAAAAACGCAGCAAATGACCCTGGTGTGGCACAATTGGGAGGACTTACTTCTGAGATAAGTTGCCCCCACAACAATGAAACTTCTTGACTTGATCAGCAGAGAACCTTCTGGCCAACCAAGTACCATCCAGCTCCTCCAAAACATAAGATCCACCTCTAACTTGATGAACCACTCGATAAGGGCCATTCCAACGATTAGAGAAAAGCTTGCCCCACTGGGTCTCCAAAGATCGATTATAAGCTAAAACTAGGTCAGCAGGGTTCAAGGGCTCCCTGACTCAATTAGAGTGCTTGTCCTCCCAATACTGGACGGATTTTGCTCTGGACTCCATCATCTTTTGATAAGCTTCATCACGAACGTCTTCACTTTGCTCCAGTTGCTTGGATCTAGCAACTAACAGATCAGTGGTTGAGGACACCTCTTCCCAAGAGATACCCAAGAAAGATTCCATTTCCAGATCCAAAGGAAGGACTGCTCTTTGACCAAAGATGATTTCATAAGGTGAGTAGCCAGTAGTCCTTTTGGTTGAGATCCGATCAGAGAAGAGAACAAGAGGAAGGAATTTGCAACAATTCTTGCCACTTTCACCAGCTAGTTTAACAAGTGCAGCCTTCAAAGGGGCATGGCCTCGTTCCACCATGCCTTGGCCTTCAGGATAATAAGGAGTAGTAACTCTATGTTGTCCATGAAGGGATCGGATCATTTCAGCAAGCTTGCCCCCAAATTCAGAGCCACCATCAGTAGAGTAAGATCGAGCCAGGCCATAAAGCATTGTCCAGGTCTCGTAGAGGAAAGCTGCCACTGATTAAGAGCTAAGGTTCTTAAGAAATTTTGCTTCAACCCATCCGGGAAAATCATCTCTAGCCACAATGAGGTACTTAGCACCACCTTCCTTTATATGAACCACATCCATAGCAATCCTTCCAAAGACAGTGGACTCCCCAGTAGGATAACGAATTTCAGCTGGGCGCCTAAGATCACGTTTTTGACAAACTTCACAACTCTTGCACCATTGGGAGACGGATTTCTTCAAAGATGGCCACCAGAATCGTTTGGATAATCATCAATAAGTTTTGTTTTCCCCACGATGACCAAGGCCTTCATGGAGACTTTCAAGGATAGAATCTTGTTTAGAGGGAATAGTAACAACAATAAGAGCACAAGGATTGCCTCTCTCCATAAGTCTAGAGCCTTGAACAAAAAAATTAGAAGACTTTTGTTTAAGAGATCGAAATTCCTTAGCAGAGAGATCAGGAGGTTTTTGAAGAGTTGAAAGGTACTGCTCTCATTTAAGCCAGAAGCCTTGTTGAAAGCCAGAATAATTTTGAGAAGAAAAAGAGAAAATAGGTTGGATTAAAGGTTCCTCTTCATTGAAATCGGTTCCAACATCAGATTTGTTGTCCCCAAGAGGTCGTCGAGATAAACCGTCAGGCATGGTGAAAGCTTTTCCCGGCCTGTGAACAATATCAAAAGAGAAAAGCTGGATAAAGGCCACCCAACGAGTCATAGGAGCATTGGGAAGACTGGGAGCGTTGATCATTTCAATGATGGATTGAGCATCAACTTGCAATTTGAAATGTTGGCCCCAGAGAACGGTTTGAAGTTTCTTCATCATTCGAGCCACACCACAGAGTTCCAGTTTGGGCTGGGAGTATCTAGATTCTACATCTGAAAACAACAAAGATTCATAAAGAGCAGGACGGTCCCAACCATTATCATTTTCCCGAGTAAGGACGGCCCCAACAGATTGATAACTAGAATTGACAGCCAGCTTGATCTTGCCAGCCCAGGTCCATAAGAGATCTTTTTCAAAACTATGTCTTTACCAACTATCCTTTTGAGTAGCTGGAAAGCACATTCACAATCTTGGGTCCAAATCCATTCAGCATCTTTTCTGGTTAGACAACGCAAGGGTGCACAGATTTTGGATAAAGATGGGATAAAGATTCTAACATAAGTGAAAACACCTAGAAAGCCCCTAACTTCAGTTGGATTGATTGGGGTAGGCCAAGAGATGATCTTGTTGACTTTGGCTGGTGCCATCCTTCTTCCTTCCTTGCAGACCACATGACCAACAATTTCCAGAGCAGGGACACAAGCCGCCAGTTTGGATCCAGAGACAGTAAGGCCAGATTCCTTGATTCAAAACAGAATCCTCTCCAAGGTAGTAGCATATTCCCAGATAAAACGACGAATTCCTGAATGCCAAGGTAAGAGCTCATTATCATAGTCAGATACTGGACCTTTAATTCCTCCATCGTCAATAAAGATACCAGCATGATCAGGGATTTCATCCTGGAGGATCCACATCATCTGAGCCTGATAGACTGCAACCAAGTTGGTGGCTCCTTGAGGCAATCGAGTAAGTTGAAATCGACCAAGAGGAGTATTGAAAGTAGTGAGAGGACGAGAAATAGGATGTAAGGATCGTTTGTCATAGCCACCCATAATATCCCCTAGACCATAGCAAGCTCTCCCCGCGAAGGATTCAACAAATTCTTCAGTAGCAGGAGGGATACCAGAGTCTTTAATAGTAACTTTATTAAGAGGTTGAAGATCATGAACTATTCTAAGTTTACCATTACTCTTGAGGACACAGAAGACGGGGCTAGAGTAACTAGAAGTTGACTGTTCATACAGGCCAGTTCAAACTTGTTCCCAGACCAACTTGATGAATTCGTCAACTTTAGCAGCAGGGATAGGGATCTTTTTCTTTTGCCAAGGATCATGTTCAACTACAGGGATGATATAAGGGAGGCCATAGGATTCTCGCAAGAGACCTCTCTCTTCTTCACAGAAAGCAATAGATTTTTCCCTTAGAGATAAGACATTTTTGATTAAATTTAACTCATCAGGAAGAAGCCATCCATCCAGACCAAAGTTGACCACCTTCAGACATTCTTCAGTGACCCGTCCATTAGGCACAAAGGGACCAGTAAGGGATTGAGGAAGACCACATTAAGGATTGCGAGATAGAGGAGGACGCATAAGGGGAGGATTGAGGTTGAGAGGCATAGGCTGGTTGACTGGTTGAATCTTCTTAGTAACTGGTTTATACTTAGTGGCAAAAGAGAGAAGTTCTTGTTTCCTCCAAGAGTTGACCAGAGAGACTTGATTACAAAAGCTGAGTCCAAGTTCCAACATCATCCAAGTCTGATGTTCTGCAATATCCTTGAAGGGTGCCTTTTCCATAAAAGGAGAACTAGGAGATAATACGTTGCTCACATGTGTGGCACAAGGTAGGGTTTTGAAAATGACAGTAAAAGATTGCCCTGGCAGTGCACAATTGGGAGGACTTACTTGTACCCCAAATTGCCTCCACTGAAGCCCATATTCCTTCATACCAAAATCACCAAAAACGAAATTGCAATTAGGATCTAGTTTAGACTCATTGCGGAGATTCAAACCAGAACTGAGAGAAGATTGATCAGACTCAAAAGTAGAAGGAAAAGAAGACACAACAGATCCAGAGAGAGAAGGAGATGGAGAAGAAATATTTTTGGATTTTTCTATTTTGATATGTTTTTGTTTTTTAATATTCTTGAGCTCAGAAGAGAATGATGAAAGGAATGAAAAATAAGCCTGAGGGATGGGAGTTGACCCTTGAGTTGCAGTCTGAGGCTGAAAAGAACCACAACCATTAGTAGGATCAACTATTCCCCTAAAAAATGAGAGGAACTAGAGTTATCCTTCTGCTTTCCCTTAAAAGATGATTTGGGGGAATGACCAGGAAAATCTCTTTCCCAACAACCAGAATCCAAAGAGCAAAGAGGAACTTCAATTTTCCTGCCATCAGCATCAGGGAGAAGAATTCTCTCCCCAACTTCATCAGAAAACATCAGGGTTGCACCAAAGTCCATTAAGAAGGGTTGTCCCAAGATCATAGGACTATCCAAACGAGTGATCCAAAAGTGGCAGGTTCCAACAATATTTCAACCAATCCTGACCGGAACATCCTCAGCAATACCAACCAGTTCACATGACTGATTCCCTATACCATAAACCGCAGAAGTCAAACTGACCCTTGGGCTAAGCTTGAGTTTGCAGGCCATAGAATCTGAGATTAATTTGAGCTTAGAACCCAAATCCACAAGAAGAGAGACTGTTTTAGACAATTCACCAAGATAGCAGGGAAGAAATCCAAGAGGGCAGCAATACAGATTGGCATCTGAAGGGGGATCTGTTCCACCAGAGTCCTCCATCAAAGTGCCAGAAGAGACCTTCAGTTTGTCCGGACCAATTTCCACATGTTGAAAAGAAACACATTTCTTCATGTCTTCAGCCACAGAAAGATCAGGGATTTTGAAATCAGAAATTTTCTTTAATACTCCTTTTGGAGGGTACCACAGGATGATCAAAATTCAAAGGAAGCAAGAGATGCTTTCACAGGAGGTGATGGCTGGTAAGAGACCACCACATGTTGGATAGGACGAGACGAGTCAAAAGGGATTAGGGCACCATTAGGGAGGAAGTAATTGTTCCCCCTCTGCTCTACCAACTTTTCCTTTAGGTCCTTCTGAAGTTCTTGACATCGTCCGGTTCCATGGCCTTCCCTATGACAGTAGTAACAGACCAGAGTTGATTTGGGGACAGAAGAAGGAGTTTTAGGAGTAGCTAGCGAAGAAATCTTTTGGTCTATTTTGTTCTCAAAGGCTCTAAGTAACTTGGTGATTTCATCTATAGTAGTAGGTTCTTGATTGGAATTAGGATCTGCTTTAGGCCTACGATCTGCTTCCATTTTAATCATAATATCGTTTGACTCTTTAAAAGAAGGAGCATGGACCGGTTCAGTAGTTCTAGGCTTTTCAAAGGTAAGAGCAGTTTGACCTTTCATGACTTTATCCACAGTACTCCTAAGGGTGAGAAAAACAGGGAGCTTGAATTGATTATCCCTGGTGGTAATCATGGATTCAGATTTGACCAGTTCTTCTTTAATCCTTTCCTGCACAGCCAACAAAAAAGATTGGAAGAACTTTGCTCTAATTTTGTCCACTGTTTCAATGTGATTGTTTCGGATAAGATAGTTTTGAATGGGATCCCAGGACTTCCTAAAAATCTGATAGTCAGAGGCTGAAGAAATACCACCATTGGAGATCCACTGAGAAACCAGAGCATCCAAATCCTACAGAGTAAACCTAGCCACATCTATTTTTCCCCAGTATGCCAACATAGCCTCCCTGAGAAGCGTCCAGTTATGGGATTCAAATCCCTCAAAAGACTCGATTACCTCCATAACTTCATCAGAGGAGATAAAGAATTGCAACTGATAAGCCATATCAAATTCACTAGCTCCATCCACTTCAGCAACCATTTTGTAGGAGTCCAAGAATCGCTTGACATTTGTACCGTTGAAGCCTAAGTTCTTGTTCTGAGGTTTAATCTTTACCATCTTAGGTCGGACAGGGGTGGTTGCAGTAGCGGAAGATGCCATATTGAATAACGGAGTTCCTAGGGGTTCCAAAGAACAGATTTCCAAAGTGGCTCACGAGTGTGGCAAGAGTAGGGTTTCGCCAAAAACGACAAGTATCTTGCCCAAGCGGTGCACAAATTGGGAGGACTTACTTCTAGGATAAGTTGCCTCCACGGATCAGATTTGAGAAGAGAAAAGAAAAAGAAAATAGGAGAAAGAAAAAAAAATCGGATTTTGAGGTTGATTTTAAATGTCTTGGGACTGTAAATACCAAGGTTGCTGGTTTGATCCCAGCCCGGGGGACAAAATGTAAGACTCCAAACGGTGCTAAGCCGTGGCAGTTCTGTGGAGGGGAAAGGTGCTGTTTAGGCTGCCCTCCTAGGAGTTACAATAATATTTAAATGTAACTGGAATCAAGGTCCAGAACCTTATGGATGAGGAATCAAAGTAAGGGAAGAGGATAAGAGTTGTTGGTAGCGATGGAAACAACACTATCTGAGGCAAGATGGTGCATGTAAAGACTTGAACAAATAAGTCAAGGTTTGTTCAGAGTTCAATAGAACAAGGCAGTTGTAAGTAACAACGCCCACAAGCTAATAACTCTGGTCGTCAGCAGCTGATTAGGAAAGATCTACTCAATCCCAACCAACCTCCAGGTTCTCAATGAACCTGCCCAACTCTCCGCAATCAAGCGCTTGAAGGGTACCAGATAACTGTGGGAGGCTGAAAAAACAAAGCAATTTGTTTATGAAGCTCTAGAAGCAAATCAATAACAAATTTGAGCAAGAATATCCCAACACTTCTCAAGGGAATCAAGAATAGCGTGGCGAAATTTAACCTTAAAGACGAAGGGAGGTATAACACTCCAGGTTTTAAGCTTAATAAAACCTCTTCAATCAAACGTGATTGGCTCCAGAAAGATGATCAAGGAGAGATCAAGACCAGTATGGTTGGAAAAAGGGATCAGAGTGGTATAACACACCCAAGAATTCAGACAGGAATTCTTCTTCAACCAGCAAGGCTATTGGTTGGTGATAAGGATCAAGGTTACAAGGGACAGAGTTTGAGTATGGAGGCTCAAAGGATCAAGGGGCAATCATGGATATACCCGGATAAATTGCTCAGATAAGTGGGAAGGATGCCCATGGATAAGTTTGATTATGATGATGGTCTGATGGATTCCTGGGATGCTGGGCCAAAAGGCAGGGGAGAGCCCCTCCTTTTATAGACATGAGGCCCTGTATACTATGTACAAGAGATACTACAAATAGGTGCGGGAAAATGAAAACAAAAAAAAGAAGATGACATGAGAGGAAAAAAAAAGAAATGTTGCCCGCATCGAGAATGACCGCGGGCAACCAGATGGACACCCGCGACAGCAGTCGCGGGTGTTGACAACGGCTGTCATCGGATTGGAGGGATGAGCGGATGGTCTGGGTAAGATTGCAAACTGAAGTGCGTAGACATCGGTCAATTTGAAGCTTTGGGTGAACTTGAGTCCGATCTTGGGTAATTTCTTGATCAGGTTGAGCTTGGGTCGACCAGGAGTAGTGATGGAAGACTTGGGACCTTGAAGGTTCTGAGATCCGTTGGTGATCAGAGGTGGTAATGAATCGTAGGATGCTCTGGCGTTCTTGATTGCTTGTCGTTGTAGGATCAAGATCGTCTGGGGTTTCGAGTCCTTGCTCATTGTTGCCGCCGTTGCTTTAGACTTGAGTGCCAATTCAATGGGTGCCGTACCTGGCGGCGTGAGGATGGCCGCCAATAGCGTTGGGAATAATGCCGGGGGAGGTAGCGCTCTTGTCTCCGGTAGCTCTGGATTTCCCAAATTGATATAAGTATCTAGGTCGAGGGCTAACAGGCCGCGTTCTTCATCACCAATCTCCAAACCGAGCTTGCCACCACAATAGCGAAGAGCGACAAGAGCTGAGAGGCTACGTTTGCGGCCAATTTTAGACGCACAAATCGGGCCGATTTCACTGAGGGAGATATGAGAGCCACCAAACGTACTGAGAGAGTTCTGAGAGGCAGGTGTACGATGGTGATGATGATGATGGGGTTGAGGGGTAGAAGTAGATGGAAGGATAGATTGAATCGTGAGAGGTTGGTTGAGGATGAGAGGATTGTCAAAGATAGTTCATGGATGGATGGACGAGTTAGTGAAGAACTTTAGACCCAGTTCATGGTGGTGGAAGATGACGATGAGGATTGATGGATCGATGGGATCGTCAAAGGTGGTTCGACGATTGATTGTGTCGCCAAAAGTCAGGGCCGCGAGCCCGATAAGTAGACGTTGAACATAGGAGGGGGGGGATTGAAGCGGAGAGACAGGCAAGAGGCCTGTCCTAGACCGCTAGGACAGGGAGAAGTTGAGAGATGGGGGGAAATGAAGGTACCCATAAAAAAATTTCTTTTTTTTTTTTTTTTTTTTTTTTCCCGTGGTGTCCCGGATTGGTCACCACACGGTCTTGTTAACCTGTCCTCACGTTCTTAAAATCTCACTACTCTAAACTGTCTTTTTGTCTATCCTGATGAACCTACGCTGTGGGGCGCCTTCTTTTATCTTTCCATTTCTTCTCTTCTCTCTAAAGTTCTCCTCTGATTTGTCTTGTTTGTTCCCATAGCCTCTGCTGGTTTTAGTTCTCAAGAAATCCAATAGAATCTTATTACGGTTAAAACCCGAAAGACCTCCCAACAAACTCTAACCATGAACGAACCAGCCGGAGCGAACGACTACTTTCATGAAGTTGCTCTGAAAGCATCTGTCGACGCCATACCTCCTTTAAATGAAGAAAATTACTCCATCTGGCGAGAAAAGATGCTTATGCTCTTTGATCTTAAAGACATCAAGGACGCCATCACTCAAAACTCAGGACCCTTTGTGTTAAAACAGGATAGAGAAATCAGAGCAATAATTTTATCCAAGCTTGACAGTACTACCCATGCAAACGTTGTAAACTCCACGAATATCTCTTCCTCAAAACTTCTATGGGCCGAAATTACGAAACGATTTGCCTCTTCAGAGACAGCAAATCGAGAAAGATTGTTTAACCACTTCCTCCATTCAACCTTCCATGAAAGTGCCATCAAGAGTTTCATCACAGAAATGAGAAAAGCCATCACAAGAATGACAGATTTTGGGATCAAACTGCCAAAGGATATCCTGTCATATTTGCTATTGTTCAAATTTCCTCCGACTCTCAAAAATCTAAAACAACAGATTATGCATGTGGAAAAGAACCTAACGACAGACGTGGTTTTCAATCATCTTACTCAATACCTCAACGAGAGAAAGGCCCAAACAAATGTCAGTAAGTCAACCACAGATGTATCACTAGTCTCTACTAAGACAAGGGCCTTCAAGGGTGAGAAGAAGACAAAATTGCGATGCCGTGAAGGATACCACAATCCTAACGCACCTCACACCAAATCTTCCTGTTTCCATATCCATCCTGAAACTGCTCCTCAGTGGTGGATCAAACAACAAAACGAGTGGAAAAGTAAGACTAAGAAGAATCCAACCATCAATTACCACGCCTTACTAACTCTCTGGATCAATGCGGACAGCAATCCCAATTTAATTTTGGACTCCAGAGCCAATGTCCACATCTTTAACGACTTGAAGTTTTTCTCATCTATAAATCTACAACTCAAGACAGAAGAAATTAAGACCGGAAAACTGGAAGCCAATCTCAAAACACACGGAATCGGAACAGTGAAACTTGAATGGAACGATTCGGTGATCACGCTTGAGGACTGCGTTTACGTACCTGATATCGTTGTCAATCTGATTAGTCCTGGACTACTCGCAAAGAAAGGATGTGACCTCACTCAAACCCGCAACAGATTCAAAGTTTCTCGAGGAGACCAGATAGTGTTGAGGGGCTTGATAAGGGACAACTTGTTCGTTATTGAAAAACCTCTATCGACTGGCCAAAATTATTCTGTAAACTTCAATAATCTCACTTCTTATACTCTATTGGATTTGCACAAGATGTATGGCCACGACTCTATTTCTTTGCTTAAACCTCTCCTCAAAAATTGCTTCACCAATGAAGAACTCCAGAACTTCCAATGCGACAGCTGCATCAAGAGCAAGATTACCAGATCTCCTTTCTCCAATGTCTCTACTCCCGCCAGCAAGCCTTTAGAGCAAATACATCTTGATCAGGTTGGGCCAATTACTCCCCAATCTAAGGCTGAACACCACTACCTACTCACTCTTGTCAATAATTATACAGGTTATCTCGCTTTCTTTCCTCTCTCTTCCAAAGATCAAACCCCTGAAACAATTATTAGTATTCTTGAGACGGAATACAAACGTCTAAACTATTACCCTTCTGAAATTTTCTTGGATCAAGGAACCGAATTCACTAACTCAACTCTGAAAGACTTTGCCAAGAAGAAATTCATTAAACTTTGCACCTCCAAACCTTATCATCCTCAACACAACGGACGAGCAGAAAGAGCCAACAGGACGATCATTGAATCAGCCCAATCCACCTTCTCTTTGTCTCGCCTAGCCAAGAACTATTGGCATATAGTGACTCGTAGTTGCTGTTTCATGCTAAATCAGATTCCTCAAGAAGGTAATCAGTTGTCTCCCTGGGAACTTATGTTTGGTAAGGTCCTCCCAGCTAATTATCTAAAACCCGTAGGTTCCGCCGTTATCTACCTCGCCAATTGCCTTCAAAAAGGAAGAAAATTTGATGAAAAAGGCCTTGAGGGAGTCTTAATCGGATTTAACCCAACTTTCCATTCATATCTAATTCTGAATACCCTTGGAGCTGTGATAGAAACCAAGAACGTCAACTTCCTCAAAGACCAACTATTTGAATTTCCTTTCTTCAAATCGTCTGGCATGGATATCTTCTCTCAATCAAATTTGAACTCACACGGAACAGATTTTTCCACGCACAAGAAGCAATACTCAATTAGAGAACCCACTCTGGATTACTCTGAATCTGATTCTGATCCAGAAGATGCCCTTCACTCAACACCTCAACCGTCATCTCCTTCTCCACCTTCTCAATTGGAACCTGAACCGCCTCCTCAACGGATCAATCTATGTCCCAGACTCGAACTTTGGAAACCTCAAAGATATGGCTTCCACCATTATTACGAACCTCCCTCCTACAAGGCCGCCCAAAATTTCTCAGAATGGCCTAAGTGGAAAGAGGCTTCCAAAGAAGAAATCAACTCTATTGAAACTCAAGAGGTCTGGGATGAGTATTATGATGAACCGGACAATATACTAAACACAACATGGGTATTCAAGGTGAAAGAAAACTGCCACGGTGAGCCCGTGAAATATAAGGCTCATCTATGTGTACAAGGATTGGATCAGGTCCAAGGTATAGACTTTGAGGAGACTTGGGCTCCAACTGGAAAACTTGGATCCCTCCGTCTCTCTCTGTGCTATGGATTGAAAAATAATATGACCTTTACCCAGTTCAATGTAAAAGGGGCCTTTCTTCACGCCCCTCTGAACAAAACAGTTATAATCAAAACTCCGGAAGGTTCTAATTGGAAATCTCCCTACCTCAAACTAAAAAAATCGCTCTACGGTCTACGAAAATCACCCAAGAATTGGTATGAGACGCTCACCACTTGGATCAAATCCCAGGAATTCCGCGAATCCACCAGCAACCACTGTTTGTATCTTAATTCTAGTTCCAGGGAAGTCCTCTACTTCCATGTTGATGAACTGATCTTAGTAGGAAAATCCGACTCTTTTGAGACTAACTTTTTAAAAAGATTCTCAAATTTGTCTTGCCATGCACCTAATACAATCCTCAGGATGCTAATGGAATTTGACGGAGAAAGTATTTACTTAAGCAAACCAAAACATATTGACAGAGGTCTGGAAGAATTGGGCCTTGTTGAATGCAAAGATATCAATACACCTCTCACTCAAAATCATAACCTTGAACCGGCATCCAACAAAGACCATGCACAGTTCTGTCGACTCAATATCAATTATCGATCTGCTATTGGATTGCTCAATCACCTTTCTCAATACACCCAACCGGATATTTCCTTTGCTGTTTCCAGTCTAGCAAGATTCAATGCAAAACCGGGACTCACACACTGGAGAGAAGTACGCAAGGTATGGAAATACCTCAAGACCACTAAGGACTTCAAGTTAACTCTAAAATACGACTCATCCAAGGACTGTATCTCTGGCTATAGTGATGCTACTTGGGGAGACGATCCAACCTCTTGTAAATCTCAAACCGGATATATTGTATTACATTAATGTAGTCCTATTCTCTGGAACTCCTCCAGACAACGGAATGTAACTTACTCATCTACCAAATCTGAACTTAATGCCTTACTAGACTGCTACCTTCAATTGAGGTGGATCACCCACCTTGTGGATGAGATATATGAACCTTCCTCTACCAAACCAACTATTTATGCAGATAACAAAGGATTAGATGATAAGATAAAAAAATTCGGATTGCACTCCAAGTCTTGACACATTGACATTAATACTAAAGGCCTGCGCGAAGACTTTTCCCTCTCTAAATTTATTCTCAATCTGGTTTCCAGGGATAGAAGGCTGGCAGATTTGTCAACTAAAGCCACTTCCGTTGGGACCCTCAAACTTCTTCAACAAGCCGTATTTAATAATTAACACTTGATCAAATGTACTCCTCTTACCAGTCACGAGGGGTGTTGAGTATCCCTTCCCCGTTTACCACCCCTGCACATCAGTGCGCGGGTTCTCTCTAAGTCCACAACAGGGACCCAGACAACATAGCCCAACTCATGACTCTCACAACACCGTGTCTATCTTCCCGGGATGAATCCCCAGCTCCATACATCTCAAGTTATCTCTGTTATCAACCGTCTTACTCGTCTACAGTCTACTTTTCTATTTTCTTTTCTTTCCTATTTCATTTTCTCTTCCTCTCTCATTTCTTTTTCTTCCATCTGCTCAACTATCAACCACGTACCAAACCAATCCAGTTGCCTCTCAAATCTCTGACTGGCAAGATGCCCGATTCTCCAATAAAGCTATCAAACCCGGTCTGACCATTCATCACATCTAGCGGCTACTTCTGTCTCTGCTCAAATAACACCAACATCACTCTTGTCTCGTCAACCGTCTCATCAACCTGTCCTCACGTTCTTAAACTCTCACTACTTGAAACTGTCTTTCTGTCTATCCTGATGAACCTACGCTGTGGGGAGCCTTCTTTTATCTTTCCATTTCTTCTCTTCTCTCTAAAGTTCTCCTCTGATTTGTCTTGTTTGTTCCCATAGCCTCTTCTGGTTTTAGTTCTCAAGAAATCCAATAGAATCTTATTAAAATTCATGTAAGCAATTTTTTTTTCCTTTCTGGTAAAGCCCAATTTCAAAGTAGGAAACTGACCTTCATCACATAAATTCACTTGGTTCAAGGTGAGCATCACCTGCGCAATGGGCATATCAAGGGTTTCTTCCATTTCTTCCAGTACCAAATCTTTCTGCACCAAAAAAACAACCTCCAACTGCCTTAATTTTTCCTTGAAAAATGTATCCGTGTGCTCTTCCACTATTACGGGGGCTTTTTGTGAATGCCTGGGTTGAGGCAAACTTGTTTTGGGGATAAAGATAAGCAGGGGCTTCCACTGGGCCAATGCAACGTTTTTTCCCAAGGTTAGCCCCAGGTAGTTTTTGCACTCAAAGGTAATCAACTCTTGATCCTCCAATGCTGAAGTGTCTGTACCCCACCCCATACCAGTTGGCAAGATCAATGTCACATTTCTTTTTTTCTGACCTTTCTGTAACCATTCATTGGAAAATGAGCCAATGCTCTGCCCTGGTGACTGTCTGCGCCTTTTTGAAGAAAGCCAGGTGGGGGCCAACATGTGCCAAAGCTTGGATGGAGTGCACAGGTTTTGGGTTTTCTGATCTGGGAGCTCACTGCTTGAGCTAATAGGATGGGAACTTGCATTGCTTTCTGAGCTTGATATTATGAACACTCCAGCCTGATCTGGGGGCTTACTGCTTGAGTCAATCCAACGGCAAAACATTTCTGTGCTCAGAATAATGCACCATCCAGATGTGGGGTTAGTTCTTAACACTGGACAGTAAAATGACCTCCTGATGCATTTGGCAATAGCTGAAAATAATGTTAACCATGACGGCACACCTTTGTTTTGATTTTTCCTGCCAGCTCTGGGTTAAGTATTCATCTTATCTGCTATGTCAAATGGCGCCTTTTCCACCCTTCCTTCCATGTTTCTTGAAGTATCCACCGTTTTGGAACCACACAACGCCTTTTTTGATTTTATTTTTGTCTTCCCTGAATTTTTGGTTCCCACGTCAGTTCCAACTCCTGATTTGGTGATTGCTATAGCCCCTATCTCAATTGCATTATGTTTTTCATTGCCGAGAGAAGATAAGTTGCTGCTTGGGAGGCAATCCTTCTTATCAAGTTTTGCTTTTTTGCCCTGTTTTGGGTAGGGGCGCTTGTTTTCCCTAAACTTCTCTAACAGATTGGAGGATAGGACCAAAAACAAGGGATCAGCCACACTTGGACTTTCAACTGCATTCATGAGAGTATTAATGTCAGGAACTCAAAATTTGTTCTTGGTAATTTAACTAAAATCTTTGCCATTGATTTCAATTTAATTTTTCTCAGTAGAGTCTGGTGTGTCTTGATTTTTTTCTACTAGCTGAATTGCCTTGTGGCTATATTGAGCCAATTGGTGCTTACTTTTGAAGTTTTTTTTTCCACACGCTGTTCCAGAATTACTTTCAGGACCTTCTTTTGATTGTTGATTAAGCACGCTGATCAAAGGGAAAGAAATCAGAAATGGAGCCCACCCGTGATTCTTTACTTAGTTTTTGTGAGAAAAAGCTTTGGAATATGTGTCCCTTTCACTATCCACTAGCTTTGAATTATATTTATTATAAGCTACTCATTTGTCTCCTACCTCCCTTAGTTGCGTTTTTGACTCTCACTGCTGATTGTTTTGATTGCTAACCCTCAGTTTTTCCCATGTGCAAGATTTCCAAAGGTCCATACAAGCCAAGGACACCTTCTTTACTCTTGAAACTTTTTTTGGTCTTGTGTGTCCATCTATAGTTGACATGCTTCTGAAGTCATAAGTGTCACGTTTTTGATTGATTCCAAGCCTTGACTCCCCCTCACCTCAAATTAAACTCAAAGTTTAAACGTACAATTCATTGTCTTGTAGCCTCATCCTTGGGTTTGCAAATTGTTTACTGGTGTCTCACAGGTAAGTCATTCCCATGCGTTCAAAAGCGTTTTTCTGAAAATTATCTTGATAATTGGAGGCCCTTGTAGAAATTTTCACCATCATGTTGCCCGCACTCCACAAGAAACAACCTTCAAAGGCGCCTGGGACCACCGTCATGGTCCATGCTCCACCCCAGGCACTGGATGATCCAATATCTGCCCCAGATCCACTTGCGCCAGGCATGCCTCCACCAACTAACCTCAATGGTACTACCAATCAGCCTGATGAAGCTTCTGAGTCTTTGGGCTATGGATCTGATGATGACCACTCATCCGTTGAGTACTTAACCAAGTCAGAGATCAAGTCTGCCAGAAAACCAAAAGTAGATTTCCGTTTTGCAACTGTCCCGGGGAAGCTTCAATTTCTCTTGGAGCTGCAAGTGAAGTTTCAAGCTAGATCCACTACCAAGTCAATTCTACTTGACATGATTCATCATATCTTCCCCTTGTACAACCCTGGACCCTGCTACACTAAGGCGGTTTTGATCCGTGCCTTTAATGAAAAAGTCTCACCTCTAATCTCCGAGTTCCATCACATTAAGAAACAATCTTGCAAGGCTGAAAAAAACCTTCACAATTCTGAGATACCGGATGGGAAGCAAGGTGCCATACAAGTTATGGAAGATGCTCCAATGCACAAAGGCACGCATTGTACTCTCAATTTATGTGGCATAAATCCCCATAGCCCCAATATATCCATTGATGTACTTTTTGGTATTGTGTCTTGAGTCCGGCCACAACTTAAGCTACCAACGGTCATGAGCAAAGCTTTGGAAATCAGGTTTTTTAACCAATACATCCAGCCCCCTCCTAACGGAGGATACCCTCTGCCATTTACCCAATTCCACCAACCAATTCCAAAGCCCTATCACTAATACCTCAATTGAGATGAGATCCATTGTGCCCTTCAATGTCACTGCCGCCACATCTACGTCCCCATAGCTACCACAAAAGTTATCCTTCTGGCCATCTACAAACAATTTGTTCTTTATGATGTTTCCGACAAAGACATATTTCAGGGAGTCAACTATTATGTTCTAAATCAATCTCACTTGACGTAAAATGTTGCGTGCTAACACCAGTGGAGCCCGCTCTCTGTTATATTCTATTGAATGTTGTGATGGTTGACTTGTGCTTGTGCTAGTGCAAAATGCAATGTCAACCTTGGCTTTTCTGCGTCAAAATTTGCGTGTTAATGCCGGTGGAGCCCACTCTCCATTATATGTTATTGGATGTTGTGATGGTTGACTTGTGCTTGTGCTGGTGCAAAATGCAATGTCAACCTTGGCTTTTATTTCACCATGTCTGCATGCCACAGCTTTGGCCATGAAAATCTTCGCCCTATTTGCTTTTCATTGTACAAGAATTGCCCACTACTTGCAATGGTGTTACAGTGCAAGCATTAATTTTTTTTTAGCTTGAGAAACTACTATTGTTGCTCCGTCTTGATCTCTTGAGTCAACGCCTCTTTGAAGAATCTCTTAGTTTTCCATTACCTGACCATCTCACGCACAAGTTTCACTGATCAGGTGCGCTCCTCTTATATTCTATGCCACTTCGCAGACAAAACAACAAGTCTTGTGTACCTGCTTGAGTCATAAATGCGGTACAAAAAATATTGGATGAACGGTGCTTGGCTCCGCGGTAATCTTTTTCTTTCGCAGACAGCTCACCAACACCAACTGGATGATCAGGCCCAATGTGAGACATCAACTTCAGACAGAATTTCCTCAAGTCTAGGTAAGTCATTTTTTAATTGGTTCAGCCTAGGTAGGACTTGATCCCTCTTAAAATTTCACATCCTCTTGTGTAGACACAGACTCTTCCATAGGGCATGATGTGATTGGGGGCTTGACATCGACGGAACCAGACCAGGGAGGTCAAGGCACTGCCCAGGACAATGATCTTGTTGCCATCATGGAATATTTGAAAGGCCTAGAGAAAGCCACTGGGATCAACCGCGCCCTAGAAGCCGTGACTGAATGCTTATCATTGACTAGAATCAGCCCAGGGGTAGCCGGAGTCAAGTATGATCCAGGTATGTACTTTTTTCTTTTCCTGATTTTTGTTGCATCTAAAATGAATGACCCGCAATATTCCCACACCAACATTCTGATTCAACATTGAACCAGGCAAAAACATTATATCCCCTTTTCAATCTACTCCTCCTGTTTTTGCATACGGAATACTTGTTGCTACCATGATGGCAATCTTTCAACCAGCTTCCAACCATTCCTTGGCTTGGCTATTGGGGGGCCAGCGGGACTTGATTGAGCTGGTTCTGTGTAATGGCTTCCATTCAGGTTCCTTAACTTGGTCATTGACAGCTATGGAACAATTGGCATTGGATATGCTCCCTTTGGATATTCAAAGTACCATGAAATGGTTAAAGATTTACCCTGTCCTTCATCAACTAAACTGTTGTGCCTCATGCTTTGCCACTTATCCATTGGATTGGACCCCCAACCTTTTTATTCACCAATTTGATCAACTGGATGGGGATAAATCACTAAACAGTGAGCCCCTGGACTCACTGAATGATGCAATGCCTAATTGCCAGGGAACTTGCAGCGAACAACTGTTCCAATTGCGCCATTCAGTCCCAACTCCAGTGCGTCTGTTTGCCTACCAAAGTCTCAAGAATTGGCTGGCTTTCTTTTTCACTCAGCCTGGTATTGAAGATGCTGTTGACAAGTTGCTCACCCAAGATTCTACCTCACCTCCCGATTCTTCAACCAATCACGTATTTGATATTCACAACTCATTGATTTGGAGAGAGTTTAAGGGGACTGACGGCTAACCTTTCACAAGGCATTCAAGGAATCTTATTTTTTGGGCTTTTTATCAATGCCATCAACCCATATGGCAATAAGCAGGCGGGAAAACATGCTTCAATTACGTTCATGATCCTTGGTTGTATGTCCCCGCCCTATCAGATAAGATTCCAGCCGCAGAATCTCTTCTTGGTTGGAATCGCTCTGGGTCCAAATTAACCAAGATTGACTCAGAAAAACTGGATTCTCAAGCCTATGGTCAAGCAGCTCTTTTCTTTATGGAAAACAGGCGTCTTCCTATCATGCACTTATTGTCATCCCAATGGCCAACATATCAGGGCTGCTCTCCTACCAGTTTTTGCCAATCTCGCGGCGTTGCGTTGCACCTTGGGCTTTCCGGCACACAGTTCTAACAAGTTGATGTGCTTCTTCTGCAACACTTCCAAATCCAACATTCAAAATCTCAAAATTTTTTCCTGGACTCCCCAAACCCCAGAGCACCAAGTCGAGTGGGCACATGGATCCTGTGATGCTAGCACATTCCAAGAACGGCATTGAATATTCATCCAGAATGGAGTACAATACTTGGTGTTGACCAATTCAGATTATTGGAGGCCAATTGGGTTTCAGAATGTGGGCGCCATGCACAATCTCCTCCTTGGCCTTTTTAAACGGCATTGTGTTTGTTTCTGGGCTGATGCTTGAGAAGGGTTCAAACAAAGACCGTGAATTTGCCAACATGAAAATCCCCAAGGCTGAAATATCCAAGCTAGCCAAAGAATCTCAATCTAATGATGCCCAAACCTATGCCAACAGAGCGCCTGAAACCTCAGAGGACACCAATGACTCGGAGAATGATTCCAATGATACTGACAAGCTTCCCTTCCTTAACCATCACTTCCACACTAACACCCATTCCAGTGACACAAACTGGGAGGGGCCCAACCTCTTGACTTTGGGCTGGGGCGGCAAATGGACAGCTGGCTCAGAAGATGACGTTGTTTTTGACTTGGCCATGTTGAACGTTATCAACGGACTTCTCCCTCAAATCCACTATCCCTCCTGGATCAAACAAGCAGTGCCAGTGCTAGGAAAAGCGTCCAACGTAAAATTGAAGGCTGGTGAGTGGTGAAACCTCTTCCAAATTCAACTGCCACTCATCCTTACCAAGGTTTGGTATGGACAAAACCATGTGGACATATCTCTTTTGAAAAATTTTGGGCATCTAGTGTCAGCTGTCAACCTTGCATTGAAACAATCAATGACAGCTGAAAACATCAATTCTTATTCCTATCAGATGAAAGAATATCTTTCCAGCTCCATTGTTATCTTTCCCAAATGCCAATTGGCGCCCAATCACCACATCTCAATGCATTTTACAGAGTGTCTAGCGTGTTTTGGTCCTGTTTGCGCGTGGCAGTTGTTCCCTATGGAACGATTAATGAAGAAAGTATTTCATTCAAGTCACAACAACCCCCTGGGTTAGCCTGATGAGTATCAGATCTAATTCTGAAGTATAATTGCTCACTTACGACTTTTTTTGTACTCTTGCTTCTGCTATTAGGTCAGTTGGAAATTACATTTCTGAAAAAATTTTTCCGGGCAAGTAATTTGCATGGCTTACTAGGTAGACCCAAATTCTTCCTAGCCTCTCTCAAGCCGTACTTACCAAAAATTACAAATATATATTATCCAGCAAATTTCACACCAAAGTATTCTCCACATCCCCTTCACTCACCAACTCTCAGCAGTTTCAATTGCCAAAAACTTGCAGATTGTCTAAATGCCAAGCCAGGCAATATGAATTGGATTGTATCAAGTGAGTGGACTCGCTTGACCGAGATTGAAAGAAAGAATGCCGCCCTTATATCTTCTCAATGTGAGCTTCATTGGCAGTGCACCCATAGAAATGTCAGCTTTTCAACATGGAAGCAAAACCCAAAAAACAGCATCCTGTCTGTGATTTCCATGTTAGCAAAAACTCTGCACGTTGTACAGATCAAAACTATATTTACTCATTCAATACTCATAAACAATCAAGAACAAATATCAAATACGTGGCTCAAGGTTAAACCACTGCCTCCAATTGCAGGGACATCCTCTAATATCTTCACTGAACTTAACCAACCTCATCTTCAGCTCTATCTACAACTCCCAGTGAGTAACAACAAGTATATTATCAACATTAACAATGTAATTTCTCATTGTGCATGGATTGAGTACAAATCAGGTGAAATTGTATCCAAAATAGATTATCCAGTAGTGAAATTACTTTCCCTTGATCAAGAGTGAAGCTTTTTTATTATTACTCATTCATCACCTCAAAATTGTAAGACTTATTTCATTGAAATTCATTTGCAACTGCTTCAATGGTTTATTATTCTCAGGAATATATATTTTTCACAAATTTGCTTGGTTTCAATTGGTGAATTTAATAATAAATTGCCATTCTTTTTGTTATTCATACAAAAAAAAAATTGAATGAAGCTCTTTTGACCATGAAATAAAATAAAATGAAATGTAAAGAGTTTAATAAGGAAATCAAATCAGTACAAACTCAAAAATGATGATATAATGTTTGTTGATTAAGCTGTATCCCTGTGTATGACTGAAGATAACTTTTAGGGTCTTTAAAGAGAACCAAAACTTTGGAAGAAACCACAGTGTTTCTGGGTGAATTTAAGCCGGATGAAAGAAGTTTATGGGGGAGAATAAAAATAAAAATGGCTGGTGCTTGGTCAATAAGACTATGAATAGAATACAAAAATAAATTAAAATAAAACAAGAATCAATAACTTGATCAAAAAATGATTTGATTCTATAAGGTATTTAAAGGAGGAAATATAAAGAATCCATAATGAAGGCAATATAAAACTACATAGGAATATCAAACTCACAAGTGAAGATTTAAACATGTTTTTTCAGTTGTGTTTGGCTTTTTAAAAGAAAATGAAACATTCCAAAGCCACAAATGAAATCCATGAGGTAATTTGGATGAAAAAATGGGGCAAAAAACCATCAATAGAGTATTCTGAGTATGATGCTGGGTATGAGCTTGTCTGTATTGGGATAATTATGGTGAAAATTTGGAATTCACCAAGCCCATAATTCATATATTTCTTTTTGGATAAATTGGAAATTCTTGTAGTGAACAACACAGACTTCTCAAAAAGATCCCCACTTGAACTATTTCCTAATTAAGACTCTGAGCACTCATGCTGGTAATCACGCTTTTTGAAGCTGAAAAAATAGAAATCTCCTTTATTGTACGCCAACTAAGAAAATATCCTCTGATAATCTCCAAAAATATTCTCATCCTTTGATAAATTCTTGTTTCTTCCTCTTGATCCCCCACTTTCTGGTAAGGGTAATGTCCTCCTCATATATATACAACTCCAAAAATTAAATACTCCAACAAGAATGTAAACTTCAAAAGAAAGACCCCTCCTCTAACTGCCTCTGTGCATTCCGCGCTGATCCTCCTTAACAATAGTCCAATCCTTTACCCAATCCCATGACTTGCAGTAGGTTTGGTGGTCATTTTGCTGATTTTCCCTAACAGTTGAGTCACTCCAATGCATAAAAAATGACAGATCCCCATCAATCTTCCTAAGTGGATCACTCCCAACCCTGCATGCGGCATTACTACAGATCCCCAAAAATCCAAGTGCCGCCTCCTCAGCTTCAGTGTTGATTGCCCCATAATCCTGCAAACTCAGTTCATAATCCATGATTGGCCTAGTCTCTACTACTTAGCTTTGATCAATTGCTTGTGGACTTTTAAATCCATAGTCAGGGAGCAGAAGTTATGTTTGACCACCTTTGTTGTGTGCAAAAGGCAAAAACTCTGGCCCATTCTTGTCATTGTGCCAGGGAAAGCGCGCGCCACACAAATGCTCAGCCCCTGACTTTTGTAATCTGGATTATACAGTCCGCCAACGCGCATCTCCTGAGGCTATTGTGCTGCGGAATTTCAACCACTGCTGAGCTGCTCCAAGTAAAATGTCCAGTGCTGAGCCTACTTGCCTCCTTGTATGTAAATAACTACCACATTCCCCCACAACTTGAATTCTTTCCCCAGGATTCCCATGCTCCACAATGTTAGACAGCCCTTTGGATAACCCACTCTCCAACTCATAAAACTACAACCAAGACTTGCCTGAAAGAAAAACTTCACCATGGAATTGTGCAAGTACTGCACAAGAATGCCAAGAAGGTGCACACATACTGCCGGTCTTCCGGCCTGCAATGCCTTCCATCTAGGCTACCACAGGTGTTTTTCTGTTTCCCCAAGGCCTGGATCCCTGCACACTTGTCCCACGCCAAATCCTTGCTCCACCTCTGGCCCCCGCCGTGGCCCTATGGCCAACTTTGTGGTGGATGATGATGAGCCAATCAAGAACAAAAACTGCACTCCAGAGCCAGATTTCTCTGCCTCCTTGTTGCCTGTTTCCAAGGTCATGGACCTGATTTCTCCCCCTCCTCAAAGCACAGACTTTGCTACTGCCACCACCTGAGCCTGGGGCCGCCGTCATAACTTGAATTTGGGACTTGGCCAAGTACCTTGCGTTCCCAAAACAGCTCCCACCTTTTTCCAAGTGGCTCAACCTCTGATACCCCCCGGCTGCGCCCAAAATTCCTCTGTTCCAACCTCCATCACCCACCCTTCCAGCACCAACTACCCCAACCACAACTCCTCCTTCAGAGATTGAGTCCATGCACTTGGTCATTGTGATCAGATCCAATTTGCCGCCCATACCACATAAGTTTTTTTTATACTAACTCCAAAAAAAAGTCTCCTAACAGCTCCTGCACCCATATTTGAGTCCCTGTTGCCTCCATTTCCGGTCAAAAGATCTCTGTGTCTTTCTTCTCCTATCCGGTGTAGAGACTCCTGTGGGATTATGTAAATAACTTAGCAAATAGCTTGCTGGCAGTCCTTGAAGGGGAATTTAGTATTACTTCTACTCCTTTAGAGTATTAGTAACACTAAGAGTGGTTTTGAATTGCCTGCCCTTCTAGTACTATAGTAAGTCTGCACAATAATTTATTTAAATTAATGGCTGGTTTCTTTGAGACTTAGTATAGGTCTCAGATCAGATCTTGATTGGTTATTAATTGTTATTGGTAGGGTTGTTGAAGAATGGACCAGATGTATTGGCTTATTGGTTAGTGGTTGATCAGATATGTGTGATATTTAACCAATATCCCAATATTGAAGGGTTCAAGGGTTTTATCAAAGGGGTGGTTCAGGAGAGGACCCAAGGATGGGTTTACCCACAGGGGGCTGGGTAGAGGAAAAAAAGGGTTGGCAGTCCCTTTTTGTTGTGCTCTCTATCCTTGTAAGGGTAATTATTTAGTGATGGGTGGTTTCCTTTAATTTGGTGCTGAATAGTTCAGGTCACAGAAGAACCCTTATTCAAAGAACCTAATGGGCTGGTTTCAATGGTTGATGAGCTTATAGAATTGGTCTTTGATTTCCTTTTTTGTATTGTTACACTGACAATCTCCTTTTTTTTTATATCTGGGTAGGACCACAGATGATTGGGTGGTAATTGGATGATGAGTAGTTGATGAGTGGGTGGAGCTCCTGGATGGTGGATGATGATGGTGATAGTAGTGGGGGATACAACCTGGATAGGGCAGAGAGGCCCTCCTTAAATAGAAAATCTGGTCCTCAGGGGATGCTCAGGGCTGCCCCTGAGGGTGCCCTGGGGCTTCCCCTGTTACAGTGGGATACAGGTACATGAGACATTTTAGCTGGTTGGGAAAATCTAATACAGTTACATGAGGCATTTCTGCTGGTTGGGAAAACCTAATACAGTTACATGAGGCATTTCTGCTGGTTGGAAAGAGGTTGTACTGGGGTTACATGCAGGCACTTGCCTACATTAATTGCTGTGTAGTGCTGGGTTGAATTTGTGCTGTGGTGAACTGGTACTGGTGGGTTGTTTGGCTCTACATGGTCCTAGCTGCCTGCATATATTGCTGGGTAGTCCTGTGGTATTTTCACTGGTGGTTGTTTGGTTACACATGGCCCAGACTGCCTGCATACATTGCTGGGTAGTCCTGTGGTGCCTGTACTGGTGGTTGTTTGGATCTCCATGGCCCTAGCTGCCTGCATATATTGCTGGGTAGTCCTGTGGTATTTGTACTGGTGGTTGTTTGGTTACACATGGCCCCAGACTGCCTGCATACATTGCTGGGTAGTCCTGTGGTGCCTGTACTGGTGGTTGTTTGGATCTACATGGCCCAGACTGCCTGCATACATTGCTGGGTAGTCCTGTGGTGCCTTGTACTGTTGGGTGTTTGGTTACACATGCTACTGGCTGCATAAATTGCTGTGTGGTGCTGAGGGTTGTTGGTACTGGTAGTTTATTTGGTATCACATTCTACTGGCTGTATGTACTGGTGGTTGTTTGGTTACACATGGCCCAGACTGCCTGCATACATTGCTGGGTAGTCCTGTGGTGCCTTGTACTGCTGGTTGTTTTGGTTACACATGGCCTTGCTTATGGTTCTGAGTATACAGGTGAGGTGATTGGTTGTATGTTTGGTTGAGGTGTTATGTTGGGATGTTACTGGTATGTCTTTAGGGATTCCAAGTATACCCATATGGCCTTTCACTAGTTTGTGATACCTGGGTGTGATATGAGCTGTCCACAATTTATTTTGGCTGTATCTTCTAAACCATGAGAGATAGAGGGGTAGTTTGGCTGGGTGAATATGGGTTATTTTTGGTGTAGAATCCATTTCTGAGGTTAAATTTATGATTGGGATTATATTTATACTAGAAAATTGAGTCTGATGGCTATAGATTAGGTTTGGTCTACCACACCGGACTCTGTCTCCTCAACTCTCCTTCCAATCCTCTAATGCCCACCCATCTAGATTGACCCAATTCTGCCTGGTCTCTCCGTATCATGCTGCAATCCAAATCAAAAACAAAGATTTCAGTCAATGAATTGAGGAAGCTGAAATTGACTGGTACCTTGGTGATTTGGATGAGCCAATACTGGTCATCCTCCAACCTTTGGTTGGAATACAAGCTGCAGAGTTTTGCAAGCTCCTCCATGAGCATCATTGCGCTGGTGGTGAGCTCCATTGCAGGCTCTGCCGTGCCATCTTCCTTCATTAGATTTTCACCAAATATATCTCTATTTTTCTTTTAACAAGCCAAATTATATAAATAGGATAAAAAAAAATCTCTACCTAAAAATTTAAATTTTTCTCCATGCTCCTTGATTCTTGTATATAATCTTTGAAATAAATATGATGCCTGGGCCTCCCCAGAAAGGAATCCTCTTGATTCCCCGCACCATCCTACAAAGAGAGACACACCCACACACAAAAGGAAAGACAATCCTAAAAAAAAACTCTGCAAATAACAAATCACCTAGGGGACCTGAATACACCAGAAAAAGGCCTCTAGACACTGGACCTTCCATGCTGCTTGATTGATCTGGCTTCCCTGCCCTGATATGGACCACGTCCAGCAAGATCCTCCCAAAACGTGCATCCTCATCCATTGGAATACCCACCTCCCAAGGTAATGTGGTACTCCTCCACTGACAAGCCTTGCAACTCGGCACCCAATCCCGCACCGTTTTCCCCAATCCTGGCCACCAGAACCTAATCTTAACTCTCCTCCCCGTTTCTGCCTCCCCCCAATGCCCTAAGTATTTGTGGAGTCTCCGTAAAAAATCCTCCTGATCCTTCTGCCTAATAACCACCACCAAGGTAATTCAAAGCGCCCGCTTCCATAACTGCCTGTCTTGGGGAAAGAAATTGCCAAAACCATATAACCTCCATTGCCAACAAAACCTCCATAAAAAAAAGCCTCCAAAGATAATCCTCCAATGCCTGAAACCTACCAAACTGTTTCAGGGGAAGTTTTCTGAGTTCCCCAGCCGTTTTTGCCACTGTCAGAAGCCTCTTCCCCCCATCCAAATCCTCCTCTTCTTTGCACCAGATCTCTGGATATCAAGACAAGGCATCTGGCATTGTAAAAGCCTTCCTTGGAATGTGCCTGACCGTGAAATTGAACAACTGCAAGTATGCAATCCTCTGCATCATAGGAGCATTAGGCAAGGATGGGGAATTAATCTTCTTAGCTAGCGCTTCTGCATCCACCAGAAGTTCAAATGTCACCCCCCACAGGCCATGCTGTAATCTCCACACAATCCTTGTCACCCCGCACAACTCCAATTTGGGCTGTGAGTACCAAGTTTTGACCTCCAAAAAGGTTACCAACTTGTAGAGAACTGGCCTGCCTTTCTCTTTATCTTCTTGTTAGAATTATGGCCAGCAATAAGCTTAGGCAAATGAGCAGTGTTTAAAGCAAAAGAAATGCTGGACACTGGGTGTCAATATTGGCTAATGGGGCCCTCAAAATGGGGCAATATTTTGGATGAATTTGATTTGAATGATGAATGAATGGATGGAAAACAGCAGGGAGAAGAGCTCCTTAAGTACAAAAGATTAGCCTCTTGTGAGCCCATGATACAACAAGCCAAAAGGCAAATTTTCCGCCAAAAAAGAGTTCTACAGGCTCTAATTTCCTTTTTACTTGGTTTGGACTACATCAGCCCACATGGCATCAGTCCCTGTAACCTTAAAACCAGCCTATTCCGGTTATTTCTGGTGTTTCCACCTCAATGGGGCTGAACCAGCCCCTTAACTGTTCATTCCCCTTGGCTGGTTGGCCGTTAAAACCAGCCATGATGACCTCATTACCTTGTTTACGGGCTGGTTGCCTCATGAAGCCTGTCAGCTCTCTGATACCAGGAACCTTGCAGTCCTTTAGCTACAGAGAGTGATAAAAGAACTTGGAGCAATAATATTCCAAAGAATAAACACTTTAAAGCTCCAATAATGGTATGGTAAGAGCAAGTGCAAGGTTTATTTGGTTTGGTTATAAATATTTTAAATACAATATAAAAAGAGGGGCCACAGTATTATACTACTGGGGATCTTTACAGACTAGCAACCTCTCTTCAAGGGGCCTCCTTAGGCAGTTTAAGAACCTTGGAATAAATATGGGTGCCTTAGAAAGGACTTATTCCACTAATGGCCGGGCTTAACAGCGCTAGTGGCCTAGACAGGAAGGGAAACACTCACTCTGAGCACTTGACCACGAAAATCCTGGAATAATTGGAAGGTTTTCAGAGCAGATGGGGTTGATTGCTTGACTAAACTTCAATGGTTGATTGGTTAATAAAGGTAAATAATACTACTACAGACTAAGTCATAAATCACTTGCTTATCTTCATATAAGCACTTGATTAACAATGACACCGTGTCTGATTGATAATAAATAATTCCTGATAACTGATTAACTTATTGGAAACAGAAGTGCAAAAGAGCCCGTTTAAATATTCCTTTTTGGGTGCTTGAGGACCTCTAGAAGGGGTACTAGCCATGGGCTGAGGCTAGGGGGGCAATCAGGGCAAGATTGGCACTTCCTCAAGGTGCTGTTAGCCTTCTGGCCTTAGATCTGTCAAGGAACAGCTCCTTTTTAGCTGCAGGATCTGTTAATCAATAGATTAGTCATTTTGCTGATCCTGCACTGATCCTCAATTTGTACAGTAAGTACTGGTCCAAAGTGAGCAGACGTGGATGTTTATTGATTTTCCATCCTCTGCTGATCCTGTATGTAATTTTTAATAATTTTTACGACCACTCCTTATGTAGTTTCGTGGTCTTTGAAGATTCTGATCAACTTATTTCGTGGTGAGTCTGGATCTTTATTTAATTAATAAAAAATACTAAAAATTAGTTACTAACTAATTTTATTTGATTTTTAAGGTTTTTGAACCATAATCTATGCTCGTGTGGTAGCTTTACATATGTAGTGTAGATCCTACTATATTGTAGCTTCTCTGAGCGGTACCTGGATGTCATAGGAGGCGCGGGGATCAGTCCATTCAAATGCGCGCGGGGACTGATCCGCTGCTCAGATGCGCGCGGGAGTTCAGCGCTGTAGGGAAGCGGGGCTGCGTGCGGGAGTTGGCGTACGCGGGAGTCCAACGCTGTAGGGACGCGGGGCTGCGTGCGGGAGTTGGCGTACGCGGGAGTCCAACGCTGTAGGGACGCGGGGCTGCGTGCGGGAATTGTGACAAAACACAATTTCCCGTGTAACTCCTAAACTACACACAACACCTGGATTTCGACTGAAATTTAGGTGTGAAACCTATACATGACATATCATGTGAAATATTAAAATGGCTAAAAGGTGCCATACTGGTGCCATGGTCATTTACCATTTTGTATTAAATTAATTAAAAAATATAAGGAGTAAGAATTCAAGGGTGGGGTCAGTGAGTGACCCTACCTTATTTTGGGTGGGGAATCCATTTCTGCAATAATATTTATGGATTTCCTACTCCTTCATTTTATAATAATTTTATTTATTCATTTATCTTTGTTCCTTTTAATTTTGTTAATATTATTATTGTTTTTGCTTTTTCAGGTTGCTCTGTGCTAAGTAGCAGGCTGACAAAGCCAGCCCCTGGCCCCCCAAATGGGCCAGGTGGGACCCAGCGCACACCTGGGTCGGGTCTCAGACTCACATGGAGGGGGTGTGACCAGTGGACATGCTGTCCCCCCCCTCTTTCTCTCAAATACCTGGTGGGGGCGGTTTAATCCTCTCACCAGGGGCCCTAGGGGTCAATACCCCCAGGGAATTGTCCAGAAAATTGGCCTGGGAGGTGATCAGGTCCCCCCAGGCCCATCGCTCCTCCCCCTTGGTAAAGGGGGGGGGAGAGCGCCCCTTTGCTTGGTCGCTTCACACAATCAATGTTGGAGGGGTGATGAATTCCCCCCCACCTGCTTGTCGCTACTCTTGCAGCCGGCGCCGCCACCTCCTTGGGCAAGGGGGTGGTCAGGTCCCCCCTTTCCTGACCAACCACGCTGTTGCGGTCAGTTGCTGGCTGGTTCAACCCAGCCAGCTTGCCCCCATCCCCCTCACAATGGCGAGCAAAGGGGGGGGAGCAAGCCGGGGCCGCGAGCCCTGGCTCCACGGCCCTGGTTGGGACCAGCCAGGCCTGCGCGGGATCCCTCGGCCACACGACAGCCCCGCACGGGCAGTCGGGCCCCACATGGGCCGTACAAAGGAACACAGGCGGCCCAAAATGGGCCGCAACGCAGGCAGCAGCCCTGAGCGGGCTGCCACACGAGCGGAGGCCCATAGCGGGCCGCAACAGGGGCGGCGGCCCCAATGGGCCGCCCCAAGCGCAAATTGTGAGAATTACATACTTTGGTGGGCCAGCCCGTCTGGCCAAGTATGTCCATTATAAAGCTTGAGCCCTTTTATGCCCAAATAAGCCCATCTGGCTTGGGTGGCCCATCCACCCTGGCGGGCCTGTGAGGGCCTGTGTCCCAAAAGACCATAAAAATGTGTTTTGGAGCCCAACTGCCCAAAAACAATAACACCCACATAGGCCCACGTGGCCCACATGATGTCCAATGGGCCATGGAGGTCCATTTTGAATCCCATTTGGATTACACACTCCTATGCACATTACCTGAGTGCATCTACATTTCAACACACCCCCTGAATCTGAAAGGGATGCCATACACATACTAGACACAAAACCTTAATGTTTGTTCCTATCTAACGCCTTAGTTAAGATATCTGCAATCATTGCCCCACTAGGCATGTACCGTAACACTATCTCTTTGCAGTTAACTGCATCCTGTATATATTTATAATGAACATCAATATGTTTTGTTCTAGAATGGAAAACTTGATTTTCTGCCAACGCAAAGGCAGTCTGGATATCAGAATACAACAACGCAAACCCTTGTGGTTTATGAGTATCCTCTACAACCTTTCTCAACCATTTTTCTTCCTGTGAAGCTGAAAAGTACGCTCTGTACTCTGCTTCTGTTGACAAAAGACTTATTGCTGACACCTTTTTAGACATCCAAGACACTAGATTCTTTCCTAAGAAGAATACAAAACCACTTGTTGATTCCCTAGTGTTACCATCTGCCCAACTTGCATCAGAATAAAAAACCAAGTCAAAGTTTGATGAATTTGAAAACTGCAGTCCCAGACTGCTTGTTCCTTTAAGATACCTCATAACTCTCTTAAACGCTGACCAATGCCTCATGCATGGTTTCTCTAAGTGTTGTGACAAAATCCCAATAAAATAAGTAATATATGGCCTTGTAAACTGCCCCAAATAGTTCAAAGATCCAATAGCTGATCTATAATCATTCCCAGATTGAACAAACTCTAGATGCTCTTCATCTGTAGAATTTTCTAACCAAATGTTAGACTGCATTTGAGTACCAAACTCCTTTGCATCTTCTAAGCCATACTGCTTAAGTAGAGCTGACACATAATGGTTCTGATCCAACCTGATACCATTCTTGCTTTTACTAACTTTCATTCCCAGCACCTGCTGTGCCAGACCAAGATCTTTTATTTTGAACTCCTTTTTGAGTTTCTCCATGACTCTCTCCTTACCATTCCCAATAATAATAATTTTATCGACCCATACAAAAAAAATTGCATCCTTTCTCACAAAGAGAGAAGGGCTAGCCAAACTTGTTTTGAAACCAATCTCTATCAGTTTCATTCTCATAGTATTATACCATGACCTAGCTTCTTGCTTCAAACCATACAGGGATCTACACAGCTTGAGGACATACTCCCCTTTATCTGCTGAGAGGAAACTTCTCACACATATTTTCTTCATAGTTTATGGCTTGGTCTTGACCAGCCATTCCTTGAAACCATCAGTAATTGACATATAAAAAGTCCCTTCCTCTCCAAGTTTTGCATTCAAGTATGCAGTCACAAAATCAGCCTGTCTGATTTCTTCAACCAACTCCACTGCCAAAGCAATGATGTACCTGAAGTTGGACAGCCTTCCAGTTGGCAAGAAAGTCTCCTGGTAATCAATACCCTCTCTCTGTTTGAAGCCCTGTTCAACGCATCTAGCCTTGAACCTTTTCAAAACTCCATTAGTATCAAACTTCTTTGTTAACACTAATCTAGAACCAACAATAGTCTTTCCTTTTGGAACTTAATCCCGCTTAACCACTTCAAACACACTATTATTCTCTAGAGAATCAAATTCCTCAAAAATAGCTGTCTACCAATTGGCTCTCTCATCAGAATTCATAGCTTGGAAAAAGCCATTTGGGTTAACTCTATTACCCATTTCTGAACTCAACTTTAGAATCTCATTAAGCATACACTGTTCCTGAAGTGTATCTTCCTCATATTCTGTAGAAGCATAATGGGACTTCCATTCCCCATACCTATCAACAGGCATTCGCATCCTGCCACTACTTCTAACTGGAGGTGAAGGCTCATCAGGTTCTGATTCCAAAGACTCCCCTGAAGTGGGTACTGAACCCTCCTGTGGCACGTCTGCCACCTCAATATCATCACTAATGATATTCTATCCAGCCTCTGCTGGGGAAATAGGCTCCAATGCTATTTCCTGCTGTGATTCCTGAACAGAACTAGGTTCACCCCTTTTGAGTGGAAAGGTACTTTCTTCAAATTTTACATCCCTACTACGGATAACCTTTCTTGTCCCTGGAAAATAAATCCTGTATGACTTACTTATTGAGTCATAGCCCACAAGTGCCCCTGTTATGGCTCTAGGATCTAAATTTCCAACCATCTCATTATGGTGGACACTATAATACACCAAGCAACCAATTTTTCTTAGGTTTGATGTTTTTTTTTTTGGGGTACAACTTCCAAAACTGATAATGAGGACACTTCCCATTAACACTTACAATATTGTGCAACAGACACACTGTGCACACCAACTCAGCCCATAAAAACTTTGGTAGACAAGATTGAGCCATAATAGTTCTGACTTTGTCCAATAAAGTCCTATTCATCCTCTCAACTATTCCATTGTTTTTTGGAGTACTAGCAGTAGTAACTATATGAGTGATACCATAATCATTCAATAGTTTCTCAAAATCTTTACTCAAAAACTCACCCCCTCCATCAGTAAGTACCCTCTTGATCTCCCTAATCAAACCATTCTGTTTCCAGAATTTGAAGATTACTGAAACCTCCTCTGTGGTTTGATCCTTTGATCTTATTGGTTTTACCCAAACAAAGTTAGTTGCTGTATCAACCAAATTGATGAAGTATCATGCCGCTCCAAGAGACACTGGTGAAAATGGCCCTGCCAAATAAATGGAGAATTCCTCTCTAGGAACTTCTGTGTGGTCTCTACTCTTTGAGAACACATTCCTGGTCTTGGCCCCTAAGGTAAAACTCTCACAGTTGCTGTCTTTTACCTTATGGCCACTTCTATTGTGAGAAAAAGTGCTCAGAGCTGAAATATTGAACAAGTCAGCACAGAGCAACTTATTCCAAACTTGTCCACTCAGGATAGTTCTTGCATTCAAATCAATAACAAACTTATCTTCTTTAAGATAACAAATCTGGAAACCCTTTTTCCAGAGCACTCCAAGAGACACAAGGTTATAAGGCAAATCCAGTACATAGAAAACTTTCTCAAAAATTATTCTGAAACCCATGTGATTTGCAAGAATAACTTTTCCAATCCCCTTAATCTGGATTGTTCTTCCTTTTTGGTCAATATTTTCAACACCATCAAAATCTCTTATTTTTGAAAACAAATTTGGCTCAAAAAACATGTGGTCTGTACAACCAGAATCAATCAAAACAAGAACATCCTCCTTCAACAATCCTCCTGTAAGGAATGAAGAATTATCAGTCACTGATAAGTTCTCATTTTCAAGCTCAAGATTACATACTTCATAATCAATCAAGTCCATCTCTTGATCCTCTTTGATTTTAGCCTTCTTGTTGGGGACTTGTTCCACAACAGCTTGTTCAATTGAAACATCCATTGCCACCATAGCAACATTTTCCACGGCAAGGTTGACCTCTTTGTCTTCCTGTTCAATTTCCTTGGATTTCTTCCTCTTCTTGGCCTCCTTGCAATCCTTTGCATAGTGCCCCTTCTTCTGAAAATTATAACACAAGACCTTTGATAAATACTTTTTGGCCTTTGCCTTCTTCCCAGATTTTCCTGTCTTGCCCACCAGAGAAGTTCCTGTGCTCTCCTTCACCTTGAATTGAAGATAATCCTTTTCAATCCTTCTAAGCACATCCTCTTCTCCTGGAAGGGGATCCAACTGAGATATGATCCTGACCAAGGACTCATATTCTTTTGGCAGCTTTTGAAGAATTAAGAGTGAAAAACACTCAGGATCCATTTTCAGCCCAGATGACTTGAACTTAGCAATACTAGATCTAGCTTCCCCCACAAATTTTTTACAGTTGCCAAATTTCAACTTGAAAAATCTATTGAAAGCAATCCCCTTTTGATGAACAGAGTCACCAGCATACTTTGACTTAAGCATTTTCCATAAAACACTCCCCTTCCTCTTCTGTTCCTCCAACATAGTATCAGCAACCCATGTTACATGATGCTCATCCAAGTGTCTAAGAATAAGATGATAGGCCTTCTTCTCCAGCTCTTAACTGATCAAAGTATCATCTCCTTTAATAATATCCCCACAAAAGATTTTATCCAACTCACTGTCCATAAGGACAGCCCAAGCATTATAGTTCTGACTATTCAAAACTATCTTGGTGGAGTTGGACTCTGGGATATAAGAAATCTTCTTGGAAAACTTGAGGTCCTTGAGGTTGTCCAAAGTAAGGTATAAGGGTCTATCTTTCTTGGAAATAATGATGATGATGGTACTGATAATGTGCTAGAATTATGGCCAGCAATTAGCTTAGTCAAATGAGCAGTATTTAAAGCAAAAGAACTGCTGGACACTGGGTGTCAATATTGGCTAATGGGGCCCTCACAATGGGGCAATATGGTGGATGAATTTGATTGGAATGATGAATTAATGGATGGAAAAAAGCAGGGAGAAGAGCTCCTTAAGTAAAAAAGATTGGCCTCTTGTGAGCCCATGATACAACAAGCCAAAAGGAAAATTTTCCACCCCAAAAGAGCTCTACAGGCTCTACTCACCTTTTTACTTGGTTTGGACTACATCAGCCCACATGGCATCAGTCCCTGTACCCTTACAACCAGCCTATTCCGGTTATTTCTGGTGTTTCCACCTCAATGGGGCTGAACCAGCCCCTTAACTGTTCAATCCCCTTGGCTGGTTGTCCATTACAACCAGCCATTATGACCTCATTCACTTTTTTATGGGCTGGTTGCCTCATGCAGCCAGCCCCGGGCCCCTCAAATGGGCCAGGTGGGACCCAGGGCACACCTGAGTCTGGTCTCAGACTCACATGGGGGGGGGTGTGACCAGCGGATATGATTTCCCCCCCCTCTTTCTCTCAAATCCCTAGTGGGGGCGGAAAAATCACCTCACCAGGGTCCCTGGGGGTTGATACCCCCAGGGCATTATCCAGAAAATTGGCCTGGGAGGTGATCAGGTCCCCCCAGGCCCATCGCTCCTCCCCCTTGGTAAAGGGGGGGGGAGTGATGAATTTCTGAGCAAGAAAAACCAGAACTAAAAAAAAAAGATGAGCGTGGAGCATAAGAGGGAAAGACAACTGATCAAAAAAAACACATAGAGAACGCATACCAGAGAGGAGGACAGTTACAGGAGAGATAGGGAGACTCAAGAGATGAAAGATTTGAATAAGAACGCCTATGGAGAAGAGTCAATAGAAAAGAGTAAGAGACAAGTATGGAGGGAGGAATCCCTCCAGAGTTAAGCAGAAACAATCTTCGCACCAAATTAGCCTCAAGGATAAGTCTGAAGGTCTTGATTGCAAGAGATTCAGTTCGTAGCGGTTGAGCAGTTGAGAGATGAGTCTGAAGGTCCTGATGTTGAAGCAGTCAAGGTTGAGCCGTAAAGTTCAAGATTGGGGTCTGGAGAAGAACCTTGAGGATCTTCAGGATCGTTAGGTTCAATAAGATGATAAAGAAGGTTTGGAAATGAGCGAGGGGTAGCGCGCGACTTCAGAGGAGCGCAGTACAAGATTTTTGGAGGTGCGCAGTGCGCGGATCAGGAAAGGAACGCGGGACGGACTTGCAATGAGGAGAAAAGAAAGAATAAGGTGAAGGATTGAAGGTGAATAGAAAAAGAAAGGAAGAGTAGAGAAAGCTGTGTTTATTTTTAATTTGTTTCAGCAAAAGAGAAGAAGAGAGTAGAAGGAAAGCAAAGAAACTGTATTTGTCTCATTTATTTCAACCCCCCCCCCCCTTATTTTGATGCAAAGAGAGGTTGAAAACAGGTACTCAGCAGCCTCTGAAGAGAAGAATGGTTGCATGCCTTTGTGAGGGCATCATCAATCATGTCGTCTGTCGATATTAATCTGACATTGAGCAGTCCTTTGCTGAGGAGATCACGCAGCCATTTCATTTTTATGTCAAGGTGCTTTGTCTTCAAGTTTGAGCCAAAATGGTTGATCTTCTCAAGGAGACCTTTGTTGTCAATGCGGAAGATAGTATTTTCTAGTTTGGTTTTCCAGAGTTCGCTGATGAGAGCTTGTAGTCACTGGTCCTCCTGAACTGCGTCTGAGAGGGAAGTCAGCTCAGCTTCAGTGGAGGAAAGTGTTATGCTCTTCTGCTTTTTGCTGGACCACGACAACGGAACACCCTTCCATAGGCAGAGAGAGCCGCTCTGAGAGGGTCTGGTTTCATTGTCATTCGCCCAGGTCGCGTCAGAGAAGTACTCAAGACCGTTGGAGGGATGATTGGGCGAGGGCTCCAGCGCCAGGCATAAGGATAGGGGTTCAAGTCATCTGGGCTGAAAATGGATCCTGAGTGTTTTTCACTCTTAATTCTTCAAAAGCTGCCAAAAGAATATGAGTCCTTGGTCAGGATCATATCTCAGTTGGATCCTCTTCCAGGAGAAGAGGATGTGCTTAGAAGGATTGAAAAGGATTATCTTCAATTCAAGGTGAAGGAGAGCACAGGAACTTCTCTGGTGGGCAAGAAAGGAAAATCTGGGAAGAAGGCAAAGGCCAAAAAGGATTTATCAAAGGTCTTGTGTTATAATTGTCAGAAGAAGGGGCACTATGCAAAGGATTGCAAGGAGGCCAAGAAGAGGAAGAAATCCAAGGAAAGTGAACAGGAAGACAAAGAGGTCAAACTTGCCATGGAAAATGTTGCTATGGTGGCAATGGATGTTTCAATGGAACAAGCTGTTGTGGAACAAGTCCCCAACAAGAAGGCTAAAATCAAAGAGGATCAAGAGATGGACTTGATTGATTATGAAGTATGTAATCTTAAGCTTGAAAATGAGAACTTATCAGTGACTGATAATTCTTCATTCCTTACAGGAGGATTGTTAGGTGTTTGAAGCAGTGGACAACTTCTTTCCATTGAGAGAGTCCAGGAAGGTGATTGAAGTGCAATAGGATTGACAGAGCAGGGGCGAGGTCTGGGCAAGAGCGGCACAACAAGTAGTTCAGTATGCCAGTGAATTGGCAATAGTTGTATTTGAGTTTGCCAAACTCCAGTACATCTTCTTCAGAGGCTTCTCAAAGCTGAACTCCGGGGGACAGAGGAGTCTTTACTGGTTTGCAGTCATTGAGTCCAAGGAGTTCTAATCCTTTTTTAATCAGTTTGTTTTGGTTGAGTGTGATCTGACTGGGAGATAGATGAAGGTCCATGCCAAGAAGAGTGTCAGGTTCATGAGCTGATGAGTTAGGAAAGCGATTGAGAAAAAGAGTCTCAAAGCCATCAACGTTACCGACAACAACTAGATCGTCCACGTGGAAAAAGATGAACGTGTTTTCATCGTTGTGTATGTAGAGGCAGGGGTTGACGGATGATTGGTGAAAGTTGATTTCTTCAAACCACTTGGTGATGGTGTTGTACCAGTTGGCAGGAGCCTGCTTGAGTCCATAAAGGGACTTTTTGAGTTTGAGAAAGGGAGTTTTGCGCTTGGATCCTTTGGGAGTGGCTATGTAGATGTCTTCAGATAGAGGAGCGTAGAGAAAGGCGCTCTTTATGTCACATTTTCTGATGGGTAGCTTCTTTTCAATGGAGAGAGTGAGAAGGGAGAGAAGGGAAGGAAACTTTCCGGTTGGAGCAAAGGTATTGTTATAGTCGATTCCCGGTGTTTGCAGAAAGCCTTGTATGCACAAGCAAGCTTTCTTTCTTTTGGCAGAAGAGGCGGTAGCTGGTTTGGTCTTAAGAACCCATGTGGAGCGGAGGTAGGATTTGGGGACAAAGTCACAATCTTCCCACACATCCATCTCTTCAATACTTTTGAGTTCTTCATCCATGGGTTCTTTCCATTTGTTGGCCTCGGAGATGAAGGACATGATATCGGAGGAGAAATGGGAGTATTTGTCAGGTTTTATTCTTGAAGTTCAAGTTCTCAGCTTGTATCTTGGAGTATCACCGGTAGGTAGCAGAGAAGATGCAACGGCTTCTGATTCATCGTTTCTGTCTTCAGAGGATTCGACTTTGGGAACAGTTTCAGGATTTTGAGATGTGGGAGACAGAGATTTGAGGGGAGAGTTGACAAGAGGATTTATTAAGAGATTGTCAAGAGGCTTGTCGGAAGGAAAGTTGTAGGAGAGATCTGAATCAGACCAGATCAGAGAGGATTTTTGGATGGAGGGATTGAAGTCTAGGAATTGAACGTGTTTCATATCAATGATATTTCCGAGCTCCCCAAGGATGCAGTAAGATTGGAGTTTGTCATTATAGCCAATAAGAGTTCCTATTGATCCCTTAGGGAGAAGTTTGGAGGCAGGTTTAGTAGGAAGATTCAAATAGGATACTCTGTTGCCTATAGGACAGAAGTAGCTGAGGGGTAGAGTATGGTTTTTGTAGAGTTTGTAGGGCAATTTATTGGATTTGTGAGCAGGGATTTGATTAAGGGTGAGAGTGGCCGCCAATGCAACTTCATGCCAGTAGCAGCAATTCAGAGCAGAGTCAGTAAGTATGGATCAAATGGATTCAAGGATAGAGCGGTTGAATCTTTCAGCAAGACCATTTTGCTGCGGAGTGTATGGGTCAGAGTGTCTGGTTTTAATGAGATGATCTTTACAGAATTGGGAAAGTTCATTATTGATGAACTCGCCGCCACGGTCGGAATGAAGAATGGAAGGAAAGTACCCAAAACGCTTTGCTTCATGATTCAGGACATTGCTCAGTATCTCAGGTACGTCACTCTTATTCTTCAGGGGAAGAGCAGCGCAATATCTGGTGTTTCTGTCAACTACGGTGAGTAGGTATTGGTGTCTGTCATGAGATGGAGGAGAGATGGGGCTAATGATGTCCAGATGGAGTTCTTCAAAGGGCCTGGAGGCAGGAGTGTGATTTCTCTTGAAGCTGGCCCTGGTGATTTTTGAGACAGAGCAAGCTTCACACTTCTGAGATGCATTGACTGGAATGCCAAGCTTGTGCCTGATTCGGTGGTAGCTGACGTGGCCTAATGATTTGTGTAAGAGCTCAGCAGAGGTCAGGAGAGAGCTCAGATCAGGAGAGTGGAACTTGAGGCCGGGTAAGTTATTGTAGTAGCGACCGGTGGCAACTAGGGAATTGTCTTTGTAGAGGTGGAAAGAATTAATTTCAAAGGAGATGGAGAATTTTTCAAGGAGCAGACATCGAACAGAAAGTAGGTTGACAGTCAAATTTGGAACATAGAGCACGTTATTAAGGACAAGATTGCCATGCTTGTTGGTGAGTTTGACAGAAACTCTCCCTTTTATGGGAAGATTTTTGTTGCCAGATCCGGTGCGCACTATTCCTTCTTCTTCCGTGGAGAGAGCAAAGAAGAGTTTGGAATTTGATATCATATGAGCGGAGGATCCGGAGTCTAGGATAAAGATGGAGGGGTCTTGGAATTCAGAGGTGAAATTGCTGACATTATTCTTGGTCTTAACAGCTTGAGCGGGAGGACAAGGGCAAAGGTGAGGATGAAGGAGCCAGAATTTGGCTTCGGGGTGAGGAGCGTAGGGATTGTGCCATCCGCGTCTACATTTTGTGGATTTGGAGGTGACCAGAGCGGTGGGAGTTTCCTTGGAAGAGGAGACCGACGGGCGGAGCTGAAGGTTATTGAAGTGGACTGTAAGATGGTCCAGAACCATGTCAGGAACCACGTCTTTGTCTGAATGAGTGATTTGGCTCTTCAGATGATCAAGAGAGGGAGGAAGTTTTTGAAGAATGGAGTAGGCAATGATGTCGAGAGGGATAGATATACCAGTTTTGACAAATTTGGTGATTGAGGCCCTGATTTGAGTGATGAAGAGTTGGATGTCATGTGGATTGAACTGGATAGCGCAGAATTCATTGAAGACTCTGGCGCGATTCAAGGCATTGCAGGAGGCGAAGTAGTGATTGATTGACTTCGAGATGAGTTTGGAATCACTCTTGTTGGTTTGGTTTATGACATTAAGATGGATGGAGGCATCGAGTTTGGCGGTAAGAAGCGTGACAAGTTGGATGTTAACAGCAGGATTGAGTGATGCTGAGTCGGAGATCAAGGGTTCCCAAAGAGATTGAATCTTGAGGAGGTTGGTGGTCCTGGATCTCCATAAGGAAAAATTGTCGAGAGTCAACAGAGGAATGGCTTCCAGAGCTCCTTTGGAAATAGTGGATTGGAAACTGTCGCTCATGATGCGCAGCTGTTCTGGTTCTTAGTCAAGGGAGAGCGATTGAGTGGTAGCAATGATTTGACTGTTAATCGTGATGAATTTCTGAGCAAGAAAAACCAGAACTAAAAAAAAAAGATGATTGTGGAGCTTAAGAGGGACAGACAACTGATCAAAAAAAAACACATAGAGTACGCATAACAGAGAGGAGGACATTTACAGGAGAGATAGGGAGACTCAAGAGATGAAAGATTTGAATAAGCACGCCTATGGAGAAGAGTCAATAGAAAAGAGTAAGAGACAAGTATGGAGGGAGGAATCCCTCCAGAGTTAAGCAGAACCAATCTTTGCACCAAATTAGCCTTGAGGATAAGTCTGAAGGTCTTGATTGCAAGAGATTCAGTTTGTAGCGGTCGAGCAGTTGAGAGATGAGTCTGAGGGTCCTGATGTTGAAGCTGTGAAGTTTCTCAAGAGTCTCTTTATTTCAATTCAATCATCAACTCTTGTAACAGTATAGTCTGAGTACATGATTGGAATAAAGAGGACATAAATGAGTGTAAGTTATGGATGATAGAGATTGAAGAATAATGGAAACAAAGAAAGACAACGAGAGAGGTAGTGAATGAAATAGGTCACCTAGGTCAAAGGCACTGCTAGCGGACTTGACGTGGAGGTCGTGGTGGAGGGTCTAGTTGAAGTTGCTCCTCCTGGAGTTAGCTACGTTGCCAAGGTGGGGTCGCGTGCGGCACTGCGTCCGGTAAGGGTGAGGTGGTGAGACAGGGATACGGAGGTGACTGAGAGGGGATTCGGATCAAGGGAGAGAGCGGAGACCAAGGAGTGGATTGATCAATCAGGTTCCTCAGGGGATCTAGTCTTTTGGGTTGGAGAGGACGCCTGGAGCTCTCACGACTACAGTCAGGAATCTGCGCAACAGAAACTGCGCAGCTCCGCTGGGTCTTCAGTTAACACTCCTCCTAGATTTGGTGGAGGTGAGGTGTAGTTGGAGCCTGGCCTGTACCACTTTGACGTACCCGAGGGGCTTTGTGAGTATGTCGGCAATCATATCCTTGGATGGCATGTGTTCAACAGAGAGTAGAGACTTGGAAAAGAGATCTTGTACCTACTGAAACCGGACCTCAATGTGTCGTGAGTTTGGGTTCAGTTGGGCTTCCTTGCTTATAAAGTTAGCCCCCTGGTTGTTGTTTTTGATCTTCGGTTTCGCTATCGGGATGCCAAGTCCAATGATGAGAGTGGATAGCCACCTGATTTGTTTTGCACACAGGTTGATTGCCACAAATTCCACCTCCGTAGTGGATTGGGCAACGATCAACTGTTTCTTTGTGGTCCAACTTATGGGGTTGCCAAACAGGGTGATCACATAGCCGGATGTTGACTTTTAGGTGGTAATAGACCTGCCGTAGTCAGCTTCTGCCCATCTACACAGTTGATGTTGTGGGTCGGCGGACTTGGTGAACAGAAGGCCCACCAACTTTGTTCCTTGTAAGTATCGAAATAGGTGCTTCACCATCTTCCACTGGGCTTGAGTTGGCTTGTTGGCAAACTGAGACAGCAAGTTGACCGTAAATTGAATGTTGGGTCTTGTGTGAATAGCCAGGTGTATTAGGGTACCCAATGCCTTCTGCATGGTCTTGACGTCAAACTTGGGTGAGTCTTGTGCCACTACCTTGTGTATATTCATCGGCGCGGGGGCTTTCACGGCATTGAGGTGTTCGAAACCGAAGTCTTTCAGCGCCTTCTTGGTGAAGTCGCGTTGTTGAAGTTTGAGAGAGCCGTCCAGGTTCCACTCAAGGGTATAGCCCAAGTGCTGGGTTGGACGTTCTTGGAGTTTTATCTTGAAAGTCCCCCCCAAGAGCTTCAGGAACCGTTTGATCTCATCCCTGTCAGGGCCTACAACCAGGCCGTCATCCACATGGAGGTGCATCCGCATTGACTTAGACTGGTTCAAAAAGATTGATTCATCGCCGGGCAACGGAGCCATCCCAAGCGAAAAGAGTGTCTTCGTAAGGTGAGTACGCCAGCACCTTGGGGCCTGCTTAGTGCCATACAGGGACTTGTTGAGTATCCACACCCAGTCCTCCTTACCCGGTACTTTGAAACCCGCCACCTGCGCCATGTGGATCACCGCGTCGATGTTGCCATAGAGAAAGGCAGTTTTGACGTCGAATTGAAACGCATGCCACCCATTTTGAACCGTGGCGGAGAGAAGAGCTCTAAGGGACTCACTACAACCAACCAAGGAGTAGGTGTCGAGGTAATGCCGGGGGTATTCCTGGTGATTACCAAAGCAAACCCATCTTGATTTCCGCCGGGTGATTTCACCAAATTCATTCTTTTTACAAACCAGCCGCCACATGCCGCCAATGACTTTATGGTCTTCAGGTCGGGGAACAAGCGTACCTGTCTTGTGCATCAGAAGTGATTCATTTTCATTCCTCATTGACTCCATCCACTTGGGTCGTTCGTCTGGGTCCCCAAGAGCCTTTTCTACCAAAATTACCTCACTAATAAGGGCATCCTCTTCTGTGTTGTCGTCATTGAGCCAAGAGACACGCGGTTGCCTTGAACCAGAAAGGATAGCCGTGATGTCGATATCAGACGAGACATCTTGGGGGGCCTTGTCATAGTAGGGTACATAAGCGTAACCCTTAGGCGCAGGGGCAGGTACGGGGAGCGTTTCCGGAGCGTTTGTTCTTGGGGCCACGTCGACTGGGCTGGATGGGGGTTTATGACTTGAGATCGGGGGTGAGGACGTCTCTGGAGCGCCAGGAGCGGCAGATTCAGCATTACGGTGGGACTTCTGGGCGCGGGACAAAGAGATTGGTATGAGCTTGGAGGAGGTAGCAGGTGGGTCATTGTTTGAAACAACAGGCATCCAAGAGATAGTCTGCGGGAGCGAAGACGGAGATTTCTTGAGGGACTGGGCGGAGTTATATGGGAAAAAACCCCGTGTAGGCATGAAATCAAGGCTTACCACCACTTTCCATTTGGTTGGATCCAGAAATCTGCCGGCGTCCAAGTACAATTCGTACCCCAGAAAAAGGAGCGGTTTGGACCTTACCTCGATTTTGGACGCAGGGGGGCTGTGAACGTGCACCTAAAGGCCGAACGGAATTAAGGTCAGTACCTTGCGGACGGGTTCCACAGTTGCATTGACACCAAGTAGGGTGCTAAACGGCGATTTCCAGCCGAGCAAAAAGGATGGTAGCATGTTGATGAGCATCAACGAGTACCTTGCGGCTTCGTCCCAGTAATTGATCGGCACCTCAGATTGCGCCAGTACGCACCTCATTTTAGTCAAGATGGTTTGGTTGAACCGTTTGGCCAACCCATTTGATTGTGGCAAATCAGCGGGTCCCTGTTCAAGAACAATGCCTTGGGTTGACAGGAAGTTGCGGAGCTTTGTTGATGAAAATTTGCCCCCCTGGTCGCAGTGTAAGAATGCCGGAGTGACATCTAGCTGATTTCTTATCTCGTGAATGTAGCTCATGATCTTCTCCTTGGCGTTGGATTTGCTCTTAAGGATGTATATTCAATTGAATCTGGAGAAATTGTCGATGATCGCAAGGATGTACAAGGCCGACTGTTTGCAGGGAGGGGTGATCTGGAGAATGTCAAGATGGAGGCGTTGGAACAGCTTCAATGACACAGGTAACGGATTGGAGTGTGACTTGCGCTTGATTTTGCATTTGGAGCAGATGTTGCAGCGGCTCGTGGACGGTGTAAGACTCCAAACGGTGCTAAGCCGTGGCAGCTCTGTGGAGGGGAAAGGTCCTGTTTAGGCTGCCCTCCTAGGAGTTACAATAATATTTTAATGTAACCGGAATCAAGGTCCAGAACCTTATGGATGAGAAATCAAACTAAGAGAAGAGGATAAGAGTTGCCGGTAGCAATGGAAACAACACTATCTGAGACAAGATGGCGCAGGGAAAGACTTGAACAAATAAGTCAAAGTTTGTTCAGAGTTCAATAGAACAAGGCAGTTGTAAGTAACAAGGCCCACAAGCTAATAACTCTGGTCGTCAGCAGCTGATTAGGAAAGATCAACTCAATCCCAACCAACCTCCAGGTTCTCAATGAACCTGCCCAACTCTCCGCAATCAAGCGCTTGAAGGGTACCAGATAACTGTGGGAGGCTGAACAAAACAAAAGCAATTTGTTTATGAAGCTCTAGAAGCAAATCAATAACAAATTTGAGCAAGAATATCCCAACACTTCTCAAGGAACTCAAGAATAGCGTGGCAAAATTCAACCTCAAAGAAGAAGGGAGGTATAACACTCCAGGTTTTAAGCTTAATAAAACCTCTTCAATCAAACGTGATTGGCTCCAGAAAGATGATCAAGGAGAGATCAAGACCAGTATGGTCGGAAAAAGGGATCAGAGTGGTATAACACACTCAAGAATTCAGGCAGACAGGAATTCTTCTTCAACCAGCAAGGCTATTGGTTGGTGATAAGGATCAAGGTCACAAGGGACTGAGTTTGAGTATGGAGGCTCAACGGATCAAGGGGCAATCATAGATATACCCGGATAATTTTCTCAGATAGGTGGGGAAGGATGCCCACGGATAAATTGCTTATGATGATGGTCTCATAGAATGATGGGATTTTCTGATGCTCTCCTGCTGGGATGCTGGGCCAAAAGGCAGGGGAGAGCCCCTCCTTATATGGGCAGGAGGCCCTGTTAGACTATATACAACGGATTCTACAAATAGAGCAAAAAAGGGAAGGCAACCATGTGGTCACTCGCGTTGGTCTGTGGATGGGCGCGCGTGACAATACCAGAGTCACCCACCCCTTGTCCGAAAGCGGAAGCGGGTGGGAGAGTCCCAGGAAAGGTGACGGATGAAGTCCATGAGAGCGCGGATGGGCGGATAGGAGATTGGTTTGAGAAAGTTGAGTAAATCCTGACGGCTTTGAGATCCACGACTGATAGATCAAGTGCGATGGGAGGTTTGACGGACCAAGGATTTGCCAAATGCTTGCGGGTGCGGTCGGGATGGATTCAGTAGATCATGGATGAGCGCTGCGTGACGGTAGCAATGAGGAGATTGGGAGGCGCAACGACAAAGATGAAGACACGCATCAACAAAGATGAGGACGTGCTATAACAAAGGCGGAGATGACAAGCAACAGGGATAAAGGACGCGCGACGCGCGCGGATGAAAGGAGCGCGGCGCGGCGCGCGACGCGGATAATGGAAGCGCAGCGCGCGCGGCGCGGCGCGCGTGCGCGGGTAAATAATGGTTTGGATGAGCCTGAGGATAAGTTGTTCAGCCGGCGGTACATTTGCCCAACAGTTTATGGATTGAGGTCTTAAGGCGGCCAGGGTGTCCAGGATGGGGCACCACATCTCTCCCCAACTTCCAGGCTGTCCCTAGTCTGCTCCCAAGTTTGATGCCATAGAAAGAAAAGAAAGGAAAGACAGATGATTGAAACCAAAGAATGGCCATTTTGATCTTGAGAGGGGTTGAAGAGTTGAGGAAAATATCTTGATTCTTCCAAATGAACCCTAGAAGCAGCAGGAATAGAACAAGGAGGGCGTCCCAGGTGCTCACATATGTGGCATACAGTAGATTTTTACAAGAAAAATGCAGCAAATGACCCTGGTGGTGCACAATTGGGAGGACTTACTTCTGAGATAAGTTGCCCCAACGACAATGGAACTTCTTGACTTGATCAGCAGAGAACCTTCTGGCCAACCGAGTACCATCCAGCTCCTCCAAAACATAAGATCCACCTCTAACTTGATGAACCACTCAATAAGGGCCATTCCAACAATTAGAGAAAAGCTTGCCCCACTGGGTTTCCAAAGATCAATTATAAGCTAAAACTAGGTCACCAGGGTTCAAGGGCTCCCTGATTCAATTAGAGTGCTTGTCCTCCCAATACTGGACGGATTTTGCTCTGGCCTCCATCATTGTTTGATAAGCTTCATCACGAATTTCTTCACTTCGCTCCAGTTGCTTGGATCTAGCAACTAACAGATCAGTGGTTGAGGACACCTCTTCCCAAGAGGTACCCAAGAAAGATTCCATTTCCAGATCCAAAGGAAGGACTGCTCTTTGACCAAAGATGATTTCATAAGGTGAGTAGCCAGTAGTCCTTTTGGTTGAGATTCAATCAGAAAAGAGAACAAGAGGAAGGAATTTGCGACAATTCTTGCCACTTTCACCAGCCAGTTTAACAAGTGCAGCCTTCAAAGGGGCATGGCCTCGTTCCACCATGCCTTGGCCTTCAGGATAATAAGGAGTAGTAACTCTATGTTGTCCATGAAGGGATCGGATCATTTCAGCAAGCTTGCCCCCAAATTCAGAGCCACCATCAGTAGAGTAAGATCGAGCCAGGCCATAACGTATTGTCCAGGTCTTGTAGAGGAAAGCTGCCACTGATTCAGAGCTAAGGTTCTTAAGAAATTTTGCTTCAACCCATCTGGAAAAATCATCTCTAGCCACAATGAGGTACTTAGCACCACCTGCCTTAATATGAACCACATCCATAGCAATCCTTCCAAAGACAGTGGACTCCCCAGTAGGATAACAAATTTTGACTGGGCGCCTAAGATCACATTTTTGACAAACTTCACAACTCTTGCACCATTGGGAGACGGATTTCTTCAAAGATGGCCACCAGAATTGTTTGGATAATTGTCGATAAGTTTCAGTTTCCCCACAATGACCAAGGCCTTCATGGAGACTTTCAAGGATAGAATCTTGTTTAAAGGGAATAGTAACAACAATAAGAGCACAAGGATTGCCCCTCTTCATAAGTCTAGAGCCTTGAACAAAAAAATTAGAAGACTTTTGTTTAAGAGATCGAAATTCCTTAGCAGAGAGATCAGGCGGTTTTTGAAGAGTTGAAAGGTACTGTTCTAATTTAAACCAGAAGCCTTGTTGAAAGCCAGAATAATTTTGTGAAGAAAAAGAGAAAATAGGTTGAATTAAAGGTTCCTCTTCATTGAAATCGGTTCCAACATCAGATTTGTTGTCCCCAAGAGGTCGTTGAGATAAACCATCAGGCATGGTGAAAGATTTTCCAGGCCTGTGAACAATATCAAAAGAGAAAAGCTGGATAAAGGCCAACCAACGAGTCATAGGAGCATTGGGACGACTGGGAGCGTTGATCATTTCAATGATGGATCAAGCATCAACTTGCAATTTGAAATGTTGGCCCCAGAGAACGGTTTGAAGTTTCTTCATCATTCGAGCCACACCACAGAGTTCCAGTTTGGGCTGGGAGTATCTAGATTCTACATCTGAAAACAACAAAGATTCATAAAGAGCAGGACGGTCCCAACCATTTTCATCTTCCTGAGTAAGGAGGGCCCCAACAGATTGATAACTAGAATCAACAGCCAGCTTGATCTTGCCAGCTCCAGGTCCATAAGAGATCTTTTTCAAAACTATGTCTTTACCAACTATCCTTTTGAGTAGCTGGAAAGCACATTCACAATCTTGGGTCCAAATCCATTCAGCATCTTTTCTGGTTAGACGCCGCAAGGGTGCACAGATTTTGGATAAAGATGGGATAAAGATTCTAACATAAGTGACAACACCTAGAAAGCCCCTAACTTCAGTTGGATTGATTGGGGTAGGCCAAGAGATGATCTTGTTGACTTTGGCTGGTGCCATCCTTCTTCCTTCCTTGCAGACCACATGACCAACAATTTCCAGAGCAGGGACACAAGCCGCCAGTTTGGATCCAGAGACAGTCAGGCCAGATTCCTCGATTTGAAACAGAATCCTCTCCAAGGTAGTAGCATATTCCCAGATGGAACAACGAATTCCTGAATGCCAAGGTAAGAGCTCATTATCATAGTCAGATACTGGACCTTTAATTCCGCCATCGTCAATAAAGATACCAGCATGATCAGGGATTTCATCCTGGAGGATCCACATCATCTGAGCCTGATAGACTGCAACCGAGTTGGTGGCTCCTTGAGGCAATCGAGTAAGTTGAAATTGACCAAGAGGAGTGTTGAAAGTAGTGAGAGGACGAGAAATAGGATGTAAGGATTGTTTGTCATAACCACCCATAATATCCCCTAGACCATAGCAAGCTCTTCCCGCAAAGGATTCAACAAATTCTTCAGTAGCAGGAGGGATACCAGAGTCTTTAATAGTAACTTTATTAAGAGGTTGAAGATCATGAACTATTCTAAGTTTACCATTACTCTTGAGGACACAGAAGAAGGGGCTGGAGTAACTAGAAGTCAACTGTTCATACAGGCCAGTTCGAACTTGTTCCCGGACCAACTTGATGAATTCGTCAACTTTAGCAGCAGGGATAGGGATCTTTTTCTTTTGCCAAGGATCATGTTCAACTACAGGGATGATATAAGGGAGGCCATAGGATTCCCGCAAGAGACCTCTCTCTTCTTCACAGAAAGCAATAGATTTTTCTCTTAGAGATAAGACATTTTTGATTAAATTTAACTCATCAGGAAGAAGCCATACATCTGGACCAAAGTTGACCACCTTCAGACGTTCTTCAGTGACCCGTCCGTTAGGCACAAAGGGACCAGTAAGAGATTGAGGAAGACCACAGTAAGGATCGCAAGATGGAGGAGGACGCATAAGGGGAGGATTGAGGTTGAGTGGCATAGGCTGGTTGACTGGTTGGATCTTTTTAGCAACTGGTTTATACTTAGTGGCAAAAGAGAGAAGTTCTTGTTTCCTCCAAGAGTTGACCAGAGAGACTTGATTACAAAAGCTGAGTCCAAGTTCCAACATCTTCCAAGTCCAATGTTCTGCAATATCCTTGAAGGGTGCCTTTTCCATAAAAGGAGAACCAGGAGATAATACATTGCTCACATGTGTGGCACAAGGTAGAGTTTCGAAAATGACGTTAAAAGATTGACCTGGCAGTGCACAATTGGGAGGACTTACTTGTACCCCAAATTGCCTCCACTGCAGCCCATATTCCTTGATACCAAAATCACCAAAAACAGAATTGCAATTAGGATCTAGTTTAGACTCATTGCGGAGATTCGAACCGGAACTGAGAGAAGATTGATCAGACTTAAAAGTAGAAGGAAAAGAAGACACAACAGAACCAGAGAGAGAAGGAGATGGAGGAGAAATATTTTTGGATTTTTCTATTTTGATATGTTTTTGTTTTTTAATATTCTTGAGCTCAGAAGAGAATGATGAAAGGAATGAAAAATAAGCCTGGGGGATGGGAGTTGACCCTTGAGTTGCAGTCTGAGGCTGAAAAGAACTAAAACCATTGATAGGATCAACTATTCCCCTAAAAAATGAGAGGAACTAGAGTTATCCTTCTGCTTCCCCTTAAAAGATGATTTGGGAGAATGACCAGGAAAATCTCTTTCCCAACAACCAGAATCCAAAGAGCAAAGAGGAACTTCAATTTTTCTGCCATCAGCATCAGGGAGAAGAATTCTCTCCCAAACTTGATCAGAAAACATCAGGGTTGCACCAAAGTCCATTAAGAAGGGTTGTCCCAAGATCATATGACTGTCCAAACGAGTAATCCAAAAATGGCAGGTTCCAACAATATTTCGACCAATCCTGACCGGTACATCTTCAGCAATACCAACCAGTTCACAAGCTTGATTTCCTATCCCATATACTGCAGAGTTGAAGCTGACCCTAGGACTAAGTTTGAGCTTGCAGGCCATAGCATCCGAGATTAAGTTAAGCTGAGATCCAGAATCCACAAGAGGAGAAACAGTTTTAGCTGAGTCACCAAGATAACAAGGAAGAAAGCCAAGGGGACAGGAATAAAGATTGGATTCTATAGAAGGACTGGTTCCACCAGACTCCTCCATTAAAGTGCCAGAGGAGACTTTGAGTTCTTCAGGGCCAATTTCCACACGTCGACAAGAGACCCATTTCTTCATTCCTTCAGCAACAGATGGAGAGATTGATAGGAGTTCAGCCACAGATAGATCAGGAATTTTGAGATCAGAAATTTTCTTTAATACTCCCTCCACAGCATTGGGGTGATCCTTGGAGATGCCCCTTTCAAATCGAAATTTGGGCTGGGTGGGGGGAGGAAGTTCAGGTGACGCAGAATCTAAGATAGGATTAGAAGGTTGAGGTGAGGGAGAAGGATCAGGGTGATCTGGGAACCTTTCCATGAGTGGTTCCTTTTCCACCTCCATGTCTTCTACATCAGAGGAAGGAGGCTCAAGCGTTGATCAACGTTTAACGGGTTTTCAAAGGATTGAAGTTGGCAAGTAAGGAGCCTTATGAGGTTTAGGTTCCTCATGTTGTTTCCTGGATGGATCAGATTGATAAGTAGTCCCAGCAAGACTAGAGGAAGAAATAGCTGGAGGATACTAAGGTTGGAGGGTACCACAGGATGATCAAAATTCAAAGGAAGCAAGAGATGCTTTCACAGGGGTTGATGGCTGGTAAGAGGCCACCACATGTCGGATAGGACGAGACGAGTCAAAAGGGATTAGGGCACCATTAGGGAGGAAGTAATTGTTTCCCTTCTGCTCTACCAACTTTTCCTTTAAGTCCTTCTGAAGTTCTTGACATCGTCCGGTTCCATTGCCTTCCCTATGACAGTAGTAAAAGACCAGGGTTGATTTGGGAACAGAAGAAGGAGCTTTAGGCGTAGATAGCAAGGAAATCTTTTGATCTATTTTGTTCTCAAAGGCCCTAAGTAACTTGGTGATTTCATCTATAGTAGTAGGTTCCCAATTGGAATTAGGATCTGCTTTAGGCCTACAATCTGCCTCCATTTTAATCATAATATTGTTTGACTCTTTAAAAGAAGGAGCATGGACTGGTTCAGTAGTTCTAGGCTTTTCAAAGGTAAGAGCAGTTTGACCCTTCATGACTTTATCCACAGTACTCCTAAGGGTAAGAGAAACAGGGAGCTTGAATCAATTATCCCTGGTAGTAATCATGGATCCAGATTTGACCAGTTCTTCTTTAATCCTTTCCTGCACAGCCGACGAAAAAGATTGGAAGAACTTTGCTCAAATTTTGTCCACTGTGTCAATGTGATCGTTTCGGATAAGATAGTTTTGAATGGAGTCCCAAGACTTCCTAAAGATCTGATAGTCAGAGGCTGAAGAAATACCACCATTGGAGATCCACTGAGAAACCAGAGCATCCAAATCCTGCAGAGTAAACCTAGCCACATCTATTTTACCCCAGTATGCCAACATAGCCTCCCTGAGAAGCGTCCAGTTGTGGGATTCAAATCCCTCAAAAGACTCGATTACCTCCATAACTTCATCAGAGGAGATAAAGAATCTTAACTGATAAGCCATATTGAATTCACTAGCTCCGTCCACTTCAGCAGCCATTTCGTAGGAGTCCAAGAATCTCTAAACATTTGTACCGTTGAAGCCTAAGTTCTTGTTCTGGGGTTTGATTTTTACCATCTTAGGTCGGACAGAGGTGGTTGGAGTAGCGGAAGATGCCATATCAAATAACAGAGTTCCTAGGGGATACAAAGAGCAGATTTCCAAAGTGGCTAACGAGTGTGGCAAGAGTAGGGTTTCGCCGAAAACAACAAGTATCTTGCCCGAGCGGTGCACAAATTGGGAGGACTTACTTCTAGACCAAGCTGCCTCCACCGATCAAAAAAAAAAAGAACAAACAGAAAAAGAAAGAGAAATTGGATAGAATTTCGGAGTTGATTCTTCAAGTTGGGACTGTAAATCCTAAGGTTGCTGGTTCGATCCCGGCCCGGGGGACCAAATGTAAGACTCCAAATGGTGCTAAGCCGTGGCAGTTCTGTGGAGGGGAAAGGTCCTGTTTAGGCTGCCCTCCTAGGAGTTACAATAATATTTTAATGTAACCGGAATCAAGGTCCAGAACCTTATGGATGAGAAATCAAACTAAGAGAAGAGGATAAGAGTTGCCGGTAGCAATGGAAACAACACTATCTGAGACAAGATGGCGCAGGGAAAGACTTGAACAAATAAGTCAAAGTTTGTTCAGAGTTCAATAGAACAAGGCAGTTGTAAGTAACAAGGCCCACAAGCTAATAACTCTGGTCGTCAGCAGCTGATTAGGAAAGATCAACTCAATCCCAACCAACCTCCAGGTTCTCAATGAACCTGCCCAACTCTCCGCAATCAAGCGCTTGAAGGGTACCAGATAACTGTGGGAGGCTGAACAAAACAAAAGCAATTTGTTTATGAAGCTCTAGAAGCAAATCAATAACAAATTTGAGCAAGAATATCCCAACACTTCTCAAGGAACTCAAGAATAGCGTGGCAAAATTCAACCTCAAAGAAGAAGGGAGGTATAACACTCCAGGTTTTAAGCTTAATAAAACCTCTTCAATCAAACGTGATTGGCTCCAGAAAGATGATCAAGGAGAGATCAAGACCAGTATGGTCGGAAAAAGGGATCAGAGTGGTATAACACACTCAAGAATTCAGGCAGACAGGAATTCTTCTTCAACCAGCAAGGCTATTGGTTGGTGATAAGGATCAAGGTCACAAGGGACTGAGTTTGAGTATGGAGGCTCAACGGATCAAGGGGCAATCATAGATATACCCGGATAATTTTCTCAGATAGGTGGGGAAGGATGCCCACGGATAAATTGCTTATGATGATGGTCTCATAGAATGATGGGATTTTCTGATGCTCTCCTGCTGGGATGCTGGGCCAAAAGGCAGGGGAGAGCCCCTCCTTATATGGGCAGGAGGCCCTGTTAGACTATATACAACGGATTCTACAAATAGAGCAAAAAAGGGAAGGCAACCATGTGGTCACTCGCGTTGGTCTGTGGATGGGCGCGCGTGACAATACCAGAGTCACCCACCCCTTGTCCGAAAGCGGAAGCGGGTGGGAGAGTCCCAGGAAAGGTGACGGATGAAGTCCATGAGAGCGCGGATGGGCGGATAGGAGATTGGTTTGAGAAAGTTGAGTAAATCCTGACGGCTTTGAGATCCACGACTGATAGATCAAGTGCGATGGGAGGTTTGACGGACCAAGGATTTGCCAAATGCTTGCGGGTGCGGTCGGGATGGATTCAGTAGATCATGGATGAGCGCTGCGCAACGGTAGCAATGAGGAGATTGGGAGGCGCAACGACAAAGATGAAGACACGCATCAACAAAGATGAGGACGTGCTATAACAAAGGCGGAGATGACAAGCAACAGGGATAAAGGACGCGCGACGCGCGCGACGCGGATAATGGAAGCGCAGCGCGCGCGGCGCGGCGCGCGTGCGCGGGTAAATAATGGTTTGGATGAGCCTGAGGATAAGTTGTTCAGCCGGCGGTACATTTGCGCAACAGTTTATGGATTGAGGTCTTAAGGCGGCCAGGGTTTCCAGGATGGGGCACCACAACGGGAAGGGCTTTGGCATTGCAATGCCGTGGAGACATAGGAACTTTTTGAGGTATGCGTCTGATGGTTGTCCAAGAGTGATGTGCCAATCCACATTGGTATTGGTTACATTTGCAAGGCAGAGTTTGGATGGAGATGGAGGGGAGTGATAGGAGACGTAAAGATTACCTATGCGTGGGAATTGATAGACTATTTGATAGGCCAGTTTGATGAGGACCGTGCGATGCTTGTGAACCACCCGCAGACCGTGATCTTCAAGCTGACTAGCGGAGATGAGGTTACGTGGTCTGTTTGGAGCGTAGAACATGGGATATATGGTTGTTCCTCCTATGTTGAGCTTTCCAACGTGCGTAATTTTGATGCGGCCCCCGTAGGTATTCAGTTGTTTTGTAACAGGAGTGGGATCATCTAGGAGTGACATGTTGCAGACGGTAGATCTTGATGCTCCTGAGTCGTAGACTAATTCGCACCTGGGGTTGCTGGCGATCAAGGTGTTATAGAGAGTGTCTTCACATATGAGGAATCCACAGTTGTCTGGGTTGGTAGACTGGTCCGCGGTCATTAGCGCCTTGTTGGTCAGATCCTCCTCCCTCCTTCCTTCCGTGCATTCTTCAGCTATGTTCACAGAGTGTTGTGACCGAAGAAGTTTGAGCTCGCGGTCCAGCCGTTCTATTTGGGATGCAAGGGAGGTAGGCTGTGCAAGATGTTGAGGATTTCTCCTTGTGGGAGCGACAGAGCAAGGACAGAAAGCCGGCGGTGGATGAGTCTTGTTGACCCTGTTGACCTGAGTATTACGTTTGGTTTGACGGGATTGACGCGAATAGTTTTGGGCGTAGTAGCTTGAGTCAGCAGAATTAGACTCTTGTTGTGAGTCCTCCAGTAAAACCCAAGTCAATACTGCCTCTAGCGTAAAGGGTCATATATCATACAGGGTTGAGGTGATGTTCAAGATTAAGTCGTCCTGTCTCAGACTCTTGATGTAGAACACTGCCGCCAGGGCCGAGGATACTTTCATGATTTGGTCCTTGGTATGCTGTCCTTCTATCATCTAAGTAAGATTGACATAGGCGTCCTTGAACTTCAATGTGTGTTCTCGTAGGCTTCTACCCGGTTTGTACGTGATTTTGACTAGCCGGATGAGAGCGTCACCTATGACGATCAGCAAGTTTTCTCTGCATTCACTTGCTAGAAGCTTGTAGGCTTTGCTAAAGTTGGACTTGCTGGACTTAACACAGGATAGAAGGTCCTTTTTGACCGAGTTCCTCAGGAGGCCAAGAGCAAGGGCATTCTTTTGTCGGTAAGTCTTTGTTTCCGAGTTGGCTTTTATCCACTCGTCGTCAAGGATCTCTTCGTGACCTTTACCGATGATGATGTCTTCGAAGGCATTCTTCCAGTCGTGCCAATTGTGTCTGTTTAGTTTTATTATTTTAGATTTTGTGGAGTAGTCATTGTCGGAGTCGTCAGAGTTAGGGATGTGAATGGGATGTCCTGCACTTTCAGCCATTGGGGGTGCCTGGAGTTCTTCAACCGTTTATCTGTTCAAGAGTTGGTTATGTTGAATCAAGAGAGGACTCTCGCTACAATGTGAAGTTTCTTGAGAGTCTCTTTATTTCAATTCAATCATCAACTCTTGTAACAGTATAGTCTGAGTACATGATTGGAATAAAGAGGACATAAATGAGTGTAAGTTATGGATGATAGAGATTGAAGAATAATGGAAACAAAGAAAGACAACGAGAGAGGTAGTGAATGCAATAGGTCACCTAGGTTGAAGGCACTGCTAGCGGACTTGATGTGGAGCTTGTGGTGGAGGGTCTAGTTGAAGTTGCTCCTCCTGGAGTTAGCTACGTTGCCAAGGTGGGGTCACGTGCGGCACTGCGTCCGGTAAGGGTGAGGTGGTGAGACAGGGATACGGAGGTGACTGAGAGGGGATTCGGATCAAGGGAGAGAGCGGAGACCAAGGAGTGGATTGATTGATCAGGTTCCTCAGGGGATCTAGTCGTTCGGGTTGGAGAGGATGCCTGGAGCTCTCACGACTACAGTTGGGAATCTGCACAACAGAAACTGCACAGCTCCGCTGGGTCTTCAGTTAACAGAAGCAGTCAAGGTTGAGCCGTAAGGTTCAAGATTGGGGTCTGGAGAAGAACCTTGAGGATCTTCAGGATTGTTAGGTTCAATAAGATGATAAAGAAGGTTTGGAAATGAGCGAGGGGTAGCGCGCGACTTCAAAGGAGCGCAGTACAAGATTTTTGGATGTGCGCAGTGCGTGGATCAGGAAAGGAACGCGGGACGGACTTGCAATGAGGAGAAAAGAAAGAATAAGGTGAAGGATTGAAGGTGAATAGAAAAAGAAAGGAAGAGTAGAGAAAGCTGTGTTTATGTTTAATTTGTTTCAGCAAAAGAGAAGAAGAGAGTAGAAGGAAAGCAAAGAAACTGTATTTGTCTCATTTATTTCAACAGGGAGAGCGCCCCTTTGCTTGGTCGGTTCACACAATCAATGGTGGAGGGGTGATGAATTCCCCCCCACCTGCCGGTTGCTACTCTTGTGGCTGGTGCTGCCACCTCCTTGGGCAAGGGGGTGGTCAGGTCCCCCCTGCCCTGACCGACCGCGCTGTTGCGGTCGGTTGCTGGATTTTTCAACCCAGCCAGCTCACCCCCATCCCCCTTGCGACTGCAAGCAAGGGGAGGGGGAGCAAGCCGGGGCTGCGAGCCCCGGCTCCGCGGCGCGACCAGCCGGGCCCGTGCGGCATCCCACCACCCGGGATCCCTCGGCCACGCGACAGCCCTGCGCGGGCTGTCGGGCCCCACGTGTGCCATACCAAGGAACACAGGCGGCCCCGAACGGGCCGCAACGCAGGCAGCTGCTCTGAGCGGGCTGCAACACGAGAGGAGGCCCCTAGCGGGCCGCAACAGGGGCAGCGGCCCGAATGGGCCTCCCCAAGCGCAAATTGTGAGAATTACATACTTTGGCGGGCCAGCCCTTCTGGCCAAGTATGTCCATAATAAAGCTTGGGCCCCTTTATGCCCAAATAAGCCCATCTGGCTTGGGTGGCCCATCCACCCTGGCGGGACTGTGGGGGCCCATGTCCCAAAAGACCCTCAAAACGTGTTTTGCCGCCCAAATGCTCAAAACCAATAACACCCACATATGCCCACGTGGCCCACATGTTTTCCAATGGGCTGTGGAGGCCCATTTTTGCATCCCATTTGTATTACACACTCCTACGCACATTACCTGAGTGCATCCTCATTTTAACACTTCTTGGATCAGCACACCGCCCCCACCAAACTTGCTTGAGTCTACTGCCAGCCAGATTCCCCCTTTTCCATAATCCAGGGCCCCAAAATCTCCTTCAACTCTGGGAATGCGCAATAAAATTCCATTCAAAACCAATCAGGTCCTTTCTGAATCAGCCTCCGCAATGGGCTTGCTATCAACGTTGAATGAAGATCTTCAACCATCCACATAGACCTAGAAACTGGGGATTTTTAGTAGCATTCTAAGGAGTAGGTCACTCCAGAACCTTCTTAACTCTGGAATTATTGATTTTCCTTCCTTTTGCAAGAACATTGTGACCAACAAACTATAAGGCCGGGAAGCATACAACAAATGTTTTACCCAAAACACTCAATCCCACTTCATTGATCTGGAACAGGATACTCTCCAAAGTCTGCGAGTATTCCCAAACAAACTGTATGATCCCCAAATTCTCCACAATGGTTTCTCTGCTGTAGTTGCTCAGCGGCCCCTTCATAACCACATCATCATTCAATATTGGCACTGTTCCTGGAACATCATCCTGCAAAATCCAGGTCATCTGCGCCTGGTGAACTGCTAACAAATTAGTTTCCACCTGTGCAAGCCTTGTTAACTGAAGTTGCCCCAACTGCATCTAAAACAACTTCATGGGTTGGGACTCCGGCTGTAGCTCCCACTGCTTGTACTTCCCCATGATGTCTACAAACCCATAGCAGAATCTTCCAATGTGGTGAAAAAATCTGGACACCTCTGGACCACTGCGCAAAATTAAAAAAACTTTTAATGATTTTTTTTTATGGCTATCATTCATCATCAAAAAAAATGTTCCTGAAATGATTCCCTATTTAACTATCCAGGTCCCAACCTTTCCTTCTCCTACAATCCGCGCAAACAGGCAATGTTTTTTCAAATACTTTGCGCTGAAGTTTTTGCCCGCTCCACCCCTCAGAAAAAACTTTTCCTAGTGTGTGGCAGAAACGTCACCCAAGCTCTCAAGGGTTCCTGCTTGGGGTGATCCATAATGCACTTTAAACATCCTACACATGATTAAATTTTTATTTAAATTCATAACCAACTTGGGTAAAAATAATATCAAGGTCAGCATGCCTTTAAATTTAAGCAAATGCAAGCAAATGTAAGGTCATCAACCAGCCTAATCAACCTAGATAGGACTTCCAGCCTCCTAATAAACTCAACCCCCACAATCAGCATGGGGTTGTGAGTCAATGAACCAGCCTGATCAACCCAGCTGAGCCAGTTTGGTCAGGTGTCAGATGTGTGCATAACAAACCAACACAATCAGCCCACACCAAGTTTCTGTAAGAAAGAAACCACCACCACTGATGGCTTATTAATTCACCCACCCTGCGGACATAAACTACCATGTCATCAGCAGTGCATGCATGATTTTAGCTTTCTTGTCTACCTCCAACCCCGTAACAAACTGTGACTACCTGTCTACCGTCCAATTACTATCTCACAATGACTATTCCTCCTTACCATGCTGAAGCTCCTAGCTTCAATTAAGCTTTTCAAGAGTTTGTTACTCTAACCATGACCCAGAAGGCTCAGCAATGAAGCAGATGCATCAGGAGCTTGGCCAGAAAGACATCACAATCCAAGAACTTTTGAACACCATAAATTTGCTCCAAATTTCCCAGCAATATTCTTCTAAATTGGTTCCCACATCTGTTAGCAAGACCAAGGCCAGATAATTTGGATTGAACCCAAAATCATATTTCAAAGGTAAACAGGCAGCCCCTAAGCATTTGGTGAGTGTTGTATCTTTCTTGTTATGTTTCAATGACCCTAATCAGTCAAATTTCTTGATAATTTTAGGTAAGCTGGCCACCCAAACTGAAAACTCCAAATTCAAAACCCACTAATTCCAATCAAAAAACCAGTGGAAGTACTCCATAGTCAATGACACCAAAGAAGCCCAACCAGGTTGTGCTAGCAGACCTCCCTCCAGACTTCAACAAGACTAAGGTACATATTTTGTTTGGTTTATGTGCTATATGTTCTTTTTTGAAGTTATGATGCAGTTTTTTTGCCGTGTAGCTGGCCCTCTATGCTCACATTAAAATCTTGTGGGGTTTGATTGATTATCGAACTATCCCACCAGCACCTTGCTGCAAAGTCCTTCAGGGGATGTACAGTCAGTTCACAGATCCCAAACAGTTTGAAGTTGTGCGCTCAAATAGCAAATCCACCCCTTTGATTTCCGAAATTGAGATCCAAACACTCAAGAATGCATGTCTAGGACAGTGGAATGTTGGCCCTGGTATTGTCTAAATTGAGGAAACCTTCATTATTTATGCATGTAGTTGTTTGGAACACATGGGAATCCGCATCTGGGGCCCAAATCTTGAAGAAAATGTTGACTTACTTCTGAATTCAGCTTGTTGGATCTCAGCCATCTCCACTTTTTGACAAATTGGGGCTGCTGGAGCTTAAAACTACATGAACATCAACTTAAAGTATCTCAACAATATGGAATTCTTGGGACAGTGCTACAATCACTTTGTCCATCATTTCATGATGGAACAATTCAAAAAAGAACAAAAAGAACAAGGAGCTTACTTTTGTGAGGAAGAAAAGAAAGTCATTTGCAAAGGACTTGAAATTGTAAGTGTTTAATTTTTCAGTAGACTCTTTTTCTTTGTATGAATTATTGGTCTGTCCTAGCTTTGCGACACTCAATAAAAATTTGCTTTCAAACAAAATTACCCATTTTGCTACAAGAAGACACTAGAAGATCTTCATGCCCACAGTGATGACAAATACAACCCAAAAAATAAGGTTTACATAATAAAGACCCTTCCCTACCACTCCAACGCAGCCAAAAAATTCATTTGTTGTCTTGAAAAGATCATCATGGAATCCTACAAGATTCTTGGAAAGAGAAACCAATGTTGAAGACATGTTTTACCAAAAAAAACCGCAGCCTACATTTGTTCCAAAGGCTCCCCAATGTTTACCACTTGACTTTCACAATTCCATGTGGTTCAAAAACCTTCAACCTTCAGTCAAGGATATCACTGCAAATTTCAAGGAGGTGGCCTTCTTACCAAACCCATCCCACATGTTGAGAGGCAAGAGAAACCTCAATGAGAAGTTGTGCACCAAGAATTTCACCAAGAAATATTGGGACATAGTAACTGGTCCATACAATCTTGATAATCTAATTGCAAGCAAAGATAGTGAAAGTGAAAATGAGCATGAGGGAGATGGGAGCTACTGTGGGACCAAAATTGACCTCTCAGATACTTCTGGAGATGATGATAGTGTATGCAAAACCAATGAGGACAATCATGAATTTATTGATAATGAGGCCAGTAAAGCCTTTGACTAAGATGATTTCAACCAAGCCTATGAAGGAAATAGCAAGATGCTAGTTGACAAGGAGATCTTTTAAGCGAGTTGGCGCTTTAAATTTCCATTCATTTTTTTTATCTACATACTTCTGATTTTTTTTACTTGTTGTTTTGTTTGATTTTTGTATCTATTTTCTCAAATATATTGTTGTAGTTGTTTCAATAATTGGTAGTGTGAATCTACGGCTGCACAGCCCTTTTTATTCATTTTTTTTTCTGAGAGAAAAAGGAGGCGATTATAAATTTAAAACAGATGTGGTTCTTCACGGGGAACTAGCTGATCCTTGCTGTCAGCCGCAAGTGTCCAAGTGGAGGAGCAAATTACACAAAACCGCATTCCCAATTGCTCCATGTTCTACTGACCCAAGAGGATTATAGTTTCTAGTGTTGGGGTAGATCACAATCAATACCTATCCCATGTAAAACTTGCAGCATTTTGACTCAAAGATGCTGGAGTAAAGAAGTGAAGAGCGTGAATTTCAGCTTGAACAAAAACAAAAAGTGGAAATACAACATTTTGAAAGCTCAAAACTACTAAGCACCAATGCAATCAATCTCTATGGTCATGGCCTCCATGGGGTCAGTACTTGCCATTTTGGAATCATGGACTGCATGCCATAGTACCAGTGGGTGGGTATTCCCAACCACCCAAGCATCCAGTAGCTTTTAAGCACACAAGCCCCCAAATTTCCCAGCCAGCACCAATGAATACTCACCAGGTTTCACTTCACCCACTGAAACCTGAATTCCCTTAAGTAAACCCCTCCATTCCACTTCAACATTGCACTCTTTCTCAATCTTCATGGGTTTAGTCAATTCAATAATAACTTGAGTCCAGTGTTGAGATGGGAATTCAACATTGTTGATTTGCACAATGTGAAAAACAAAACCATAAATCTTCTCCACATTTTCCTCCCAGCAAAATCCATTGCTTGGTTGTTAGGTTGAAATAGTTGCCCCACTTGAAGATGTCATTTTTTTTTGCTTGACATTTTGCATCAAAATTTTGGCACCTTCTGGATGGGGGATGTCTCAATAATCACGCAGGTTTTGATCAAGTAGTCATAAGTGGTTTAGAAGGACATTTTAAATTTTTAAGTCCAAGAGAGTTAAGTTGGCTTTGCTTTCTTTTCTAGCTGTATTTTTTTGTATTCTTCCTTGTGTGATAGGTGCTTTATTTGACAAAAACGCTTCATCATTGAAGCTTCAATGTCCCCTGGAGAGAGGAAAAGTTAAAAGAATGGCAAAGTTCAGGCCAAGATTAATGAAAACTAAAATAATAAGGAATTGTTTGAAAAACTCTGGAGCATGCTGTTTAAGTGCTCCACACCAAACTCAGAGATTCCAATCAGAGGTCCCCACCAATCCAAAATTTCTCCAATATGAAGAGAAGAATTTTGATTTGGTTGAATTGAGACGTTACTAAATAAGACACTAGACAACTGAAAGTATGCTTGATAATTTTTATTGAATTCCCTGAAAGATTCCTTTGTAACTTCCTTTATTTCAATAAAATGCATGCACTCAAAAAAACTGCACAGATTTTCTAGCAATAAAAGCATTTGAGACCATTCATTTGACCATCTTCCACCAAAAGCATTTAAAACAACCAATGGAAGATGGCTGGAAAATAGGGAGTGCCATTTGCTTGCCTTGAGTTTTCCATTGCTTATGGTACCGACTGCTTTTGGAATCCTCAATACTCCTGGAGGAACCACAACTGACTCCAGTAGAATTTGAATTTTCTTTTTTCCCATCATAGTTAGCCCTCCTATCCTGTCATCTCTGTCATCTGATTGTGAGACACATTCTGAATTGGAATTTCTGCTTAAAGCCCCTACTGGTTTGGTTCCTTCTTTTTTTTCTTCCAAGTTGAAATTCCATAAAATTCAAAAATGGTGTTGAATTACACCTTTGTACCAATTGTGCATAACACCAAGCACAAAATGCATGAATGGGTCCCAGCATGGTAAACAATTCAACTTGGACCACTAAATTCTGGTATTCTTGAAGAATTGCTCTTGTTCAGACGCTGTTGGCATGTTCTTTGATCAAAGGAATTGCAAAATAGTATCTTATCCATTCCATTTTTTGTGCAATTTGAAGGAAAGATTGATCATCTTTGCGGCAAAAAAACCACCAGAAGAATTGAGTAGCTGAATGAGAAGCAAACCCTGCCACCTTATGTGTTGCTACAAATTCTCCTATCAGCGCCCCAAGCCTCACTTGTACTTTCCGATCATTGTTAAACTTGTATTTTGGAATCTGGATACCATTTTTCAAGATCAATAGTTCATCAATCAGTTGTTAAAGGATATTGGAAATTTTTATCATGTTTGGTTCTTTGGGACCTGGTATGACACCAGCTAGAAAAATGTATCAAGTTTGATTCTGAATTTTGGGTTGTCAATTGAGACAGGTGAGAGCTAAAACCCCAACCAAAGATTTCTGGCCTGCAAGTTTGTTCCCAAAGGGATTAAACCAATTGACAAAGAATGAAAATGTGAGCTTCAAATAGCTGGGTTTTCCACTAGGCTCAATTTGATTGGAATTGATCTTTTTACAGGCTTTGGACTGTTGATATTCAGAAATCAAGCTGGTAGGAGCCTGGCCAATTTTTTCATTCCAATCTTCAATTAACTGTTTGACATGAGGTAGGCATAAAAACCATTTTAACCAGTCCTTGAAGTCCTGAGTAACAAAAACCATCTTGAATTTTGAAAGATGATTTGGAAGTGGCAAGATTTGACAAGTGGTAAAATATTGGGGCAGAGCATTTGCCAGGTTTGGTGAGGTTGTTTCCACATACAGGGGAATTTTTGGTGATTTTTTATGAACAAACAAATTCCAAACTTTCAACATGGTAGAGAAAGTAACATTGAGGACAGCAGATGTATGTGAAGAATTTTGTGGTAGGATCCAGATGCTTGAGAATTGTGCAGAAATCCTTCAAAAGTATTGAATCAAGGTTTTTGGGAGTTTGAGGTTGATAAAAAATTTCCACAATGGATAAAATCTGATCTTGTGCAATTCTGCACTTCTCCTGGCTGAGGCCGCAGACCAAGTAAAGCCACGTGATAAATAACATGATTGCCTCTAAATCAATGGTAGGAAGTCAGCTGAAGTATGAAAAAACACAAGTAAAAATTTTAATCACTTATGGTAGATCCAAGATTTAGGTTGGAAGACTGTTGAAGCATCTTCTTCCTCTTGAATATGCTGGTCTCGCTTCTCACGTTTCTTGGACTGGGTTTGAGTACGTGTTGCTTTTGGTGGTTGAATTTTGGGCCTTGCATCAGATGCTTGATGTTTTGATCTTGTTGAAGGATGGACAAGGAGACCTTTTGTTTCAACACCATTCTGACTGAACAAACACCTTGAACACAAGCTACACAGGCACAGTACTTGCTGGGGAGGCATTGATGAAACTTGAAGCTTGAGAGGATTGAAATGAAATATTGGAGAGTTTTTTTATGAACTAATGGTGAGGAGGAAGCAAGAGAGCTCAGGTGAAGTTTTGGCCACACACCAGGCAAAGTTTTTTCTGAGGGGCAAAGAGGGAAAAAACATCAGCATGAAGTATTTGAAAAAAAATTGCCTGTTTGCACGGAGTGCTAGTTGTCTAGGAGAATCTCTCAGTTGTTAAGACCCCCATGCCAAGTATTCAAGTCCCTCTTGCTCCACTCCTCATCCTCTGGTTCCTTTTTTCCAAGCACGCAGGCAAGACTGGCTTGGCTTGGCTTGACCCTTGACAGAACCAGCAATCCTCCTCATCTTTGCTCCCTTATTGGTTGGCCAACCAAAAAATTGATCATCTTCATCAGCCCCCCTCCGCCCCTTGACCAAATTCCCAATTCAGGCTGGCAGGAAGCTTGGTTGACAAAAAGCAACAGATCATTGCCAGGCTGGATGGAAATCTGCTCCACTGCTCAATATCCTGCTATTTGTCACCATCTCTTGATTGCCATCACTGATCTACAATCACATCACTCCCTGCCCCTTAGCTTGCACCTCTCCAAATATCCCATCATCCTCACACTTGGTATGGGACTCTTGTAATCTCTCAAATTCAGTTTTAAACGTCAACAAAGGATAACTCTGAAAAGCATATCTCATCTCACATGCCCTTTGCCCAATGCCCATCCATCATATCCAACCAAGCCATCAACAGCTTCCTGGCATTAAGCTCCTATCCTGAACATGGCCCTGATTCAAGTCAAAACCCCAACCCATTGACCTCTTGAAAATTGCTCCAGGTGCTCTTCCAACCTCATGACCAGCCCCCCCACAGCCTCATAAAAATCTGTGCAAGATTGGTCATGGGAACAACCCTCATCACCTGACCTCATTGGTGTGGAATTCAGAAATGGAATTCTCCTTGAATGGTTCCCAATTTTGGAAGTTATTGATCCCTTGTGTCTGTAAACCCTGAGTGTGAATGTTCACCCTTCAAATTGAGAGATAGAGAGATGAGAGTAAAGATCCTTCCAAAACCTATGATGATCTCATGACATGATGTCCTCCACATCTGGGTTGAGGGTGTGTTTTAAGTAACCTTCCACTCAACCCTAACCTAGGTACAACCACAAGCAAACAAGAATAATGAAATAAAACCCCTAATTGCAGAACCCTAGCCCAACTCTATCCTTCCAACCCCATCCCATACCTCATATCCATCTTTATTTCCGGCCTTCCATTACATCCACCCGGTTTGACCTTCTCATTACGCGGCCCTTGCGCCGCACCCAAATCAGAGCCCCCTGCGCATTTCTGCATCAGCCAGATGCGCCTTTGCAGATATCCAAGATACATCTGCGCAATCTGATCCACGCGTCTTGCAACGGGCAATCCGCACAATCTTTCCAATCAAATCCAATCCAATCCACCCTGCGTCTACAGATGCTGAGCCCAATTAAACTGCTTCTGAGCCCGCAGCACGGCTTACTGCGGCCAAGCCACACCCATTGCTGAGCGCTCCACCTCTGCTGAGAGCGCAGCTCATAGTTAATTCTAACTGGCATCTATAAAAGACCACCACATCCCCCCCAACTTGAGTTCTGTCCCCAGAGATCCACAAATATCTCACCTACCCCCAGCTATACCATAGTTATGCCACCTTCCCCCTTTGCACTGCTACATTACACAAACAAAAAAGAAAAAACCCCATCCACCCTACTTCACCCAAAATGTCCTGCACATTCTGCAGCTGGAACAGCCTCTCCTGCCAAATCCTTCCGGGCCAAGCTGGCCACTGCTGCTGCTCCCTATCCAATGGAATGCCTTGCAACCATCCACTAGGCTGTCCACGCAATAGGACCTGGAGTGACTTGTTTGTGGTTTTTGAAAAGAATTAGGATGGTTAAAAACCTAGACCTAGCTGTCATTTCACAAAGAGTCAAACAGAGAATAGGAATCATAGAAAAGAAGTGATTGAAACCAGAAAGTGAAATTACAGAAAGAGAATCCTTGAAAATACCAACAGGCAAACGTAAGTCTACAGGCCTGGTTATGGCCTCTAAGAAGACTAAGTAGAGTTACGCGCACTAACAGCTAAAGAGCTGTCTAACTATATCCACACAACCGCACTGATAAACACAACCAGCGTTTGTCAATGCTGATGATGAGTTGATGGTCTAGCAAATACCTACGTTTGTATTGTTAGGATTGGTGTTGCCTTAAATTCAATCCAGATGTCTTCACTGGTGATGTTTGAGCAAGATCCAACTTCAACTTGACTGACTCGGGTGGTGGAATGATCAAGTTTGTAGTCAGGTGATTTAGACGGATCTGTGGTTCCTTTACCCGTTGAGAGTTGTAAGTTGTGACAGTTGAGTATTAGCAGCGTGAGTAGTTAAGACAGAAGGATTACAGGAGTACAAAGACTATGGAAACGGTGAGATAACCCAGTAGAGATAGATTATAATGGAATAAGGAAAGAGACAGACAACAAATGACAAATCTTTGAGAACAATAAAGAAAAATAATCAACAGTTTTGAGAAACAACAAGATTTCAACCAATGAGTGGAGCCTGCTTGGCTCACCTCACAAGCGCCCACAATGCGCCGCTCAAAACTCTCCGTTGGCTAAAAGCCAGCTCCCCATTGGTTTGGGCTGGAAAACCGCCATGCCAGGACTTTCCAGACTTTGCCGCTTATTGGAACACCGCTCATGAGTGGGCCGCATTGGTACGGATGAAAATCCCATCCACGGACCCAAGGATCTTCAACCATCCCGCCACGTCCTCCCACTCCCCCAAGACCTTCTCCTCCTCCACCGCCACCGCATCCTCCTACTCCTCTGCCGCCATCCCCATCACCCGTTCCCAGGTCATCACTGGAACTCCACGTGCGCACCAACTCCCGTGGTTATCAAGTCCTTGCTGGAACCAGCAGTTGCTACAACTCCTCCAGCCGCCACTCCCAAGATTCCCAAGATCCCATGAATTCCAGCACTTCCACTGGCAAGGTTTGACGCAAATGTGAAAGACGCGGACAAGCTACCACGGCAATTGCTAGCGGTCCCCCACAGGCACACCACCAATCCGGGACGCTAAGTTTTGGCGGCCTTCCAAACCCTAGCCGCGGCAGCTCACGCGGACGCGGCCAACATAGGTGGATCACCCCCCTTTCCTTTTTTCTTCCTTTTTTCCATTCCATGCCTATCTTTGCAAAGAAAAAGGAATTTGCCGCGCTAACCTAAGTAGCCTTTGGTCTTTGTGAGAACCTTGAGAGAAAGAAGAGCCTCAAGCAAGATCCGCGCTTTGAGAGTGACCCGCAAGAGTGAGGAGAATCCCCGCCACCAAGAGTATCCGCTGAGAGTGAGAAAAATCCGTGCCACTGCAAGTCTTGGCTAAAGGCACCTGGACCTTCCCAGACCAACTGCCTCACAGTTCCCCATACCCATCTAAAGAACAGAGAGAGCACAAAGAAAACCCGCCGTGCGCGCACATCCTTCAGAGAGAGAAGAAGAGAAAAATCCTCCCCAACCATCTATACCTTCCGTCCATAAGATGACCAAAGAAAACCTGAAAAGAGAGAGAGAGGTTTTTGTTTTAAAGCACCAACCCATTTCAAAGCCCGCGCCTTTCTCTTTGACCCAAATCTTTTTTTCCCCACGCGCTTCCCTAATTCCTTTTATCATCCTTTGGAAGTCTTTCTTTTCCCAAATGCGGAGCTCATTGTTGCGTCGGCGGATCCAGCTTTGCGCCGTGCCCCTACCTAAAATAAAACATAACCTAGCCAGCAATAATCCCAAAAATCCAATCCAGAGAGAAGAAAATAAGAAAACAAACATTCTGGGGTGTCTAGTTGTTTGGGCTGTGAACCAGCTAGATCACCCCTTCACCAAATCCAACCATATCCCCTATTGATGCATTGTTCCCCCCCACTTGGCTGCTGTCCCCCTTGGCCGGACGCGAAGCAAGCGCGTGGGTTTTTCCTTGGAAAAAGAATCCGCTTTGTCATCCCCCTTGCTATCAAAACCAGCCATCTTGTTGAATTAAGTTGATTACCGTGCAAAGAATTTTTTCACGTGCAAAGCAGGGGCCTTCTGTTTGAGCAGAGTTCCATCCAATTCCTCCAACTGGTAACTACCTCTGGTGAACTTGGATGTCACGTGGAAAGGACCATTCCATCAAGTTGCAAAGAACTTCCCCCATTGATTTTCCAGGCTCCGGTTGTGAAGCAGAACCAAGTCTCCCTTCCGCAATGGATCCCGGAGCTTATGCGTGCAGCACTTGCCCCAGTAGCGGAAAGTCTTTGTGGGTTGCCTTCAGCCTTCCAGCCACTTTCTCCAACATCTTGTCCCACCGCAGGAGTTGCTTGGCGCGGGCCTTGACTAGATCCGCGGCCATCTTGACCTTCCACCAATCAATACCCAGAAAGGTTTCCAGCTCAATTTCAATTGGCAGCACGGGTTGCTTCCCAAATAGCAGCTTGCATGGCAAATAACCCGTCAACATTTTCACCAAAATCTGATCCGCCAAAAGAACTACGCGAAGGGTTTCCTGCCACCGCTTGCCATCCTCCCCACACATTTTCACCATTGTGTCCTTGATCAGCTAATGACTGCGCTCAATCATCCCTGCGCCTTCTGGATAGTACTCCATCACTTTCCCCAACTTAACTCTGCAACTTTGCACTAACTCCGCAAACCATCCCTGGAACTCTGCACCCCTATCAAGCGTTACCAACCAGAGTGATCTGTAACGGGCAAACCAGTCTTCCTCCAGAAACGGCCCAACTTTCTTGGCCCAGAGCTTCACCAGCGGCCCGCCTTCAACCAATCCTGACAGATTCTCACACACAACAAGGAGGTATGCAAACTTACCTGCATTGATGTGCACAAAATCCAGAGAAACCCTCCCAAACAAAGCGTCCTCCCCAGTGGGAATACCTACTTTGTGAGGCAGTGTTACGCTTCACTTCTGACATGCTTCTCACAACTGTACCCACTCCCACACCGCGCATACTAAACCCGGCTCCCAGAATGTCGCCATTACCCCCTTCCGCCTTTCAAGCTTGCTGCAATAGCCAAGATTGTCACGAAGAATTCCCAGGATTACCTCCTGATCCAACCTTGACGTGCTGACCACAAGAAGTACCAGCGCGCTCTGCTGCCACAGCTGTCCTTTCTGCAAGTAAAAATTCCCCACTCTCCGCCAGATCCATATAACAATCTTGGCTTCTGTGTCATTTGGAAACCAAAGATCCTGCAAATACAAACTGAGGACTGCGTACCTCCTGGACTGCTGGAGCAGAAGTCAAACACCTACTTCCATGACTCCCACCTTGACAATTGGAGCCTCTTTCAGCTTACTTGTACCAGGAAATTTGATGTCCTTTACCTACAGCAAGACATATTGGTGTTGGAATAATAATAATTCCAAGAAAATTATGTAAAATGCTCAAATTGTTGATTTAGAAGCAAGTGCAAAGTTTTAGTGGTTTGGTTGTATTAAATTGATTTAAATATATTTTTCAAGAGGGGCCACAGTTTATGAAAACAGGGGATCTTTATTGGATAAGAACCTCTTTTCAAGAGGCTCTTTTGAACTGTTTAAAGACCTTGGGAAAATGAGGTCCTAAGTGATTACTCAAAAGGGTTTTACTCAAGGGGATTGGGTGAACTGGCTGACTCACAGCACTTATTTCTGGAGGCAAGGAGGAGATAACTTACTAATTTAAGCAGGCACTCCAAGAAACTTGCAGAAATTCACAGTTGAAAGGGTCTCATGAAAATTTTTGGGGATATTGCTGATATTCTTTAATGGAATTAACAATGGGTTAGAATTAATAATTATATTATCAGACTGAGGCCATAAATCAATTTTTTATATTGAATAACTTTCTAGGGTAATAAGATCTTCTCAGGGCACGTAGAGAGGTTTGTGCTTGGGTGCTGGGGCTTGCAGGCTAGGTAGGGCTAGTGTGGTATGTAGTCTTGGTGCTGTCAGCTGGCTAGCCTTGCCTGTGTCATATTTCCATGTGAAATAATTGTCAGAAGGTATTTAAATATTAATTTGTTATTTTTATGGTTGATACATATTTCCTCATTTTGTATCACTTTCTTCAAAGTGGCATGGGTAGAAGAGGGTATTTGTAGATTCTACGCCATCTTTTGCACATGTTGGTAATTTTTAATAATTTTTGGTATACTTCTTGATGTGTTTTGTGGTTCAAGAAGATTTGTAAATCTTATTTACATGAAAACATTCATTATTCTTTCTCACTATTTATTTGCTTTAATGTTTTTATTTTCATATTTCTATTCAATTTTATTAGGTTTCCAAAATCTCCCTATCCGTCAGTCAACTTGTTACATATGAATGATGTATGCATGCAGGTTGTAGCATGTTCCTGCGGTACCTGGCTGTTGGAATTATTACGACTGTGTCACGACTGCCCCTGGCGTGCAAGGGGCTGAAGGCACAGGCACTACTACTCATAGAACTCAAGGATGATTGATTGGATTTCAATGAAGGAGATGAAAGGAGGAGTAAAAGTGATGAGAAGAGGAAGGATGAGAAGGCCAGTCCAGGAGGTTGTTGAAGAGAGAGTTGTTGAATCCTATAAGAGTAAAATCAGGAAGGGGCAAGGTGATATGAGTTAAGCAGGCTGGGTGAAGGTTGTCTTGTGCTGAGATGACACCTACTGGCAGAGGGACTAACCAGTAAGAAGTAGTATACTAATTCCTTGGGGGGAATTAGTCCAGGAGGGAAGGAGAGGCCAGTATATGTGAGAGCTGAGAAAGAGGCCTTGAGGGATGAGTGGCTGGTGTTGCAGGTTGGAGTTCCCATGGTATTACATGTTGACTGATTGGGCTGGAGGCTGCAGTTGACTAATTGGGTGATGGGCCTATCCAGGAAGGTTTGACATGTACTGATCTGGAGTCCTGGGAGTATGGGCTGAACAGACAGTGGAGAGTATGTACTATGTATATACTAAGTGTAGTATGTACTAACTCATATACCAGTTGGGTTGAGGAGTGATGAAGGTTGTACCAAGCCATGGAGAGAGTGAGAGGTCCTGAGAAGGTTGGCTGAATCATATGACAGGTGAGGTGTACATGGACATAGAGCTTATACCATACAGGAAGAGGCTGAAGCTGGTGGAAGAGGATGGAGACTGCAAGAGATGCAGAGGTAGTACTATCTGGTGGAAGGTACAGGAGTAGTGAAGTTGGGTTTGATATGAGGGTGAGTTTGATGAAGAGATTGGATTGGTTTAGTTGAAGGAGTGTCAGAACTACGGTTATGACAGACTGATGTTGACGCGTGCAGGACTGAAAGCTGCATGCATGAATCCATCATCAGTCATTTTGCATGCGGGTTTCTTGAAATGCACCTACATACTGAGTGTCAGGCATGTGTACCCTTCCTATATGAATGTGGGGCTGCGTGCAGGAATTGTGTCATAACAAAAATCGGCCTGTTACTCCTAAGATATACAAAGCACCTCAATTCTGACTGAATTTTAGGTGTGAAACGTATACGTGGCATTATGTGTGAAATATTAGAATGGCCAAAAAGTGCCATAGTGGTGCCATGGTTTATTGGTCTTTTGTTCTGAAATTATTTAAAAATGTAAGGAGTTGGAATTCAGGGGGGGTCAGTGAGTGACCAAACTAATTTTTGGGTGGAGAATCCATTTCTGAAATAATATGTATGGATTTCCCACTCCTTCTAATCTCTTGTTTTTTCTGTTTTTAATCTGCTTTGAAAGGTTGCTCTTGTCAACTAGCAAGCTGAAAGCCTCCACATCCAGTGTTTCCCTGCCTTTTTACAGACCATTGCGCGGGTAACAAGAAAGCGCTTCTGGCATCATAAAGAACTTGCCTGCAATATGTACCACTGTGAAAGAAAATAAGTGAAGGAAAGCAACCCACCTGGTCATAGGCGCGTTTGGCAGTGTTGGCAAATTGATAATCCGTGCCAGCGCCTCCGCATCCACCAGAAGCATGAAGTGAATCCCCCATGGCAAATGCTGCAACCTCCTCACAATCTTAGTGACCCTGAAAAGCTCCAACTTTGGCCGCAAGTACCAGCTCTCCATTGGTGCAAACATAACAGACTCATAAAGAACTGGATGATCTTTCCCTTCATCCTCCTGTTTAAGCACCTCCCCTGCACCAAGCTTGCTCATATCCACGGCCAACTTTATTCCCCTGCAGTTGTAATCCAAGTCCCGCAGTACAATATTGCGTCCAAAAATCTCTTTGAGTTTGTCAAAGGTGTTGTCAAATTTTGAACCCCAGGTCCATTCCGCGCCCTTCTGCCTCAATTCCCGTAACAGCATAGCCCTCCATAAAACTCTTGATGAACATACATACATAGCTACATAATCCCAAGAACTGGATAATGTGCAATACAGTCTTTGGGGTTGGCCACTCAAGGACTTTGTTGCATTTCCCTTGCGCAATCCGCCTACTTTTGGAAGCCACCACGTGCCCTAGAAATTCCAGCGCAGGTACGCAGAAGGCTAGCTTTCTCCCTGAAACCATTATCCCTGCTTCCTCAAGCCAAAACAAGATCCGTTCCAGAGTTTGCGCAAATTCCCAGAAAAATCAAAAAATTCCTGGAGCATCAATATGCATTTCCCCTCCATAATCCATCCTCAGGCGGTGATTCCCGCGTTGTTGATGAAAATCTGGACCCCCTCTGGAAGATTGTCCTTCAGAATCCAGGTCATCTGCGCTTGGTAAACCGCAACTAAGTTAGTTGCGCCTTGCGGCAGCTGCGTCAGTTGCATCCTGCCCAATCCGGTTTCAAAGGCATTCATTGGCCAGGAACTCCAATTGTGCTCACACTGATTGTATCCGCCCATCACATCCACCAACCCATAGAATGCGCGCCCTGCCATAGATTCCAGAAACTTTTCCACGTGCTGAGGTTGTCCTGCATCTTGTATTGTAAACAAATTGAGCCGCTGCAGATCATGAACAATCCCTAATGACTTCCAATCATGCTTAACCACCGCAAAGATCTGACTCAAGTAACTCAATGTAAATTGCTTGTAATGGCCCATTCCTATACGCTTGCGTACCAGCTCCAAGAAGGGCCCCCAAACCGCCCGCAGGATTGGAATTGGCTTGATCTTCCAAGGCTTATGCGGAACTGTTAGAATCTCATAAGGGTCTACAATCTCACTCTTTAACAGCCCCTGCTCTTCAGGTCCAAACTCAAGCGCTCTTTCCTGGAGGACAAGTACCTATTTCAACAGATACCATTCCTCCACACTTAACCAACCCGGAGCTCCAAAGTTAAGGGCCGCAACCTGCTCATCCTTAATCTGCTCCTATTGCGTTAACCATCCTGAAACCTTCAGCAGAGATTCCCAAGGATCCCTCAACAAAAGGATTGGTTGCAGTTGTACGTTCAGATCCTGCAGCATTGCTCTGTTCTGGGGAGGGACCTTAGGCAAAACCGGCTTATACTTCCCAAAATTTCACCGTCCCATCCGCACGCATCCATTACCAAGGATCCTAGTCAAAACCAAACTGCAGCTTTTGCCTTTTCTCACAAGCGTGGCACAATGATAGTGTTTTTGCAAAGTACCACTGGCAATGCATACTGAGGAAGGGGATCTACTTCCAGTGCTTGCGCATCTCACACCTCCTCACTACTTCCCACCTGCTCCTCACTGGTTGACTGCCTGCATGAAGCTGGAGCTTTCTCTGTGCGGTAACCTTGGCCAACTAGTCAAAGTTCACCTCCAGCCCACCCTTGCAAACCATCTCCGCACCAGGGCCCTCCTCTTCTTCTCTTTCCAAATCCTGCGTCCACTTCCCCAACCCTCCATCCCAGATTGTGGTTTTTAATTGCCCTCTGGAAGAATCTTCCACCGTCAACGCTTCTGTCCCCGCCTCTGGATCAAATGCCAATCGCTTTCTTAACCCAAACATGACTGGCTGGCCTAGAATAGCCTACCCACAATCAACCAATAGGAAAGAAAGTGTTTTAAGGACCCTTGCAACCTCAAACTCTATTCCCACTTGCTTCCGCCGCGGCTTGCTTGAAGTTGCTCTCCCAAAACCAAGATTTGGGCCCTCCCCACTGCGCCAAGATTTTGGCCTTCAGTTTTGGCCAGTTGAGTTCCTTTTATCCTCCCATCTTTTCCAAATCCCAAAGCTTCTCTTTGTCTATGATGAAAAGGACAACAAGACAAGCCTTATCCAAACCCATTGAATCTTCTGCATTGGCAATTCCTTTGTATCAAGCAAGGAACCGCTCAACGTCCTAATTACTTCACAAAGCTTGTTCAGAAAATTGTTTGGGCTTTTGAGGAGTTTTTAATTTAATAGAATGGTGTGGATAATATGGTGGAGATGGATAGGTAGTTTTTCTAGGATTGTGTAGCTAAGGATATCCTAAGATACTTTGAGGTTGACTACTGCAATTTCATTAATTACCTTCCTACATTCCTTTATGTACTGGGACAGGTTGTATTGATACTGATAAAATATGAAATTCAGCCAGAGCCTTCCGTGGTTTTTCAAGGATTGGGAAGCGTAAAAAGCATGGATTGTGTTCCAGATTGCATACGGATTGTCATCATTCTGTGGGTTTATGATAGTGTCAAAGGTGATATCACCAAGAAGTTGGATCAGAATATTGGCTGCTTCATATTTTTTCTTCTTGAGAGTGGCTGAAATGTTGGTGGGTTCCTCTATAAAACCAGTTCCAATAGCCCATTTTGTCATGGGAAGCTTCTGCTACATAGGAACAAGGCTGCAAAGTTGTCATTTCTTAAGATAGGTATCTTTTGTTTAGAGTCTGACTTGGGTTCTTCTGTTTAAGAAATTATTCTTGGTATTGATTAGTTGAGCCTTGGGACTGTAAATCTGTAGACTTTAAGAGGCTAAAAAATGGAATTTGATTTCAGAAAGAAGTTTGAGATAAGAAGGAGACAAACAACCAAATGAGAGATGTAACTAAAAGACCAAGAACAGCAGTAGTTGGTAGGAGAAAAAAAACCCACGGGGATGAAGCTTTTGATGATAATGGACACCTTTTTTACACGCAAATCAGACCTTTTTGATGGCTTCAGGTGGAACTGATGAGTTCATGGTTGATGAAAAGGAAATTGAGAAGAAAATAAATCCAAGAAAGAAACAGAAATCTGGTGTATGTTACGCACAAACCCACAAGAGATAGGAGCCTCACAAAGGGAGGTGATGGTTCTATCAATTGTGAGCCCAGATCAGGTCTTAAATACACATTGTCAAGAATAAAAATGGATTCTTCAAATTTCACAAAGATGGTTGAGTTATGACATGAAATGAAATAAGCAAGACGTGTGAAGTGGCAGTGAAATGACAGATGAGATCAAATGAAAGTGAGACAACGGGTGTCCTATAATTATGAGTGTTCTGTATTCAAATGGTGAGGGTTCAGAAGAGAAGCCCAAGACTCAACATATTCTTGTTTAAATATGTCATTCCTTTGATTCTAGAGCTTCATGAGACAAATTAACTTGTTTTGTACAGCCCCCCACAGTTATCTGGTACCCTTCAAGGGCTTGATTTCAGAGAGTTTTGGCAGTTTCATTGAGAACCTGGAGATTGATTGGGATTTAATTGATCCTTTATGATCTTTGGCTGATGACTAGGGTTATGGAGTTGTGGGAATTGTTACTTACAGCTACCTTGTTTTATTTAAATCTGAAAAAACATTAAATTATTTTTTTCAAGTCTTTTCCGGCCCCATGTTACCTCAGATAGTGTTGTTTGAAACTAACAATTACTATCAAACTCATTCCTTCCCATTGATTCCTTATTCAAAAGGTTCTGGACCTTGATTTTGGTTAAATTGAATTTTTTTTAGCACTCAGGGAGGCAGAATTAAAAGCAACTTTCACCTACACAGAACTTCCTGCTGCCAGCACTGTTTTGAGTTTAAAATTTGGTCCCCCAGGCCAGGATTACACCAGAAACCTTGGGATTTACAGTGCCAATAATTTTGGAATCAACTTCAAAATCCAATCTGTTTCTTCTTTTCTGTTTTTCTGTTCTTAGATCTGATCCATGGAGGCAACTTATTTCAGAAGTAATTACTCCCAATTATGCACCATCCAAGCAAGACTCCTGTTGATTTTGTTGTTAAATCCTCCTCTTTTCAAAGTTGTGAGCCACTTTGGAACTTGGCTCTTTTGATCCTCTAGGAAATTCACACTTCCTAGGGAAGCAATGTTGGCATATTTAGGGAAAATAGATTTATCTTGGTTTACTTTGCAGGACATGGATGATCTTGTCTCTCAGTGGATCTCAAATTGTGGTGTCTCTTCAGCCTCTGCCTATCAGTATTTTAGGAATTCATGGGATCCAATTCCAAATTATCTTATCCAAAAAAATAACATTGATATGGTGGACAAAGCTTGGGTGCAATTTTTCCAATGTTTTTTTCTAGTAGTGCAGGAAAGAATTTGGGATGAATTGGTCAAGTCTGCATCAATGATCACCACCAGGGATAATTGATTTAACTCCTTGTTTTCCTGGTTTTTTGGAGTAATGTGGAGGAATTCATGAAATTTCCAACTTCTTTGACTTTTGAAAACCTAGAACCACTGAACAAGTCCTTGCTCCTTCTTTCAAAGAGTTATAAAAATTATGAACAAGATGGACGCATATTTCAGGCCTGAAATGAATCCTCAGTTCAACCAGGAAATTGCTACTTTCAACAAGATCACTAAATACTCCAAGCTTTTTAGAAAAAAATAGATCAAAAATTACTTCTCTTGCTACTCCTAAACCCTATAACTTTGTTCCTAAATCCACTCTTGTCTGCTACTACTGTCATAGGGAAGGTCATGGAATTGGTTTATTCCCTGGGCTCCAGAAGGATAAAGAGGAAAAGTAAGTGGAACAGAAGGGGAAAAATTTCTTTCTTCCTAATGTTCCTTTGATCCCTTTTGATTCATCTTGATCTATCTTTCATGGGGTGGCCTCCTATCAGCCATTACCTCCTATGAAGGCATCCTTGGCTTATTTTGATTTCCAATCTTCTTGTGGTACCCTTCAACCTTTGTATCCTCAAGCCATCTCCTCCTCCAGTCTTGTTGGAACTTATCAGTCCGATCCAGCTAGGAAACAACATGAGGAACCTAAACCTCATAAGGCTCCTCCCTTGCATTCCTCAATTCTTCAGAAACCAGCTAAGCATAGATCCTTGCCTAAGCCTACTTCCATTAATGTAGAAGAAATTGGAGTGGAAAAGCAACCACTCATGGAAAAATTTCAAGACCACTCTGACCCTCCTTCATCTGTTAAATATTCTCAACCTTATGGTAACATCTTAGTTCCTGCTTCACCTGAAATTTGAAGCTCCATCCAGCTCAAAGTTTGGCTTGAGAGGGGAATCTCAAAGGATCACCCCAATTCTGTGGAAGGGGTATTAAAAAAAATTGCTGATCTTAAAGTTCCTGATCTATCTGTGGCTCAAGTATTTTCAATTCTTCTGTTGATTGATTAAGGAATGAAGAAATGGGTCGCTGGTCAGCATGTGCCAATCTGTCCTGACAAATTGAAGATTTCCTCTGGCAATTTGATGGAGGACTCTTGTGGAAAAGATCCCTCCTCAGATTCCAACCTTTACTCCTGTCCTCTTGGTGTTCTTCCCTGCTATCTTGCTGATTCAGCTAAAACTGTTTCAATCCTTGTCAATTATGGTTCTCAGCTCAACTGAATTTTGGATGCTATTGCCTACAAACTCAAGGTTAGTCCTAGGGTCAGCTTCAATTCTGCAGTTTTTGTGATAGGGAATCAGTCTTGTGAGTTTGTTGGTATTTCTGAAGATATCCCAGTTTTAATTTATAAAAATTTTGTTGGAAGCTGTCACTTTTGGATCACTTCTTTGGGAGTTCCTATTATCTTGTCTTGACCATTCTTAATGGATTTTGGTGCTACAAAGATTTTTTCTGATGAATGAGCGGAGAGAAATATTCTCCTTGATGCTGATTTTAGAAAAAAATTTACTTCCCTCTCTGTTCTTTGGATTCTGTTTTTTGGGAAAGATATTTTGCTTGTCATAATCATAAATCAATTTTCAAGGGGAAGCAGAAGGATTATTCCAATTCCTCTTATTTTTTAGAGGAATATTTGATCCTACTGATATTTTTAGCTCTTCTCAGCCTCGGAATTCAACTACAGGGTCAAATCTTATCCCTGAGGCTTATTTTTCTTTTTTATCATAATTCTCTTCTGATCTGGAAAGCATTGAAAGGCAAAAACATGTTAAAATATAAAATTCCAAAAATATTTCTTCTCTCTCTGAATCTGTGGTGTATTCTTTCCCTTGTACTCTTGGGTCTGATCCATCTTCTCTCAGTTGTGGTTCAAATCTCCACAATGAGTATACACTAGATCACAATCTTGATTCTATTCTTGGTGGTTTGGTTATTGAGGAATATGGGCTTCAGTGGAGGCAATTTGGGGTAAAAGTAAGTCCTCCCAATTGTGCACCTCTAGGGCAATGTTCTACTGTCATTCTTGAAACCCAACCTAGTGCCACACATCTGAGAAAATTATTATCTATTGGTTCTCCCTTTATGGAAAAGGCTGCATTTGAGAAACTTGCGGAATATTGGAGATGGAAGATGTTGGAACTTGGCCTCAACTTTAGTAGTCAAGTCTTGCTGGTCAATGCTTGGAGGAAGCAAAAACTTCTCTCTTTTGCTAACAAGTATAAACCAGTTGCAAAAAAAGTCCAACTAGTTAACCAGCCTATTCCTCTCAACCTCATTCCACCTCTCATGAATCCTCTCTTATCTTGAAATCCTTACTGTTCTTTATCTTGATCCCTTAACAGTCCCTTTTTTCCTAATGGTTGTGTCACTGATGAACGTCTGAAAGTGGTAAACTTTGTTCCAGATGGATGTGTCTCCCTGATGAATTGAATTTTTTCAACAATTTCTTATCTCTAAGGGAAAAATATATTGCTTTCTTTGAAGAAGAAAGAGGTCTCTTTAAAGGATCATATGGTCTCCCTTCTATCATCCCTTTTGTTGAACATGATCCTTGGCAAAAGTAAAATGTTCCAATTGCTGCTGCTAACATTGAAAAATTTATCAAGTTGATCCGCAAACAATTAAGTAATTTTCTATATGAAAATTCAACTTCCAGTTCTTCCAGACTAGTATTTTTTTTCCTCAAGAGTAATTGTAAACTTAGAATAGTGTATGATCTTCAAACTCTCAACAAAGTTACTATTGAAGACTTTGTTATTCCTCCTGGCACTGAAGACTTTTTTGATTATTTCTCCGGTAGAGCTTCCATGGACTAGGGGACCTTATGGGTGGTTTTGAAGAACAAGCCCTAAATCCCATCTCTTGCCCTATAACTTCTTTTGATACTCCTCTTGGTTGATTCCAACTTACTCAATTGCCTGAAGTTTCCAGCAATTTGTTTGCAGTCTATAAGGCTCAAATGGTGTGAATTCTCCAGGATGAAATCCCTGACCATGCTTGTATCTTTCGTGACAAGGGCCAAATTAAAGGTCCAGTTTCTGCCTATGATAATGAGCTCTTACCTTGGAATTCAGGAATTTGTCAATTCATCTGTGAATACACTACTTCTTTGGAAAGGATACTTTTTTTAATTGAGGAGTTTTGCCTTACTTTCTCTGGATTCAAATAGGCTGCTTTTGTCCCTGCTCTAGAAATTTTTGGTCATGTTGTCTGCAAGGAAGGAAGAAGTATGCAACCAGCCAAATTCAATATGATCATCTCTTGGCCTACCCCATTCAATCCCACTGAAGTGAGAGGCTATCTGGGAGTTGTAACTTATGTTCAAATCTTCATCCTATCTCTATCCAAAATCAATGCTCCTTTACATTCTCTGACCAGGAAAGATGCTAAATGGATTTGGACCCAAGATTGTGAACATTCATTTCAGTTGCTAAAAATGATTTTTTGTAAAGAAAAAGTTCTGAAAAGGGTCTCTTGTGGACCTAGAGCTGGAAAGATCAAGCTGGATTTCAATTCTAGATATCAATCTGTTGGGGCTTTTCTTACTCAGGAAGATGAAAATTGTTTGGAAGATCCTTCTCTCTATGAATCTCTGTTGTTTTCAGATGCAGAATCCAGATACTCTCAACCAAAACTGAAACTATGTGGCACAGCTCACACGTTGAAGAAGCTCCAAACTTTCCTCTGGGGTCAACATTTTTAACAACAAGCCAACCCTTGATCCATCATTGAAATGATCAATGCTCCCAGCCTCCCAAATGCTCAAATGACTTGTTTGGTGGCCTTTATACAAATTTTCTCTTTTGATATTGTTCACAAGCCTGGAAAATCTTCCAGAATGCTTGATGGTTTATCTCAAAATTCTCTTGGAGATGAAAAATCTGATCTGGGAGTGAATTTTGATGAAAAAGAACCTTTAATCCATCTTGTCCTCTCCTTCTCCTTTCAAGATTATAATGGCTTTCAGCAGGGGTTCTGGCTTAATCAAGGGCAGTACCTTTTAAATTTTCAAAGACCTCCTGATTTCTCTGCTAAAGAATTTTTATCCCTTAGAAAAGTCTTCTAATTTCTGTGTACAAGGCTCTAGGCTTATATAATGAAAATGGGAAATACTTGTGCTCTCATTTTTTTTACTATCCTTCCAAACAAAATTATATCCTTGAAATTATCCATGAGGGTCTTGATCATTATGCAGAAACCAAACTTATCAAAAATTATGCAAAAAATTCTTATGGCAATCTCTGAAGAAATCCATCTCTCAATGGTGGAAGAGTTGTGAAGTTTGTCAAAAATGTGCTCTTAGGCGTTCAGCTGAAATTTGATATCCCACTGGCCAGTCCACTGTCTTTGGGAAGATTGCTATGGATGTGTTTCATATCAAGGCAGGTGGTTCTAAGTACTTCATGTATACAGAGATGGTTTTTCTGGATGGGTTGAAGCAAAATCTTTTACAAATCTTAGCTCAGAAACGGTGGAAGCTTTCCTCTACAAGACTTGTGCAATGTGTTATGGCTTGGCTCAATCTTACTCTACTGATTGTGTCTCTGAATTTGGTGGAAAAATTTGTGAAATGATCCAATCTCTTCCTCAAAAAAATAGAGTCACTACTACTTATTATCCTGAAGGCCAAGGCATGTTGGAATAAGGCCATGCTCCTTTAAAGGCTGCAATTGTTAAACCGGCTGGCAAAAGTGGAAATAATTTTCACCAATTTCTTCCACTTGTCTTCTTCTCTGATTGAATCTCAAGCAAAGGGACCCCTGGCTACTCACCTTATGAAATCATCTTTTGTCAAAGAGCAGTTCTTCCTTTGGATTGGGAAATGGAATCCTTCTTGGGTATCTCATGCAAGGAACTGTCTTCAACCACTGATCTATTAGTTGCTTGATCCAAGAAACTGAAGCAAAGTGAAGATGTTTTTGAGAAAGCTTATCAGAAAATGATGGAATCAAGAGAAAAATTGGTTCAGTATTGGGAAGATAAGCACTTAAATTGAATCAGGGATCCCTTGAAACCTGGTTATCTAGTTTGAGATTATAATCAATCCTTGCAGAACCAGTGGGGAAAGCTTTTCTTGAATTTATGGAATGGTCCTTATTGGGTGCTTCACCAGTTTGGAGGTGGATCTTATGTTTTAGAAGAGCTGGATGTTACTCAGTTGGCCAGAAGTTTCTCTGATGATCAACTCAAGAGGTTTCATTGTTGTTGAGGCCCTTTATCTCACAAGTAAGTCCTCCCAATTTTTGCACCAATAGGGTCATTTGCTGCATTTTTGTTGTGAAAATCTACTATATGCCACATACATCAGCACTTGGAATGCCCTCTGTTTTTTACCTTTTCCACTTGTAGGGCTCTTGTGGATGGATCAAGATATTTTTCAACTCTTCAATCACTCTAAAGATTGAGGAATTGCCATTCTTCTCTTTCAATATCTTTTTTTCCTCCCTTTTATCAATACAAGTTGGGGAGAGATGTGGTGACCAATCCTTTCTCTCCATTTCTAAATTCCTCCTGTCCTAGCTATCTAGGAGGTGCCCCTGGGGGTTTCAAGTCCCCAGGTCTTGCGTTCAACTCCTTTTTTGTGCTTCTTGGAGAAATTTTGGGCCAAGAGCGCATGCAAAAGATTCAGTCCATCCTTCCATCCTCAAACCCAACAACCTTAATCAAAATAATTAACTTAATCCAGTCAATCAATGCCCCCTAAGAATTGATCCTCCCCCCTTTCATCCTCCTCCTTTCATTTGCAATTTAAATTGCTACTCATCCCCATCTTGCTTGCAACATGGATTGCCTCTCAGCTGCTCACTGTCCACAACCTTGCTTGCACCTTGCTCTATCCTCTTTGCTCTTCTGCCCCTTCTCTGGCTACCTCTATGCAAACCTCAATGGAAACCTTCATTTCCGCTCACAACCACCTTTGCGTGCTTGCTCTCTCCAATTTGCTTGAAATCTCAATTTCTACCCTTCTTCATCTTCCCCATCAACCCATCTTTCATCTGCTCTTGCAGTTGTTGTGGCGGCTTGCACAGTTGTCAATCTTGCGGCACTCATCTCCATCAGCCAGGCTTTTCTGTCTGTTCAATTTCTTTTTTTTTCCTTCTTATTTTCTTTCATGTTCTTTCAATTGCAACTCCAGATTATTTTTCTTATCACTATTATAAATATTTCACCTGTCAGTCTCAAAAAAAGAATATATATATATATATCTTTCTTCTCTCATTTGTGTCATCCTCTTGTCAATAGTCTACAGATTCTCTTGCCCATAAAAGGAGGTTCTCTCCCCTGCCTTTGGCCATCATCAATTGTTTCATCCATCATCTCAATCAATCAATAAATTGGTGGGGATCTTCCTGTTTATCAAAGTAACCCACCATCCTTATCCTGGGTATATCTTTGATTTCCTCTTGGTCCTTGAGCCTCCATACTCAAATATTTGATCATTCCTCTGTGATCTTATCCATTGTCACCAACCAATTGCCTTCCTGATTGAAAAATTCATTTGATTGGATTCTTGAATGTGTTATACCACTCTTTGATCCCTTTTTTACCATACTGAGCTTGATCATTCTTTGATTGCCTTTCAGGAACCAGTCATGTTTTACTGAGAGGTTTATTTGAGCTTGAAAACAAGAGTGTTTAAACTCTCTTATTTTTTTGTGGTTGAATTTTGACGCGCTACTCTGAGTCCCTTGAGAAGTTTTGAGTGATTCTTGTTTAAATCTGTCATTTCTTTGCTTCTAGAGCTTCATAAGACAAATTTCCCTGTTTTTCACAGCCACCAAAATTTATCTGGTACCCTTCAAGTGGTTTATTGCAGAGAGTTGGGAAGCTTCATTGAGAAACTGGAGGTTGGTTGGGATTGAGTTGATCTTTCCTAATCTTTTGCTGACAACCAGATTTATAAGCCTGTGGAGGTTTTAACTACAACTGCCTTGTTCTATCAAGCTCTGAAAAAAATTTACCTTACCTTTCCCCTCCACAGAATTGCAGGCGGCCAGCACTTTTCAGAGTTTCAAATTTAGTGGCCAATGTTCTTGAAAAGCTCATGAAGAACCAGTTTTTTGCCTCTGCCAAGAAGTGTTTATTCTGCACTTACTGTGTCTTGTTTTTAGGGCTTTTTGTATACAAGGGAGGCATATTGATGTACCCTGAAAAACTCAATACTATCCTGTACTGGCCTTATCCAGTAGGGTTGCAGGAAATTTAGTGCTTCTTGGGTTTCACCAATTTCTACAAGAAATTAATTAGTCACTCCTCTCATCTATAGGCTCTTCTACATCATCTCACCAAGCGGGGAACCAAAATCTCTCAATTTATTTTTCTCCCAAAGTTACAATATGCCTTTGAGAAACTTGAGGAGTAGTTTTGGGAGGCTCCCTTGCAGTTACATTTTGATTTTGATTGACCTTGGAATTTCTATGTGGACAGCTCTAAGTTTGCAATGTCCGCAGTGCTGATGAAGCCAGCAAATGGGGGCTTGATTCACCCCTTGTCTTTTATGTCCAGGAAACTGACCCCAGGCAAGTATCAGTGGCAGTTTGATGATCAGGATTTAGGGGCTACTCTCCAGGTTTTTCTGGAATGGCAGGCTTGGCTCATTGACACCTGCATTCTGGTGCAGGTCTTCTATGACCACACTAATCTCCAGTATTTCTTCAAGATTCACCATCTGTCCAATTGAAATTTCTGATGGGTTTCCTTACTCCCCTATTTTAATTTTGAGATTAGGCAGGTCCTGGGTCATATCAACCCAGCTGATCCAGCCACCTGTTGACTGTATTTCATTGAAAAAAAGCCCAAGGCGCTCCTATCTCCCATCTTTGTGTCAACTGAACCCGGCTCAGCCTTTCTGGTAAACCCCCCTGGAGACCTCCCTCAATGTGAATTGCTGGTTCTCAAGGATGAAGAGGTTCATCTGCTTGGGAACAAGTCTCTATTAGAATAAAAGGTATCTCTCTCAGATCCCCAGCAAAGTCCTTCCCCCTAGCATCCTACCAATTCACTATATTGTTGCCCCTCCAACCACATGCTGGTACTGTTGTGGGAAGAATATGGTCACAAACCCCCAGAGGAGCATTCCAAGTGACATATCTCTCAAAGAAATGCATTGTGGTGGTTCTGGGACCGTTTCTTGGTCCCAGATTTGCTCAAGGCTAACAGTTTCCAATTATTCCATGTCAATATTTTGGAAGTTCACCCTGGTTTTCTGTGGATGCTGCAGGCCATTACCTGTAATTTCTCCTGGCCAGGGATTCGAGGGGAGGTCCTGTACTATACATGTTCTTGCGTCTCCTGCCAGAGGGCCAATCACTCTAACCAGTTCCCCCTGGAAAATGGTCACCCTTTCTGTCCACCGAGGCTCTGGAGGCTTATTGGGATGGATTTCATAATTAAACTCCCCCGCTTGGCTTCATATAAATCCACCCTTGTTATTTTTGACCAATTTTCCAAGGCAGCTCATCTTATTCCAGCTCTGGAATCATGGTTTCCTGATCATTTTGCAGATTTTTTGTAGATTGTTTTATCCATTATCATGGGCTCCCCAATGAGATAGTCACTGATTGGGGATCACTCTTTACCTCCTGCTTCTGGAGGGAGTTCTAATGATTATTTCCAATCAAGCAAGATGCCTCCTCATCCTGGAACCTGTGGACAGATGGGCAGATGGAACATGCAAACCAGACTATCAAGAGGTTTCTCAGGCACCTTATGACCAAACTCCAGGACAACTGGTTTCACCTACTCCCAACAGCAGTGCTTTTTTTTAACTCATCTGTTTTTGCTTCCACCGGCTTCTCTCCATTTTTTTCCCAATATCCCTTTCACTCCTGTCTCAAATTGCTTGTTCAGGGGTCCTTGGTTCCACCCGCAAAATATTTTTTGCAAAATCTGGATTCTTCTCAGCATCAGTTTGTTGGCAATTCACATGCGGCAAATTTGATTCAGAAGTGCTACTTTGAACAAGTCATGATGCCCCCCTGTTATCAGGTGGGGGATTTGGTTTGGCTGCCTTGGAGGCATATCCCTACCACTTGGCTGGCAAAGAAGTTGGACTTCAAGGTTATTGGACCTTTTCCCATTGAACTTATTGTCTCCACATATACATACAGGCTTACAGTAACCCCAGATATGAGGATATTACACCCTGTTGTGGTGACAAATTTGGGATAACTCATAATTAGAGGGCAATTTGAACGTTTTTTTATATGATCTCTCATTTTATCAAAAAAATAAAAATGAAAAAATAAAATTAAATAAAATATAAAAATATATATACATGTATGGCAAGCTTTCACTTTTTGCTTTTCTAAACTTCTCCCTTTTCTAGTGGTCTAGGAAGGGCCCTGGGGTGTTCAAGTCCCCAGGCCCTGTGTCAAAGTTCCTCTAATTGCCTTCAGAATCCAATCTGTTTTTTTGGGGGGGCCAAGCACATGCGGATCATCATCTTCACCTCATTGAACCACCATTTCCACAATCACCCATTCAGTCCTTCAAACTCACTCCTTGAAAAAAATCAAATTCAATCTCCCTCTTCTCAATTAATCATCATACAAAAATCTCCCAATTCACTCATCAATGATCCACTGATCTCTGTCAATCTCAAATTTAATCATCATTATTGACCAATCAAGATCCCACACATCCACCATCCCAGATCACCCAGATAACCCAACCATACCATCTCAATTTGGTTGGCTCACCTCCTCCTCCACTCTGCATCAATTCCCCTTGAAAACCTAAACCCAGAAATGATTATCATCATCAATTAATAATCTCCTCCAACCACCAAGGATCAGAAATTGCCTCTTGCGTGCCCAACCTACCCACCTCCCTTGCACTCTTGCTCTTGCACTCATCTTCTCATCCAACTTGCAGCTGTTGTGCTGACTCTGACGCCCATCAGCAACCAATCATCCTGCCCCTGTCTCATCCCACTTTCCTTTGCGTTGTAGAGAATCCTGTGGGATTATATAAATAAAGTAGCAAATAGCTTGCTGTCAGTCCTTGAAGGGTAATTTAGTATTAATTCTACTCCTTTGGATTATTAGTATATAATAAGAGTGGTTTTGAATTGCCTGCCCTTCTAGTACTATAGTAAGTCTGCAAAAAAATTCATTGAAATTAATGGCTAGTTTATTTGAGAATTAATATATTTCTCAGATCAGACCTAGATTAGTCATTAATTGTTATTGGTAGGGTTTTGTTGAAGAATAGACCAGATGTATTGGAATATTGGTTAGTTATTGAACAGATATGGTTGATCTTAACCAATATCCCAATATTAAATGGTTCAAGGGTTTAATAAAAGGGATGGTTCAGGATAGGAACCAAAGATGCATTTAACCACAGGGGGAAGGTAGAGGAAAGGTTGGTAGTTTCTTTTTTTTGTGCTCTCTTTCTTTGTAAGTTTTCTTCATTGATTAAGGGGTGATTATTCTGTAATCTGGTGCTAAATATTGAGGTCACTGAAGAACCCTCATTCAAGCACCTGGTAGGTGGTTTAATTGTTTAAATATGGTTAATAACTTGGTCTCTTATTTCTTGTTTACTTTCATAACCCATTCACTGATACTATTTTTATCTGAGCCAAGAGGGCCTTATAGGTGGTGGGTGATTTAGTGGCCTGTGAGTGATTGGAGGTGGAAGGCATGATAGGCCAGATGGCAGGATGGTACAACCTGGATAGGGCAGAGAGGCCCTCCTTAAATAGAAAATGTGGTCCTCAGGGGATGCTCAGGGCTGCCCCTTAGGGTGCCTTGGGGCTTCCCCTGTTACATTGGGATACATGTACATGAGAAATTTGAGCTGGTTGGAAAAAGACCATGCGTGGAACTGAAGCAATTCTGCTGGTTAGACAAAAGATACTGCATGAAACTGAGGCAATTCTTCTGATTGGGAAATATTGTACAGGGTTTTCATGCCTGCACAACCTTGCATAAATTGATGTGGGGTCTGATAAGGTTGTTCTGGTGCTAATTGCTTATTTGGTACTTACTATTCTTCCTGCATGTATTTCTGTGGATTCACTGGTGTTTTATTTGGTGCTACTTGCTTCTACCTTCATGTATTTCTGTGAATTATTGGGGGTTTGTTTGGTTCTGCATGGTCTTGACTTTCTGAATATATTGCTGGGTAGGCCTGGGGTACTTATTTTGGTAGTCTGTTTGGCATCACATGCTACTGGCTGCATAAATTTCTGTGTGGTGCTGTGGTTATTTGGTACTGCATGGTTCTGGCTACCTGAATATATTGCTGGGTAGCCCTGTGGTACTTGTACTGGTAGTCTGTTTGGCATCACATGCTACTGGCTGCATAAATTTCTGTGTGATTCTGTGGTTGTTTGGTACTTCATGGTTCTGGCTACCTGCATTTATTTCTGGGTAGCCCTGTGGTACTTGTACTGGTGGTTTGTTTGGTATCACATGCTTCTTACTACATAAATTGCTGTGTGCTGCTGGGTTTTGTTGGTACTGGTACTTTTTTTGGTATCCCATGCTACTTCCTGCATAAATTTCTGTTTGGTGGTGGGGTGGGTTGGTACTGGTAGTTTTTTTGGTTCTGGTTGAGACTGGTTCCACTTTCCCCTTCCAATACTGCTCCTGTATACTTCTGCATAGCTTTCTGTATGTATATTTGCTTGTTTGTTTGGTTCTGGTTGAGACTGGTGTCACTTCCTCCTGCCTGCACTGTTTCATGTATACTTCTGAACAGCCTTCTGTATTTATATCTGCTTGCTTGTAGGGTGAGGTGACAGGAGCTGAACTAGCTGCACTGCCTCCTGTATCTGTATTTCTGTATTCTGGATGAGATGATAGGGTTTTATGGTACTGGTGCTGAGGTTAGGCTTTTAATGGTATGTAATAGAGGGTTTCCAAGGTATTTCTTCATGCCTTCTTAGAGCTGTGACACCTGGTTGGGTATGAGATTGCCACAGTTGGAGGTTTGTTGGGCTGTATCTTCTAATCCATGAGAGATAGGGGGGTACTTTGGCTGAGTGACTATGGGTTATTTCTGATGTAGAACCCATTTCTGAGGTTAATATGAGGTTTTGAGCTTTTTTTACACCAGAAAAGTGAGTCTGATGGCTATAGGACAGGTTTTGACTACCACAGCGTGGCTTTCATCTGTTTTCTGCGCTGCTTTCTTCCTCATTCATCTTGCTGTCCCTCATCTCCTCCAATGGGGCTATTTCCCCTTTCTGTCGTTTTTATTTGTTGTTTTTTTATATATCATGATCATTTTTTTTTTGAAAGTCTAGATTTTCTCATCCCTATCATCTTTCAAAAAAAAAACAATTCTCTGCTTTCATATCTGACTTGTAAATAGTCTTTAGGGCCTCTTTCCCATAAAAGGAGGTGTCAGCTGGCTACCATGTACAGAGCAACCTGTCAATAGCAACATAAAAACTATGAAACAACAAGAATATCTCAATTGAAAAAATGAGGAGTGAAAAATCCATTCATATTATTAAAGAAATTGATTCCTCACCCAAAATTAGGTAGGGTCACTCACTGACCCCACCCTTGAATTCCAAGTCATTACATTTTTAAAATAATTAAAAAGAAAAGTACTAAAAATTAAGACACCAGTATGGCACTTTTAGGCAACTCTAATATTTCACAAGCGTTTTCATGTATAGGGTTTACACCTAAAATTCACTCAGAATTGAGGTGTTGTGTATATTTTAGGAGTTACACGCGGAAATGTGTTATGTCACAATTCCCGCGCGCAGCCCCGCATCATTACATATCCCTACATACTTGTAGTAGCAGATTCCCGCGTACTAGAGACCCGCGCGCAGCTGATTCTTCCACGCACGCAGCGGGTCCTACCCCGAGTGCATCTGTACTAACTGATCCCCGCGTCTGGATCTGTCGTGACTAATCTGAAAACCAGGTACCGCTCAGAAGAGCTACAACCTAGCTAGATTTGCCTAGCATATGTAACAAATTGACATATGGATTAGTGATAGTCTAAAAAGATCAAAAATTAAATAAAATTAATAACAATTAAGTTTAAAACATTTTTTAATAATAAATCAAAGATCAAGTGTTACCACTTAAATCACTGACTCTGATCTTTGAAGACCACAAAACACTACAAGGAGTGTTCATAAAAATTATTAAAAATTACCTACGTGATCAAACAATGATGGAAAATTAGTAAAAATCCACATCTGCATGCTTTAAAGCAATATCAATAGTACAAATGAAGGATGAGTACAGAATGATCAAATTTACGCCATAACAGATTAACTGATCCTGTGGCTAAAATAGTACAGAAATCCAGCAGATCTAAGGACAGATGATTGACAGCACCAAGTGGACGTGCCAATCTTGCCCTGACTGGCTTGTCAGCCTCATACCACGAGCATAACCCTCTCTACATGCCCTGAGAAGCTCAAAATCACCCCAAAAAGGTATTTATACAGACCTCTTTGGATCCAATCAGTTACTCGGTTTACCAGGAATTATTTATTATCAATCAGACACTGTGTCATTGTTGATCAAGTGCTTATATGAAGATAAGCAAGTGATTTATGACTTATTCTGTATTAGTATTATTTATCCTTATTAACCAATCAAACCTTCAAATTTACTCAAGCAATCTACCCCATCTGCTCTGAAGCCCTTCCAATTATTCCAGGATTCTCGTGGTGAAGTGCTCAGAGTGAGTGTTACCCTTCCTGTCTTGGCCATTTGTGCTGTTACGCCCAGCCATTAGTGGATTAAGTCCTTTCTAAGGCACCCATCTTTATTCCAAGGTTCTTAAACTGCCCAAGGAGGCCCCTTGAAGAGAGATTGCTAGTCTGTAAATATCCCCAGTAGTATAATACTGTGGCCCCTCTTTTATATTATATTGAAAACCATTTATTACAAAACCAATTAAACCTTGCAACTTCTCCTATTATATCATTTATTTGAGCTTCTAAGTGTTTATTATTGGAATAATAATTATCATTATCATTCCAGCATTTTTATCACTCTCTGTAGCTAAAGGACTGCAAGGTTCCCGGTATCAGAGAGCTGACAGGAGGGGCTCTTCCCTGCTTTTTCAAACTCATCAATCCATGTGAGAGTGAGTTTCAGTTTGCTACTATTTACAGAGAAACCTGTGAAAATAACAAAAATAAATAATAAAAATAAATAAAAAATATTGAAGAGCAGTGGGACATCCATAAATGGATTCTCCAGCCAAAATAAGGCAGGGTCACTCACTGACACCATCCTTGAAATACTTCATATTTTAAATAATTAAATGAGAATTGAGAAAAATAAAGGCTTTTATTTTGAAAGAAATGTTGAAAATAGAACCAGACTGTATCAAACAAGAATTAGAGAGAAAAGCAGACACATGGCAGCAAGGTGTTGACAAAGGAACATACCATAGATCAAGTAGGGTGATAGGATCAAGAAGGAGTAGCAAAGTTATTCAGGAGAATAGGATTGAAGAATACATGCCGGAAAGTTAGAAGAAGGGATGGAATAAGGACAGAAGAATATTAAAACAAGTCTTTTCTCACCAAATATGAGAAGAAGAACCTAAGAGTCTTTTCTTGAGACTTAGCCACATAGGAGATGGAGTAGGTTGATATTGAGGTGTTGAAGTTGACCGGTTGGCGTAGAGATTTGATTTGATTAGGAAAAAAATAAAAGAGAAATGAAAGAAGAGAGAATAAAAGGAAAAGAAAGGAGGGAGGAGCGGAAGAATGAAGCTGACTGAGGATTGAGGGTGGGGAGGTAGGCAAGGGGATAGAGTAGGAGCTGCAAATGGAAGGGAAGTTGAAGAGGAAGATGGAATTGTAAAAACTGGAGGGAGGGCTGGTAGAAGAGGAATTTGTGTCAGGTTTTGAAAGTTTGATGAAAGGTACTTGATGGAAAGGAGACTCTGGGACTGATGAGAAGGAGCAGGTGAGATTGTAAAAGATTGCAAGAATTCATTTCAAAATGCCCGGATATTTGGTGAGCAAAAGGATCAGAGATCACAGGAGAAAACATGGCTTTAGTAATTTCAAAAAGGATTGGTATTTGCAGGCATTTGAGAGTGGATCGGCAATCATTGATGAAGAGTTGATGAGCTCAACACAAATGGCCTTCAGTTTGACTTGCTTTCAAATGTCTTTTATTTTGATGTCTAAGTGTTTGGTCTTGGAGTTTGACCCAAAGTGCAGTACCTTGTCAAGAAAGCCTTTTTTGCCAATTTTAAATACAGAAGGATCAGGAGACAAGCCCCAGAGCTCTTTGATTAGGTGGCAGATCCACTGACTTTTTTGAATGCAGTCAGTTAGTGCGTTCATTTCCGATTTGGTGGAAGAAATTGAGATGAGTTTCTCCTTCTCACTGCTCCAGAGTAATTGACACAACTTCCAGAAGAAGATGGATGCACTTTGTGAGGTTCTGTCATGAAGGTCCCTTCCCCATGTGGCGTTGGAATAGAAGTTTAGGTGATTAGATTTTGTCAGCCATGGGGCGCAAGGTCAGGGAAAGGTGAATTTTGCCTTTGAAGTATTTCCAGAAGTGGATGAATTCCTTCCAGTGGAATAATGCAGGGCGGTAGTTGAAGCAAGAAAGGATCAAAATAGAAGTGGCAAAATCAGGGAGAGTCCTACAGGCAATTTAGTTAAGCATCCCAGTGAATGTTTTATAGTTGATGTTGAGATTGGACAATGCGCAGGATTCTTGATCATTTTCAGGGGTAAGTTGGATGTTTGGAGTAAGAGGAGTCAGAAAAATTTTGCATTTTTCTATTTTTTATAGTTTGAGAACTTTTTTTATCAACCTAGTTTTGATGAGAGCGCAGCTGGAGTCATTCACTTGGATATCCATTCCTAACAAGGAGTCAGGAGGATGCGCTGAGGATTCAGGGAATCGGAATAGGAAGAGAGACTGGAAATTTTTGACATCACCGGCCACAAACAGATCATAGACATGAAAGAAAAGGTAAGAGTGGTTTGAGTGATTGATGAAGAAGCAGGCATCTGATTCAGATTGTTGGTAACCTATAGATGTCAGCCATTCAATGAGTGTTTCATGCCAATTGAGTGGGGCTTGAGGCAGACTATAGAGTGATAAAGTTAATTGCAGAAAAGGGGCAGACCTGTGGGATTCTTTGGGAGTTTTGATTTATATTTTTCTGCAAGTGGCGCGTAGAGGGATGCACTTTTAACATCAAATTGCCTAATTGTTATTTTTTTATCAAGAGAGAAGATAAATAGGAGAAGAAGTAAGGAGAATTTTCCCGTGGGGGAAAAGGTGCCATCAAAGTCAACTCTGGGAGTTTGAAGAAAAGCTTGGATGCACAGTCTTGCTTTGGTCTTTGCAGGAGCTGATAGGGAGGTCAGTTTATGGCAAATGGACCAGGTGGTATTGAGATAGTGATTGGGAGTGCCATGGAAATATTCCCACACATTGCGATCCTCAATATTCTTCAGTTTGGTTAGCTTTCCCTGTGTGATTTTGTCGGTTGTATCTGAGGGAGTGTAATAGCTGTATTTTTCTGGTTGGATGTTGGGAGTCCGCGTGCGCAGGACTCTGCCCAGGATGTTGTGAGTGTCAGGAGAATTTTAGCTCTCCATTGGATCAGGTTCAGGACTACCCTCAGTATCATTGGAATTGGAGGCTTGAATGGAGCTAGTTTCCAGGGACTTGTACATGGATTCATACTCAAGCTCACAGGTAGAGGTGGACAGGGGGTATTTTTTGACAGCCACAAAAAAATCATTGGAGGATGGTGTTGCAGTGGGTTCAGATTTGGAAAATTCCAAAAATTTTAAATTCTTTGTTTCTACTTTTTTTCCATTGTCAATCAGGACACAATATGATTAAAGCTCAGGGTTGTAACCCAAGAGTCTACCTTTTAAGCCAGGGGGATCTGGTTTTCCTTGAGTAGATTTAGGTTTTGAGAGGAACAAAAAAGCATTCCCAATAGGATGGAAATAGGATAAAGGAAGAGAGCAATCCTTGAATAATTTGTATGGTGATTTCTTGAATTTAATGGTTGGAATTTGATTTAGGTTCAAGGTGAAAGAAGGTATCAGTTTGTGCCACAGCAAGGACGGAAATCTGGAGTCTAGAGTAATTGTGCAAAGTGAGTCAAGAATAGTACAGTAAAATCTTTCAGGAAGACTGTTTTGTTGGGAATTTTAGGGGTTAGCAAGGCAATGCTTTATGTGGTTGTTTTGACAGAAGTTGGAAATTTTTCCATTCACAAATTGAGTTCCTCAATATGAGTGAAGAACACAGGGATAATACCGTATTCTTTTTTCTTCCATCTCAATGCAGTGGATCAGAAATTCAGCTATATCATCTTTTCCTTTCATTGGAAGGGCAGAGCAGAACCAAGAGTGAGAGTCAACATCATTTAGAAAGTACCTGTGGCCAGAAGATGACGTGGGAAGGGGTCCAACTGTGTCAAGATGAAGCTCCTCAAAGATTCTGCTAGCTTTGGAGTTCCTGTCCTTGAAGGAGGCTCTGGTTATTTTTGCTATGGAGCAGGATTTGCGGGGGGATTCTATCTTTATTGTTATTTTGAGCTTATGTTGGATAAAATGATAGCTAACATGACCCAAGGACTTTTGAAGAAGCTTGGATGATTTCAGGAACAAGGAGATAGGGATCACTGTTTCCAGTTTAAGGTAAGGTATGTGGTTGACGTAGAATCTGTTGCAAATATCAATAGAGTCCCTTTTGACAATAACCTGTTCAGGAAGGAACAAAAACTGGTATTTATTTAATAATATATTGTGTAGCAACAGAAGGTTGGCAGTGATAGATGGCATTTAAAGCACATTATTGAGAAAAATGGTCTCAGAAAAAGCACATAGTTTAACTCTGCCTATCCCTTTTATTGCCAGTGCACAGGGTCTGCAGCTGGTATTTATTGTCTCTTGGTCTTCATAGTCTATACAATAAAATGATTCCAGATTAGGAATCATGTGGTTGGAAGAGCTGGAATTGAGAACAAAGAGTAAGGAGTTGGTATCCTGAGAGTTGGACATATAGCTAACTTAATCTCTGCAAGAGGGTGCCTGGGTCTTGGCCCGTAGATGAGGATACAGCATCCAGTGTTAATCCTTGGGATGGTTGGCAAGAGTGTTGTGCTTATTGGGTTTAGACTTCTTGGATAAGTCTGTGAAAAGTGATAGGGAGGTGCTGTTGGAAGAAAGCAAACCAAAAATTTTTTGATTGTTGATATGGATCCAAAGGTGATCAAGAACCACGTTGGGAGGGATCTCATTTTCAACCGGCAAGTGGTTGATTGATTGATGTATGCTTTTAATTTCAGGAGTGGAAGGAAGCTTATCAAGAACCATGTAGGCTAAAATCTCCATTGGCAGGTAAATGCCAATTTCATGAAGACAAGTCAAGCCTGTTTTGATCTCTGTAATGAATAGGTGAATGTTAGCTTTGTAAAAAGTTATGGAGGTGAAGCTTTTGTAGAGGCAGGCCCGGTTTGCAGGTTTGGCTGAGACAAAATGCTTAAGCAATGACTGCCAAATGGCCTTAGCATCTTCTTCATTGTTGGAGGTTATGATGTTTGAATGAACAGCATGAGACAATTTGGAGATGATGATTGACCTCAGGATGGTATTATCATTGGGAACAAGTGACTCAGTTGAGGCCATAGCTTCCTTGAGTTTGGACAGGTTTATTAAGGCAAGCATACAAGTTTGCCACAAAGTAAAGTTTTCCTCAGTGAGTAAAGGAATAGCTTCAATCGTGGATTTCAGAATGGGGGGATTGATGAGGTCCATTCTTGCGTCTTGTTAAGGTAAAGAATGTTTCAATTGTTCCGGATTTGACTGTTAATTGTGAGAAAACTAAATAATTTTATTTTGAGAGAAATGTTGAAAATAGAACCAGACTGTATCCATCAAGAATTAGACAGACTAGCAGACACATGGCAGCAAGGTGTTGACAAAGGAACATACTGTAAATGAAGTACTGTCGTAGGATCAAGCAGGACTATCAAAGCTATTCAGGAGGATAGGATTGAAGACTACATGCTGGAGAGTTAGAAGAAGGGATGGAATAAGGACAGAAGAATAGGAAAACAAGTGTTTTCTCCAAAAATATGACAAGAAGAACCTAAGAGTCTTTTCTTGAGACTTAGCCATGTAGGAACTGGAGTAAGTTGATCTTGAGGTGTTGAAGTTGACCGGTTAGCGTAGAGATTTGATTTGATTAGGGAAAAAAAAAGATAAATGAAAGAAGAGAGAATAAAAGGAAAAGAAAGGAGGGAGAAGCGGAAGAATGAAGCTGAGTGAGGATTGAGGGTGGGGAGGTAGGCAAGGGGATAGAGTAGGAGCTGCAAATGGAAGGGAAGTTGAAGAGGAAGATGGAATGGTGAAAACTGGAGGGACGGCCGGTAGAAGAGGAATTTGTGTCAGGTTGTGACAGTTTGATGACAGGGACATGATGGTGAGGAGAGGCCGTGACTGATAAGAAGGAGTGGGTGAGATTTGAACTGATTGCAATAATTTATTTCAACAAGAATTGAACAAAAGGTTTCACCAATATGGCACCTTTTGGCCAGGTTAATCTTTCACATATATTTTCACTTATAGGTTCCAAATCTATAATTCAGTAAGAATTGAGGCGCTTTGTCTATTTTAGGAGTTAAACACAATTTGTTAAGTAAAAATTTCCCCGTGCAGTCCTGCATCTCTATAAAACCCCTATGTACCTGTAGCATCACATTCCCACGTACAGAAGTCCTGTGCGCAGAAAATTTTTCCACGCAGGAAGCAGATCCTACCCTGCGCGCATCTGAAATAACTGATCCCTGCGTCAGGATCAGTCGTGACAAACCTGAAAGCAGGTACCGCTCACAGGAGCTACAACCTAATAGGATTTACCTGGAATATTTAATAATGTGAAATGTTAATTAAAAATGATCTGAAAACCTTAAAGCTAAAATCAAAATAGTGTATAATTAATTTTAAATTATTTTAAGTAATAGATCAAATATTGAAGGTTACCACAAAACAGACAGATCCTCATCTTTGAAGACCACAAAACACTAAAAGGAGTGAGTGTAAAAGTAATAAAAAATTACCTATGCGCTAATCAGATCATGGAAAATCAATGAATATCCACATCTGTCTACAATAAACCAATACTAATATTAAAAATGAAGGATAAGTGCAGAATGATTGGAATTACGCCATTAACAGATTAACAGATCCTGTGGCTAAAGTAGTGCAGAAATCCATAAGATCTGAGGAAAGCTGATTGCAACAACCAAGTGGACGTGCTGAAATTTCCCTGAATGGCTTACCAGCCTCAGACCATTAGCACAACCCTATCTATGTTCCCTGAGAAGCTCATCATCACCCCAAAAGGTATTTATACAGCCCTCTTTGTATCCATTCTTCCCCATCAGTTTTAAAAGTAATTTATTATTATCAATCAGACTCTGTTTCATTTTTAATCAAGTGTTTATAAAGAGATAAGCAAGTGATTTATGACTTATTCTGCAGTATTATAATTATTTCCCAAAACCAAGCAACCTGATTAACTAAATTTTAGTCTTACAATCATCCCCATCAGCCTTGAAACCCTTTACCTGAATATTTTCATGCTTTTCCGTTAATTATTGACTAAGAGGGAGTGTTTCCCTTCCTTCATTGGCCATTGTGCTGTTTTGACCAGCAATATCAGTGAATAAGTCCTAATAAGGCACCCATTATCATTCAAAGGCTCTTAAACTGCCTAAGGAGGCCCTTAAATAGAGGTTGTCTGTGTGTAAAGATCCCCAGTAGTGTAATACTGTTTCCCCTCTTTTTATAACAAATTGAAAAACCCTTTAACCAAACCAATTAAACATTGCACCAGCTCTTAAACATATTTATTATTTGAGCTTTTGAAGTTTTTATCTTTTGAATATTTATATTATTATTATTCAAGTATTTTTATAACTCTCTTTAGCTAAATGACTGCAAGGTTCTGGTATGAGCTGACAGTAAGTCTATTTAACCCCCCTTATCCAAGAAATATCATCATCTGTTTTTTTCCAGGGTTTATTGATGATTTCCCTCTAATCCTTAAGCCTTTGAACTCAAATCCTTGATCTGCCACTCTGTGGCCCTAAACCTTATCACCAACCAATAGCCTATCTGCTTGTAGAAGAATTCCTTTAATTGAATCCTTGAGTGTGTAATACCACTCCTTGATCCCTTTATCCAACTATAATGGTCTTTATCTTCCTTTGATTGAATTTCTGGAATCATTCACATTTGACTTAGAGCTTTTATTAAGCTTGAAAGCTGGTGTTTCAAACCTCCCTTTATTTATTTGATGTTCAATTTTGCCCTGCTACTCTTGAGTCCCTTGAGAAGTGTTTGTTTATTATTGTTCAAATTTGTTATTTCTTTGCTTTTAGAGCTTCATAAAACAAATTGATTTATTTTTTACTTCCACCCACAGATATCTGGTACCCTTCAAGCACTTTATTGAAGAAATTTGGGCAGGTTCATTGATAAACTGGAGGTTGTTTGGGATTGAGTTGATCTTTCCCAAACTTCTACCAAAAGCCACAGTTATTAGCTTGTGGGTATTTTTACTTACAACTTCCTTGTTCTATTGAACTCTAAAAAACCTCTAAACAACCTTTAACTCATTTTTACAAGTCTTTTCCAGCACCATCTTTCCTTGAATATTTTTTTTCCCATAGCTATTGTCTACTATTGAGTTTTATCACTTCCCTGTTGATTCCTCATTCACAAGGTTCTGGACCTTGATTCTGGTTACATTTAAATAGTTTTGTAACACTCAGGAGGGAAGCCTAAAAAAGAACCTTTCCCCTCCACAGAAATACTTGTGGCCACCACCATTTGGAGTCTTAAATTTGGTCACTTGTGCTGGGATCAAACCAGCAACGTTGGTATTTGCAGTCCCAAAATTTTGGAATCAACTTCAAAATCCAATCTTTTTATTTTCTGTTTTTTTTTTTTTTTTTTTTTTTTTTCATTTACAATCATCTTGGTCCGATCCATGGAGTCAACTTATCCCAGAAGTAAGTCCTCCCAATTGTGCACCATTCAGGCAAGATTCTGCTTGTTTTATTGCAAAACCCTACTGTTGCCCCACTTGTGAGCCACTTTTGAATACTGGTCTTTGGATCCTCTTGGAAATTTGTTGATTTGAAATGGAATCTACTGGCGCTCCCTCCACCTTTGTTTTGACTAAGATGGTAAAGATCAAACCTCATGACAAAAACATAGGGTTCCGTGGGACAAATGTGCAATGGTTCCAGTACTCTTACAAAATGGCTGCTGAAGTGGATGGGGCAAGTGTATACAATATGGCCTACCAGTTACAATTTCTAACTCCTTGGATGAATTCATGTAATTAATAGAGATTTTTGAGGGATTTGAATCCCATAACTGGACACTTCAAAGGGAAGCAATGTGAGCATACTGGGGAAAAATGTATGTAGCTCAATTTCCTTTGCAGGACCTTGATGCTCTTTTCTCCCATTGGATCTCATATGGTGGTGTCTCTTCAGCCTCTGAATATCAGTCTTTTAGAAAGGCATGGGAACCAATACAACATTATCTTATCAAAAACAATCACATTGATGCAGACAAAGTTTGAGTTCAATTTTTAAAATTTTTTACGCTTGGAGTTCAGGGGGGGATGATGGATGAACTGTTCAAGTCTGGATCAATGATCAACACCAGGGATAATTGATTCAATCTCCCTGTTTTTCTTGTGCTTAAAATTACTGTGGATGAAGTCATGAAAGCTCCAACTTCTCCAACTTTTGAAAAACCTAGAGCCACTGAACCAGTCCATTCTCCTTCTATCAAAGAATCAAATGAAACTATGAATATGATGGAGAAAAATTGCAGTCCCAAACCAAATCCCCAGTCCAACAAGGAAATTCCTACAATTGAAGATATCACTAAACTACTCCAATGTTTTTAGAATAAGGTTGATCAAAAGATTTCTTTTCTTGCCACTCCCAAAACTTCCAAAGCTGTTCCTCAATCCACTCTGGGCTGCTACTAATGTCATAAGGAAGGTCACAAAACTATTTGATGTCTCAAACTCTAGAAGGATAAAGTGGAAAATTGGTGGAACTGAAGGGGAAAAATTTGTTTCTTCCTAACAGTGCTTTGATCCCTTTTGATTTATCTTGACCTATTCTTTATGTGGTGGTGTATTTTCAGCAATCAACCCCTAAGAAGGAATTTTTGGGCTCTTTGGATTTTCAAACTTCTTGTGAAACCCTTCAACATTGGTACCCTCCAGCCATCTCCTCCTCCAGTCTTTCTGGAGATTCTAAATATGATCCAGCCAGGAAGAAACATGAAGAGCCCAAACCTCATAAAGCTCCTTCCTTTCCATCTTCAATTCTGAAAAAACAAGCTAAACATTGATCTTCACCTGACTCTCCTTCCTCTGATGTAGGAGACATGGAGATGGAAAAGGAACCACTCATTGAAAGGTTTCAAGACCATTCTGATCCTGCTCCCCCATCTGTTAGTTTTTCTCAACCTTTTGATTCTGTCCTAGTCCCTGCTTCACCTGAACTTCCTCCCTCCACCAATTTTAAAGTTTGTTTTACAAGGGGGGAATTCCTAAGGACCTTCCCAATGCTGTGGAAGGGGTATTGAAGAAAATTTGTGATCTAAAATCCCTTATCTCTCTTTAGCTTAACTGCAGTCAATTTCTCCATCTTTTGCTGAATGAATGAAGAAATGGGTTTCTTGTTGACATGTGGAGATTGGTCCTGAAAAATCAAAGGTTTCCTCTGGAAATGTGATGCAGGAATCTGGTAGAAAAGATACCTCCTCTGATTCCAACCTTTACTCCTGTCCTCTTGGTTTTCTTCCTTGCTATCTGGGTGATTCAGTTACAACAGTTTCTCTCCTTGTGGATTCTGGTTCTCAGCTCAACTTAATTTTGGATGCTATGACCTGAAAAATCAAGCTTAGTCCTAGGGTGAGCTTCAATTATGTGGTTTATGGGGTAGAGAATCAATCTTGTGAATTGATTGGTATTTCTGAAAATTTCCCAGTTTGAATTGTTTGAGGTATTTTTGCAAATTTTCATTTTTGCATGACTGTTTTGGAAGGTCCTTTGATCTTGGGTCAACCATTCTTAATGTATTTTGGAGTTACCCTAATCTTTTCTGATCAAGTTGGGGAGAGAATTCTCATCCTTGATTCTGATGGTAGAATGATTTATGTTCCTCTCTGCTCCTTGGATTCTGGTTTTTGGGAAAGAGACTTCTGGTTTCATCCTCCAAAATTGGTTTCATATGGGGAGAAGAAGGAGAATTCTAATTCATCTCATTTTTTATTGGAGTATTTTTTAATCCTATGGATATTTTTAGTTCTTGTTAGGCTCAAACTTCAACTCAAGGATCAACCTCTGCCTCTGAGGTTTATTTTTCTGTTTCCTTATTTTTTTCCTCACATCTAGAAATTATCAAAACTTGAAGAGATGAAAAAATAGAAAAGGCCAAAAATATTTCTTCTCTCTCTGAATCTTTTTTTCTTCTTTTCCTATATGTTATGTCTGATCAATCTTCTTTCAGTTCTAGTTTGAATCTATGCAATGAGTAAAAACCAGATCCTGATCTTGACTCTATTCTTATTGGCTTTGGTATGGAGGAACATTGGCTTCAGTGGAGAAGATTTGGTGTCAAAGTAAGTCCTTCCAATTTTGCACCACTAGGGCTATCTACTACTGTTGTTTTCAAAAACCTGCTTGGTGCCACACAAGTGAGCAAATTGTTATCTCCTGTTTTTCCTTTTATGCAAAAGGAACCCTTTGAGGATGTTACAGAAAATTTGAAGTGTAAAATGTTGGACCTTGGTCTCATTTTTCATAGTCAGGTCTCACTGGTCAATTCTTGGATGAAGAAATAGTTTCTTTCTTTCTCTAGGAAGTACAATCCAGTTGCAAAAAAATTCCAACCAGTCAAAAAGCCTATGCCTCTATCATACTGAAACCTAATTAATTCTAACCTCAGAATCTAACCTCAGAAAACCCAATCTAACCCCAATTCCCAATCTATTTTCTAAGGAACTGAAACCTCAGGGCTCAGGAGACTTATACCAATATGTCTCCAGTAACTATATACCTCAAGATATTCATGCAGTACATATCTACATATAGTCAAAACCTCATAAAAGTATGCAGATAGACTCAATAGGCTTGCACATGCCCAATCTTGCTGTTCTTCACATACTCTAACCTTATTAAATCCCTCTAACCCATACTCTGTCATGGTTTATCCTTTGGAAATCCTCATTTACATCCTCTTGCAGATTGGATCCCATCCTCTCTCTACTTATTACATAGTTTCATGGCCTCCATGCAAACTGTACATCCTTCAACTGTACTCTCCCAACTTAGACAGCCCAGAACTGTAATGTTTCCCCAATTTAGAAGCAGCCTAACCTCAGGTAGTAGCATACCTGATAAGCCCTCTCTGTTAAATAGACTAATCTCTTGTCATTACATATGTAGTCTGAGCCTTAACCAACTGTACCTCAATTGTAGCTCCAGCTCTTTTCTATTGAAACTGGTATCCTCTTTCTCCTTCCTGATTTTCCCCCAAGAAATCAGTTTACTAATTATTACTATAAATCCATCCCAAAAAGTGTCACCAGCAGCTTATCTTGAATTAGCTCCTACTCTGCTCCTTGTAGCATCTTCCAGTATCCTTTCCCCCAAGCCTACTGAGATTAGAGTGTCCTTTGTGCCAAGCCCTGGTTGCATGTCAGCAGCCCTTGAGAAATTAAACTCATTTCTTCCCCAAAATGAAAATCTCACCCACTCAAACTCCTTACCCTTATTAGTTGGAAATCAAATTTTGATATGGAATTTGTGGCAATTTTTGTAATACCATTTATATTCCAACTCCTTACCTTATTTACTGCATCAAATCTTGATATTGAATTTGGGAAATGTTTTGATTTTTTTTCTATCCCTTCCCAATCTTGACTTGACTATTGAATTCTTGCCCATTTCATTCAGCCCTTTATCCTTTTAAAACTCCCTTTTATAACCCCAATCCCCAACTTCTAAGACCTCTATTAAACCCTTTAAGACCCTTACTTACATGCTTTGACTCCCTTACTTAAATGCTTCAAGGCTTTGAAGGTTTTAAGCTTTTAGGCTTCAAGACTTCATTTATTTGACGCTTTCACACTTTTAAGCCTTTCATGCTTTAATTTTATGCTTTGACAACGTATTTACATTTTTTGGTTGAACTCAATTTCAATCAAATTTTGATATAATTTTCTTGAAATCATTTTTTCATGCCATCTTATTTCCATTCTCTCTTTAAAAATACCTCCCCCACTTTCTACTCTGAAGCCTACTCTTCAACATTTTGACAGCTAAGATTTGACTTTCTTCAACGCTTCAATGCTTTGACCCCTAAAATTAAATCTTTGACACCTACACTTCAACACCATGCTTCCATGATTTGACATTGGGCCGCCTATTTACTAATTTAACTTGGTATATTCTTGAAAAAATTTCTTCTTGCGTGGTAAAAATTATTTTTTGGTAACTCCTTGTTTTATTGGCAAATAAATGCCTTGATGACATGCTCTTTTCTCTCATATATCTATCCCTGCTGTCAATTGCAGCTCCAGGGGCAGATGGGCCACTGAACCAACTATCCCTTCTACTCCAAAAGCTTTTGGAATGAAAATAAATTTTCCCAATCTACCAGCACTTACACCAGTGGGTACAACTTCCACTCCAATGGAAACTGGTTTGTTGGAACCTGTCCCTCAAGGTCCCATTTCTCCTATGCCTTTCTCTGGCTATGCTAATTTTCACAGATTTACAGGACAGTTTCCAGTAACAGGATAACAGAGTTTGGAATATCCTTCTTACAACCCCAGGTTGGTTCTTACCCCCAGAAAAAATGAAGATCAAGATGAGGTTGAGGACTCAGAATTTGACTCCAGAATCTTTATTGTTTTGGATTCACCTTCCACACAGGGTAATTCAGATGCAAAATCTAATGCCACTGCATTCCCACCAACTTCCTAAGCTGCTAATATTCCGTCTTCCTCTCAGGGTGCTTCCGCTGACCCTGCCCTGCTTACCATTCTTCAGCAAATGACCAATGCAATTAATCACCCTCACAGGAGATCACACATGAGGTTTCCTTCATCCTTCTACTTACCTTCTTTTACCAACTTTGAATGGTATTTCCTGGTTGTTGATGCTCCCCCAAATGAAGATATTATTCTAGTTATTGACCTACTCCATTCCTGGAACACAAAGGTAAATTTGCAATTGGGGTTGATCACCCCAAGGAACCAACCAAGATTGGATCATTCCTCTTTGGTTGAACTCTTTTTGGCCACCACTTACCTTCTCCCACTGCATCTGCAGATCACTGCTCCTGAAACCTTTTCAGAATCTATGCAACCACAACACTTTACTTTGATTTCAAAAACTACTTCTGTGAAACGGATTGTCAGGTTGCTACTATGTTCAGAGCAACCTGTCATAGCAACACAAAACTATAAAAATAAGAATATCTAAATTAACAAAAGAAGGAGTGAGAAATCCATAAATATTATTCAAGAAATGAATTCCTCACCCAAAATTATGTAGGGTCACTCACTGACCCCACCCTTGAAATCCAAGTCCTTACATTTTTAAAATAATTAAAAAGAAAAGTACTAAAAATTACAACACCAGTATGGCACCTTTTGGCCATTCTAACATTTCACACATGTTTTCACGTATAGGGTTTGCACCTAAAATTCACTCATAATTGAGGTGTTGTGTATATTTTAGGAGTTACAAGCAGAAATGTGTTATGTTGCAATTCCCGCGCGCAGCCCCACATCATTACATACCCCTAAATACTTGTAGTAGCAGTTTCCCGCGTACTAGAGACCCGCGCGCAGCTAAATTCTGCCACGCACGCAGCGGATCCTACCCCGCGCGCATCTGTACTGACTGATCCCCGCGTCTGGATCCGTCATGAATAATCTGACAACCAGGTACCGCTCAAAAGAGCTACAACCTAATTAGGGTTGCCTGGCATATGTAACAAGTTGACATATGCATTAATAATAATCTAAAAAGATCAAAACTTAATTAAAATTAACAAAAATTAAGTTTAGAACATTTTTTAATAATAAATTAAAGATCAAGGATTGCCACCTAAATCATTGACTTTGATCTTTGAAGACCACAAAACACTACAAGGAGTGTTCATAAAAATTATTAAAACTTATCTACGTGATCAGCAAATAATGTAAAATTGGTAAACGTCCACATCTTTTCACTTTAAAGCTATCCTAATATTACAAATGAAAGATGAGTGAATAATGATCAAATTTACGCTATAATAGATTAACAGATCCTGTGCCTAAAATAGTATAGAAATCCAGAAGATCTAAGGTCATCTGATTAAAAGCATCAAGTGGACGTGCTAATCCTGCTCTGACTGACTTGCCAGCCTCAGCCCATGAGCAGAACTCTCTCTACACGCCCTGAGAAGCTCAAAATCACCCCAAAAAGGTATTTATACAGACCTCTTTGGATCCATTATTCCATCATCAGTTTAACAGGAATTATTATTATCAATCAGACACCGTGTCATTTTTATTCAAGTACTTATGAAGAATCTAAGCAAGTGATTGATGACCAAGTCTGTACTATTATTATTTATTTCTTAAAACCAATCAACCCTTGAAGTTTAGTCAGGCAATCCACCCCATCTGCTCTGAAACCCTTCCTATTATTTCAGGATTTTTTGTGGTAAATTTCTCAGAGCGAGTGTTTCCCTTCCTGTCTAGGCCATTGTGCTGTTATGCCCGGTCATTAGTGGAATAAGCCCTTTCTAAGGAACCCATCTTCATTGCAAGGTTCTTAAAGTGCCTAAGGAGGCCCCTTGAAGAGAGGCTGCTTTGTCTGTAAAGACCACCAGTAGTATAATATTGTGGCTCCTCTTTTCTATACATATTGAAAACCTTTTATTAAAAAACTAATTAAAACTTGCAACTGCTCTTATTATATTATTTATTTGAGCCTCTAAGAGTTTATTTTTGGAATAATTATTATTATGATTATTCCAGTATTTTTTATCACTCTCTGTAGCTAAAGGACTGCAAGGTTCCTGGTATCTGAGAGCTGACAAGGATATTCTTTTCACATTCTCTGAGATTCTTGGAGGATATAGAGGATGATATATCCTTTCAAATACTTTGTATGATTATTATAACTTCTTACTTTGAAACAAAGCAGAATACTGCAGAAGAACTAGATGAATATGAGGAAACTGATGAAATTGAAAATGTGATGGAGAGAATTCCAGAAGCTTACAAAGCCTTTTGAAATGTTTTTTCTAAGGTTAAATATGATAATATGGGTAATGTGAAATTCATGGCTCCAACCATGTGGTGGTTGTTTAGGGCCATACACAGCACATTTGAGCCGTGGGGGCCCATAGATGAATACAAAGCGCTGTTCCAAAAACGCAGAACCCCCAGGGGGTTTTATAGGAGCTTTTTACCCCCCAGAAATAGAGATTTTGAGCCATGTACCCCTTTAAATGGCTCAAATCCATTTTTTTGCGGGTGCGCAACCCCCAGGAAGTTCTGCCAGAATTTTGGGCACCCCCTGGATCTTACTTGGGTTCCCTCAACCCAAATTTTGGATCAAAAAATACTATGTGGGACAGTTTGACAACACCTAGCAATACCAAAGAAAAATTAAAGTGAAATCAAAGTGAAATCAATTGAAGTATCCTAGATATTAAATTGAAATTTGATACATTGTTCTAAACTCATAAGTGAGCAAACTTTGGAGTTGTTCATTTGTAAGTTGGATTGAATACTGAAGTAGAATTGCATTTTTTTTGCATTATGGGAACAGTGGCAAGCCCTCCTTGTGAAATGTATGCGTTGAATGACTACATCAATAGTGCTGTTAACAAAGCTATGGAAAAAATGATTTTGGTAATGAAACATTTGAAGCCCCAATTGCATCCTCATATGGGGTGACAATTGAAGAACAAAATTTTTCACAGTTGGATTTGACCTCTGTTTGTGAGTAACATTTTATGTTACTGAGTTCTTTGCTGGATTTAATTTGATTGAAACTAATGGGGTGCATGTAACTGAAACTATGACTTAACCAATGAATGTTTACTAGATCCACTTGACCTACCTCCCATGAAAGCCTTTCCTACTAGGGAAGAGGCACAAAAATATTTTCAAACATGGGCTATGAAGCATGGTTATTGTTAGGATGAGCTCAATGAATACATCTGTACGCGTCCGAGGAAGTTTGTGTGACATGTCTGTATCATCTGGGTTCTCTCACACCACGGGACAACCCGGGTGACCTCTTGTCTTACTTTGTCTCAACTCCTCTCTTTCTTCATCGTTGTTTGATTATCAGTGATTATCTTTTCATTATTTCTTTCTATCTTTTTCTTTTTATCTTTTTATCTTTCCTTTTTATGACCTTGCTCGCCTCTGCTTGCTCTATGAACCTGCTTCAACTCAAATCTATCTCCACTCAACTCTTGCACCCAATCTATCTCTTTGTGACCTAACTCATGCCTGGTAAGAGTATAATCCCCAAGAACCTCTTAGCACGATCTCTCTGACAACTCCATTGAATTTGTAGTCATCAATCGTCTATGTCTAAGCCCAATTATCTGCGTCTAAATTCTTCCCACTCTATAAACTCCCTACGCTGTCTGATCTCTGCCTCATTTGAAATAACTCGAAGCTTTTGGTTTTCTCATCTTTTCTTTTCTTTTTTTTCTCATTTCTTATATGATTTGTCAAAAGTCTAACCCGTTATCCTCAGCCTGCTGGTTCTATGTTCTAAGAAATTTAGTTGAAATCTTATCACGGTTAAAAGCCAAAGGACGACTCTGCACCATCAAGAATGAACAAACCAGCGGGAGCAAACAACTATTTCCATCAAGTCGCTCTCAAAGCTTCAGTTGATGCTATTCCCCCACTCAACGAGGATAACAACTCAATCTGGCGTGATAAAATGTTAATGTTATTCGACCTCAAGGATATCAAGGATCTCATGACCAAAGATGTAGGACAAATACCTATCAGACAAGACCAAGAAATCCAAGCAATCATCCTCTCCAAACTCAACACTACCACTCATGCTAATGTAGTTAATACCACGAAAATCACGTCCTCCAAACTACTGTGGAAAAAAATCACCTGTAGATTTGCCTCATCCAAAACTGCAAACAGAGCACAAATTTTCAATCAATTCCTTCACGCTCCATTTAATGAACTTGCTATAAAAGGCTTTATAACGGACATTCAAAAATCCCTTACTCGGATGGCGGATGTAGGAATAGATCTACCGAGTGATATAGTAGCCTATTTAATACTCTTCAAGTTTCCACCAACACTAGAAAATTTGAAACAACAAATTATGCACGGCAAGAAGTTTATAACCGTAGATGTTGTGTTTAACCACTTAACCCAATACAATAATGAGCGCAAAGCACAGATCAAGACAGGAAAATCTACCACCAATGTCTCACTGGTTACTTTCAAGAAAAAATCCGACAAAGAAGAAAGGAAGATCCGGATTAGATGTAAAGAAGGCTTCCACGATCCAAATGCCCCAAACCCGGAATCTTCATGTTTTCATCTCCATCCCCAAATAGCTCCTTTATGGTGGGTCAAACAGCAAAATGAGTGGAAGAACAAGACGAAAAAGACGCCTAAAATCAATTATCATGCTCTATTAACTCTTTGGATTAATGCAGATAATACACCTAATCTTCTCCTTGATTCTGGTGCGAATATACATATCTTTAACAATCTCAATTATTTTTCCTCCATTGATCTACAGGACAAACCTGAAGAAATTAAAACTGGCAAGTTAGAAGCAAGTCTCAAAATACAAGGAACCGGTACTGTTCAGCTTGAGTGGAAGGATTCTGTCATTACACTCAAAGGATGTGTGTACGTTCCAGAGATCGTTGTTAATTTGATTAGTCCCGGCCTTCTGGCGAAGAAGGGTTGTGGTCTCTCTCAAAAACAGGATCAATTTGTCATCACTCGAGGTAACAAAATGGTGCTTAGAGGTTTAATTCAAGATAACTTATTTGTAATAGAGAAGCCTCAAAGTACTGGAAATAACCTGTTGGTCAACATCTCTGATCAACCATCTACCGCCAAATTGACTCAATCTCAGTCGCTGTTGGATCTCCATAAAACATATGGACACGCATCAATATTGACACTCAAACCGATTCTCAAAGATTGCTTCTCAAAGGATGAATTGGACAAGTTCCAATGCAATGGCTGCGTAAGAAGCAAAATCACGCGAGCTCCATTCTCAAATACCTCGTCACCCTCTTCAAAACCTCTTGAACGAATTCATCTAGACCTGATCGGAAAGATCACTCCTCAATCTAAAGCTGGACATAAATACGTCCTGACTCTCGTGGACAACTTTACGGGCTATCTGGCAGCTTTTCCCCTTCAATCCAAAGAAGAAACCCCCGGTGTCATTATCCAGATTCTAGAAACAGAGTTCAAACAACTGAATTATTATCCCTCCGAAATATTTTCAGACAAAGAAACAGAGTTCACGAACACCACCCTGAAAGATTTCGCCAAGAACAAACACATCAAACTCCTAACATCGGAACCATACCATTCTCAGCATAACAGTTGAGCCAAGCGAGCCAACCGGACAATCATCGAATCAGCCCGTGCAATTTTCTCCTTGTCTTGATTGAATAAATGTTATTGGCATATTGTGGTTCAAAGCTGTTGCTTCATGCTCAACCAGGTCCCTAGGGAAGGTAATGACCGATCCCCTTGGGAACTTATGTTCAGCAAGAAGCTCCCTACTAATTATCTCAAACCTGTAGGATCATCTGTCATCTACTTAGCAAATAAGCTCCAAAAAGGAAGAAAGTTCGACGAGAAAGGACTAGAAGCAATTTTAGTTGGGTTCAATCCAGTTTTTCATTCTCATTTGATCCTCAACTCATCCGGTGCTATTGTGGAAACTAAACATGTACAGTTCCTCAAGAATCCGCTTCACGACTTTCCTCTCCTGGAATCACCTGGGATTGATCTTTTCACCCAACCTAACTTAGAGTCTAAAGAACCCATCTTCTCATCATTCAAAAAGAAATATAACTTCCGAGAACCCCATGAAAATCTCTCCAAATCTAACTCAGACCAAGATGACTCCATATCAATAGACTCTCCATCTTCAGACCACTCTCCTCTGCCGTCGCCAGTTTCTGATCCCCCTATTCAAACTATTGCTCAACCTGATCCTCCTATCCAAGCCATCTCTCAACGACCCAGAAGGGAGGTGAGGAAACCCCAAAGATATGGTTTCCACCACTATTATGAGCCCCCTTCTTACAAGGCTGCTCAAAAGTGCTCTGAATGGCCGAAATGGAAGATAGCCTCTGAAGATGAATTAAACTCTATAGAATTACAAGATGTCTGGGAGGAGTATTATGGAACTCCCGACAATATATTCAATACGACATGGGTCTTTAAAGTGAAAGGAAAATGCCACGGAGATCCTGTTAAATACAAAGCTCAACTTTGTGTTCAAGGTTTTGATCAAGTCCTTGGAATCGATTATAACAAGACTTGGGCACCGACTGGAAATCTTGGTTCACTTCGCATCGCTCTCATCTACGGCCTGAAGAATAAGATGAAACTAACTCAATTCGACGTAAAGGGCGCATTTCTTCATGCTCCCATAGACGAGACTGTTATCATAAGAACTCCGGAAGGATCGACCAGGAAATTGCCCTATCTAAAACTTAAGAAATCACTCTACGGGTTGAAACAATTGCCCAAAAATTGGTTTGAAACTTTAACCTCGTGGATCAAGACTCAGGGATATCACAAATCGACAAGTGATCCATGCTTATATCTAAACTCCAAGACGGGTGAAGTTCTTTACTTTCACGTGGATGATCTCATCCAAGTAGGTAACTCTAACCACTTTGAGATCAGTTTTCTCAAACGATTTAAAAACTCTTCCTGCCATCCCCCAAACACCTTTCTCGGGATGCTCATGGAGATCAAAAATGATAGGATTCTCCTGAGTCAACCCAACCACATCAAAAAGGGTCTGGAAAAACTCGGCCTGACTTTGTGCAAAGATGCTCATACCCCACTGACGCAGAATTTAAACCTCAAAACTGCCTCCGATTCCAATCACACCAAATTTTGCCAACTTAATATTAATTACAGATCAGCAATTGGCCTTCTCAACCACTTGGCCCACTACTCTCAACCGGATATTTCCTACTCTGTGTCTAGTCTGGCCAGATTTAATACAAAACCCGGCATGACTCACTGGAGGGAAGTCAAAAAGGTATGGAAATATTTAAAAACCACTAAACATCTCAAACTTGTAATCAAATATGAATCAGGCCAAGAGATGCTCTCCAGCTTCAGCAATGCGACTTGGGGAGATGATCCGACCTTTTGTAAATCCCAAACTGGATACATTGTTCTTCACTACGGTAGTCCAGTCATCTGGAACTCCACTCGACAAAGAAACATCACCTACTCGTCTACCAAATCAGAATTGAATGCATTACTTGATTGCTACCTCGAAGTTAAATGGATTAAACATCTCATCAGTGAGATTCATCAAGTTTCAGAACCCAAGCCTACTCTACACATAGATAACAAAGAATTGGACGATAAGATCAAGCGGTTTGGCTCACATTCAAAGTCTAGACACATAGATATTAAAACCAAAGGTTTACGTGAAGATTATGGAAACAATGAGTTCAACCTAGTTCTAATTCAAAGCCATGCCATGATTGCAGATTCCCTCACAAAATCATCCTCATCATCTTCCCTGCAACTTCTCCAAAATACAATCTACAACAAGACACATCAATGAACTTCAGGATTACACTCTCACCAGTCACGGGGAGTGTTAGGATGAGCTCAATGAATACATCTGTACGCGTCCGCGGAATTTTGTGTGACATGTCTGTATCATCTGGGTTCTCTCACACCACGGGACGACCCGGGTGACCTCTTGTCTTACTTTGTCTTGACTCCTCTCTTTCTTCATTGTTGTTTGATTATCAGTGATTATCTTTTCATTATTTCTTTCTATCTTTTTCTTTTTATCTTTTTATCTTTCCTTTTTATGACCTTGCTTGCCTCTGCTCGCTCTATGAACCTGCTTTGACTCAAATCTATCTCCACTCGACTCTTGCACCCAATCTATCTCTTCGTGAACTAACTCATGCCTGGTAAGAGTATAATCCCCAAGAACCTCTTAGCACAATCTCTCTGACAACTCCATTGAATTTGTAGTCATCAATCGTCTACGTCTAAGCCCAATTATCTGCGTCTACATTCTTCCCACTCTATAAACTCCCTACCCTGTCTGATCTCTGCCTCATTTGAAATAACTCGAAGCTGTTGGTTTTCTCATCTTTTCTTTTCTTTTGTTTCTCATTTCTTATATGATTTGTCAAAAGTCTAACCCGTTGTCCTCAGCCTGCTGGTTCTATGTTCTAAGAAATTTAGTTGAAATCTTATCAGTTATTCTCTGATTTTTTTTAACTTGAAGAAAGATAAAAATGTGGATTTGGCCTGTGATCAAAATGGTTCATACTCTGGGAAACTCCTTACCAAACTGTCTTGGAAAACTCACACAAGGAAGGTTGGGTGCAAGTTTTTCATGCATGCAATTTGCACAAAGGCAGACCCCTTGTGGTGACTCTCCTACAAAGAAACTCAAAATAACCATCAACCATCAGAAAATCCCTCTGTGCATCCTCAACTGAGGAGAATCACTGGGGTAGCCTTAGACAATCTAATAGAAGGCATGAATGATGGTCTCAATACATTGCAAATTAAGAGAAAATTGAGCAATATTGATGGTGGCAATTATGTTGATGACCAAATGATCTATAACACTAAGCAAAAGGTAGCGCTTGAAGAACTAAAGTGGAAAAATGTTATGGAAATCCTCTAAAAACAGCTTGAAGAATCAAGTTGGATTCATTGGTCAAAATTCAGTGGAGAGGGTAAATTGGAGGCCCTATTCTTGGCCCACCCAGAGTCATTAAAGCTTTTCAAACAATTCCATCATATTTCTATGTTGGATTTTACTTATAAAAAAAATAAGTACAAAATCCTGCTATTGCATGTTCTAGGAATGACAGCCAACCAGAAAAATTTCACAAAATCTCTTGTTTTCATAACCAAAGAAATGTTTGAGTTCTAAAGTTGGTCTTTAAATGCATTGAAGGGGTTGGCTTATGATCCTGATAGACTTCCAAAGGTCTTTGTGACAGACTGTGAAAAAGCACTGATTTCCGCTATTGAATCTTGTTTCCTAGAGTCATCAAGACAATTTTGCACTTGGAACTTGTCTAAAACATACAAGAAAACTGTAAAGGGTGCTTTGTTAATGACTTTGAATTATGGAAAAGCTTTATGAATCTATGGGCAAAAAATGGGGCCTCAGAGACCAAGGAGGAGTTAGAGCTCAATGATGCAGAACTCAGAGTAGGTCCAAATCACTGCTTCATATTTTTCCTAGTTTTGGGTTCTGAACTATTGACTTGTAGAGTGTTTCTTGAAACACTATGAGGATGTGCCCAAGTATACAGGAAATAAAGTTTTCCCTATCAAAGAGACATTTTTGACAGCATGGACTTGTATAATGCCAGATTTTGGAAACCAAAAAATTCTTGGTTTGAAGGGGCCCATGCCACTCTCAAAAAATTCCTTGCAAACTATTTGGTAAACACATTGTATGTTTCAAAAAAAGTTGAAGGAAAAGTTTCAAAGCAAATGAAATTGGTTCATGCATCACTAAACAACTCTTGAATTAAGTTAGGGAAAGTTCTCCCACCTGAGTATTCAGCTGGGGACAGTTCTCCAACCTGAAATTTTACCATTGGGATACAATTTTACTTTAGAGGCAATTCAGCTTATTAGGGAACAATTTGAGAAGTTCAAATGTGATCATGATGGAAAAGTGCACACCAATTAATACTCCAAGACTATGGGTTTGCCCTGTTCCCACCAAATAGGTGACCATCTATCATTCAGAGCATCTGTGGTACCCAAAGATGTTCATCCTCAGTGGAGGTTGGACTATGACCCTTGCAGCTCTAGTTATGTAAGTTGGCTTAAGTTGGATTTTTCAAATCAGTATGTAATTAATGCTTTTTGATTAATTATTCCTAATTTGCTAATGGTTGATCCTTTTGGATTTTTGAAGTGCAAATTGAACAAAATGCTGAGAATTTCTCAGTTATGTGAAAAGTTGAATGCAATGATCTTTGAATCTCCAGATCATGAGCAAGGCGGTCTATTGAGTTATATCATTCAAAAGATTAGAAATTATGAATTGAAGCAAATAATTGAACCTAAATTCTTACAATCAAGTAAGGGCTGGCCAAAATAAACAGATACGCAGATAGAACAATCTTGGTTTGAGCGTTTTGAAAAACAACTCAAGCAGTAAAATAGGACTGGAAGGGTGCCAAATAATAAAAGAAGAAAGATTTTAAGTCTTTTCTTTGGGAAAATTTTCATTTTTTGGGTTTAATGAACTAAGTAACTGATGATGAATCTTTAGTCAAAGTTGGTGGGATCAGAATCAGAATTTCAGAGTTAAGGGGAAGAGACTGAAAGTAAATTGGTATCACTTCATTTGGAATTGGAAACCTCTTCAAAGGAAGACGACATGCAGCAAAGCTCAACCGGAAGCCCATCTTTGGGGAAACAAACATGAAATACCTCAATAAAATAACCAAGAAATCCCATAAGGGCTTGGTTGAGGTTTGGGATTCAATTGGAGACGGGAATCGTGGATTTAGAGTAATTTCTAAATATCTTGGTTGCAATTGACATGGATAGTTTAAAGTGAGAAAGGAAATGATTGAAACATTAGAGAAACATAAAGTATCCTACATTAAGATGCTTGGTGTTGCAAAAAAGGTAGAAAAGAATAAAAAAATCTTGATGTTGAAGACATCAATCAAAAGATTCCCTCTTCAAAATGGTTGGTTAAACTAGATATGGGAAAAATATTAGCAGACACATACGCCAGACCTATATGTTTCATTTCATTGGAGTAATGTTGTTCTTTTTTTCATTGGATTATAAGATCAATCAAACCCTATTCATATTTTCTTTTTAAAAAATAACCAATGGGTTGTATTGGGACTTGAGGTAGAAATGATTCCAATCCCGCCAATTGTAGCAAAAACATGTTCCTTGATTTCTAAAAAAGCCTGTGGTTGGGTTGATAATCTCAAAGAAAAACTGCAAATGTATTCTAGATTATAGAGACTATAGAATTTGACTTAATTTCATCATTGTGTTTCATATAAATTGAAATTCTAATGCAGCTAACAAGTTCTATTGATATAAAGGTTCATCAAATTTTGGACATCATTATGTTGAGTTATTTGAGTTAACATCATTATATTTAGTGTCTTTAATGAGATTTAATGGTAATTGAGTTCAACTTTTGTTGGGCTGATTCCATAATAAGGAGGATTTTACTTCTTATGATGGGATCAGCTTAAGACAAGTTGAACAGGTTTCTTTTTTGGTGTTTATACTTTAGGGCTTTTCAAGTTAATTGTGTTTTTTTTGGTGTTTTTACTTTAGGGCTTGTCAAGTTACTTGTCTTTTTTTGGTGTTTTTATTTTAGGGCTATTCCAGTTACTTGTGTTTTATTTTGGACCTTTTTACTTTGGGGATAGTCCATTGGATAGTACCATGTTTTTTTATTTATTTATTTGTTTTTTTGACCAAAAAATGAACATTTTTTGATTCTTTTGTTGCTTTCTGTTTTTTTGGAAGGTTTATTTAGTTTATGGGTTATTTTAGTACCCTTTAATTTCTTTTTTTTTTTTGGCTATCACAGTCCGGTGGATTGTGGGAGTCCACACAACTACATTCAAGCGGTTTGGAGTTCTACAGAGCTTTAATGTAGTCTTGGGGCATCCCACACAAGCCCAGACTGTGGTTTGTGGGCCATGCCATTTCCACACGACTACATTCAAGCCGTGTGGAATTCTACACAGCTGGAATGTATTTTTGGGGCATCCCACACAAGCCCCGACCATGATGTGTGGGCTGCACGGTTCTTTGAGCCATTTGGCACGTTGCACAGCTTGAATGTGGTTGTGTGGATGCCACACGGCTCATTTTGATTGGTGTTCACATCTCAATGGGCTTTGAATTTAACATTACCCTGATAAAATCCCTCCTCACCGTGCTTGTAACCACAATATTAAACTGGAAGTTCCTTTTCATCCAGTTAGGCCTATCTACTCCCTCAGTCACCATGAGAAGGGGGCCTTACAAGCCTTTATAGCATAAAATGTATAGAAAGGTTTCATTTTCCCCAGCACTTCAAGCAATGGTGCACCTTTCCTCTTTGTAAAAAAGAAGGATGGTGGTTTTCAATTTTGTTTTGACTATTGCAACCTTAACACTGTTACTCAGAAGATTAAGTATCCCATTCCTCCCATGAATCAATTAATAACAGTCTTCTTGGTGTGGAAAGAGATTTTGTGTTTGGTAAATTCCCCGCAAAAATATCAAATTCTCCACAAAAATCCTGTTCCAAGTTCTGGAAAGCCCACTTGCCCTTGAGTCACACTCCTGTACCTCTGCAATTCCTAACCAAACTCTGCTTCCGCACCCAAGCTGGAAACCACTAAAGCTAACTTGCAATGAAATAATAGTAAATATACCAGTTGGACTCCCCAAAAAGCTCCACACTTGAACTATTTCCCTAAATATTACCTCCAAGAACTTTTTCTGGTTCCTAGACTCCAAAGTAACAGAAGAAAAGAATCTAACCAAAATTTTCCGTGAAAATATACTCGAATACTCCAATATTTGTTAATAATGTCTGATGATCATAAAACTCCCCTAGATAAATCAAGGAAAATTTTTCTTATATATACAACAAAAGAATGCAAGCAGCAAATGAAAGACTCATCTTTTCTCCGTGCATTCCGCACCAACCTGCCCTGGCTACTCAAAAAAGGAATGTGAACTGCTAATGAAAGACCCCTTTTCCCACCGCCTCCATGCATTTTCCCTGATTGTCCTTACCAATAGTCTTATCCAATGATTTTCAGTAGATTTGATGATCCTGGTTCCAATTCCCCCTAACATTTGATTTGCTTCAATGCATAACTAGAAACATATCCTTGTCACTCTACCCTAGCCAATAACTCCCAATCCTGCATGCTGCATAACTAGTAATCCCCAAAAATCCACATGCCAACTTCTCAATTTTAGTGTTCATTGCCCCACAGCGCTCTGCAAGCTCAGTGCATATCTCATAATTGGCCTAATCTGTACTACTTAGCTTTGATTGCTTGTTTCCGCATTGGTAAACCTACCATTGCATTGGGAAAGTGATGTTTGAACAAGCAATGACATCAAAAGGCAAAACTCCAGCCCATTCTTGTCATTGTGCCTGAAAAAAGTGCGCGCTGCACCAATGCAGAGCCCTCAGCTAATGTACTCCTGAATAGACAGTCCGCCAAAGCACTTCTCTGAGCCTATTGTGCTGCAGGCTTCCAACCACAGCTGAGCTGCTCCAAGTCAAATGTCCGGTGGTGAGCCTACTTGCCTCTGTGTCTATAAATAACCACCAAATCCCCCCACAACTTGAATTCTGTCCCCAGGATTCCTGCGCTCCACAAAGCCAGAAATTCCGCCAAACCCCTCAACCCCCAACTCCTAAACACCCTCCAAACTCCAAAAGAACAAAAATCCCCTGACATGGAAATGTCCAAGTACTGCGCAAAAATGCAGAGGACGTGCACCAGAACTGTGGGTTTCCCAGCCTGCAAAGCCTGCTGTCTAGGCCACCGCAGGTGCTTGTTTTTTTCTCCAACCCCTGGATCATTGCTTACTTGCCCTCCGCCTTGTCCTCTCTCAAAATCCAGTCCCTGTCACAAACGCCACTGCTGCAGACCAAGGGCTGACTTTGTGGTGGAAGATGACAATTAAATCTGAACCAAAGACTGGACTCTGGAGCCGGACCATTCTGCCTCTTTGTTGCCTGTTGCAGAGGCCACAGACCACCTATCCTACCCTTCTTGATGCACAAACTTTCCTACTGCAGCTGCCTCATGGGGAGATGCTACCCAAGCCTGGGGACAATGCCACAACCTGAACCTTGGACTCAGACAAGTACCATGGGGGCCCAAAACAGCCCCCATCTTTTTCTGAGTAGCTATGCCTCCAATACCCCCACTCACAGCACCCAATGTCCCAATATTGGGTCCACCATCACTCACTCCTCCGGTGTCCACCACTCCAACCATGTCTCCTCCAACCACAATACCTCCTGCAGAGGTTGTGTCCCCACGCATGGTCATTGCATTTACCTCTGATTTGCCGCCCATAACCTGTGATTTTTTATACTGACCCCTCCACATCTTTACACAGCTCCCGCGCCTCACATTGAGTCACTGTTGCCTCAATTGCCGGACCAAAGATATTGGCGTTGCTTGTCTCCAATCCAGACCCCTTCACCTTGGCTTTTCTCACAGAACCCCAACTCTTGCACTTCTAGGTTGACCCAATTTCGCCTGGTCTCTCTGTACCACGCGGCCATCCAAAGCAAAAACAAAGAAGGCGGCTGAGGAATTGAGGAAGCCAACATTGACCGGTACCTCCGCCAATTGGATGAGCAAATACTGACCATCCTCCAACATTTGATTATGATCCCAGCCATAGAGCATTGCAAGCTACTCCCCAAGCATCATTGTTCTGGTGGTGAGCTCCGCCGCAAGCTCTGCCGGGACATCTTTCTTTCTCAAATTCCTCACTCCTCTTGAATTATTTCCACGCCCGCCTAAACCTTTAAATAAATAAATATGATGCCTGTACCGCCCCAGAAAGGAATCCTCTTGATTCCCCGCACCATCCTACAAAATGAGACACACAAACATAAGAAACTCCACAACCCCTAGTGAGGAACCCTCCAAGTCTGAGAATGAGAAAAAGAAAAGAATCCAAACTCCGCCAATAAATATCACCTAAGGGACCTTGACCACCCCAGACAAAGGCCTTCAAGACTAGACCTTCCATGCTGCTCCAGTGATCTGAGCTTCCCCGTCCCCCACAACTTGAACTTTGAACCCAACGTTAATTCATCCAAGGACTCCTCCTTTGAAGACTCCCTCCCCTCTGCAGCCAGCTCAGTTACATTGGCCATCTCTTGATTTTCATCTCCTGAACCCGCGGTTTCATCAAAAACCATAGTGCCCCGCACGTGTAAAATCTTCACGTGAGAGGCTGCTGCCATCTGCTTGAGAGGAGGGCCATCCAATTCCTCCAACTGATAACTCCCACCCATAAACTGACTAAAAATTTGATAAGGACCATTCCAGAAATCCCCAAAAAGCTTACCCCACTGCGTCTCCAAGCTCCAATTATAAAGCAGAACCAGGTAGTCTCTACCCAAAGGGTTTCTGCAAGCAATTGGCACAATTCTTGTCCCAGTACCAAACCAACTTAGCCCAACTGTCCCAAAGTCTCTTTTCCGCCTTTGCCACCATCTCCTTCCCCCACAAAAGTTTCTCTTCCCGCACCACAACTACATTATCTGTGGTCTTAACCTTCCACCAGTCAATAAAAAGGTATTTCAAGGGTTTGATATCTACTGCAAGCACAGGCTGCGGCCAATACAAGACCTTGAAAGGAAAATAAGCCTTCCCCCCCTTGACCAATATCCAATCCACAAACAGCACCACTAGCAGGGTTTCCTGCCACTTCTTCCAATTACTTCAGAAGATCTTGACCATTGAGTCCTTAATTGGCTGATGACCCCTTTCTATTGCCCCTGCTCCCTCTGGGTAATATTTGGTAACTTGTCCAACCTTTGCGCTGAAAAATTTGAACAGTCTCCAAATATAACCCCAAAACTCTGCTCCGCCATCTGCTGTGATGAGTGGCAAACACACAAAACGAGTGAACCAATCCTCCTCCAAAAATAGCCCCACCTTCTCCGCAGACAGCTTAACCAACAGATGCGCCTCCACCCACCCCATTAAGTTGTCCCAAGCCAAAAGCAAATATGATAACTTTCCTGCCTTGATATTGTCACGCTTCAAGCTTAAGGATTATTGTCCTCCCACTTTGACATATCCTTTTCCTCAGTACCATCTACCTCAGTCCATAAGCATGACAAAATAGAAGCACAACATCAATGGTTCCTTCCACTTACCAACTCTGGATTGAATAATGACCTTCCATCCTTGGCAACTGAATCAGCACCCACTTGCAAACCTTGCAGTCAACTCTACCTCAGTCAACAGTACATTAAGGCTCTGCTCCTTTACCCTGGGTATCAACAACCCTTGGGTTCCCATTCCCAGTCACATGCTCTAGCTAGTTTGCACCCACACTAGTCAATCCACCTCAACTGTATAGTTTGCAAATTGACTAGTACCTTACCCTGCATAAACTACATCTTCATATTCACATTTCCTCAGAAATCACTCCCTCATGTCTCAACCATTACACTCCAATACGTTTGACCTCTATTGTCTTGCACTTACCCTAAGACCTTGAAAACCTTCATACTGTTATTTCATTTTTTACTCCGTTCATGTCATTCATTGCCTCATTGCTTGTAACTGTAGTTGACCGTCCTTCAGGTTGTATCCAGTCATTTTGGATTACCTTATAAAGGCTATGCCGCTTGCCTGGGGGTTGTCTCCTCAGTTAGTTAATTTCATACTTTCTTGCATTTTCTCAATACAGTAATCAAATCAGGCTTGGGTTTGGTTCCCTTCCATTGGAACATTCATCCCTCTTGCTTTTTGTTGAGTTACTCCACCATAAGTTTGCATTTTGCAGTTAGCCCTTGCTACCTTGCACTTGCCCTTGCACTCAGCTTCTCCTTTGCGCTTACAATAATCTAAGATTTCCCTAAAGTACGTGGCGTGGTTGTGTGACAGTAAATTAACTAACTCAACTCATCTATTTTAGCCTGTCAACCTATAATAGATTTCTTTTATAATGTCACATACTTTCTCAAACGGGAATGCTTCCCTCACCCCTTACAATGATGATATCCATTGGGTAGGGAGATCCAGCATTTCTTGGGCCAGACAACCTTTAGATCCTGTCCCTTCTTTCAAATCTCCTTTGGTAAAACCTCTTGATGATCCCCTTGCTCCCTCTTGGGAAGAATTGGACCCTCTTTAAGAAATCAAAGACTCTTCCAATGAAACCTTGAATTGTGGTAGATTGCGGGATTGCACTAATGCTCCCAAACCCAAGACTTTTAGCTTACTCTTGACTCTGATCCAGGCGCTTAACCAAACTGCCTTGCAATCTGGTCTGAGTGGTCCTAGGTTTTGTACCCCAGGCATGAATCAGCCTGATCATTTTACTGGGGAACACCCTCATAAGCTTAGATCCTACCTACAGTCCTGAAAAATGATCTTCTCAAACAATTTTCATAATTCCCCTACTGATAGACCTAGAGTTATGTATGCATCATCCTCCCTTGCTGGAAGAGCCTTGCAGTGGCTCAAACCCTACCTCAAACTATTACACAATACTAGTTCCACTTGCATTCTCAAAAATTGAGACAAGTTTGAGCAACGGCTGTTCAAGTTGTTTTGCAACCCTAATGAAGTCCAAAAAGCTGAATAAAAACTCAATAATCTAGTCAAGAAGGAAAATAGTAGAGCTTCTGTTTATATTTACAATTTTCAAACTCTGAAATCTTGCATCCAATGGAACAAGGCAGCCCTCCTATTTCATTTTTGAAAAGATTTAATGGAATGCCTAATCAAAAAACTCACAGTTGAGGGACATAAGAAAACCTCCCTTCAGCAGTTAATTTACCGGGTGATTGAGCTCATTAATGGTTATCACAACAAGAAACGCTCTTGAAAAAACAACCATGGACCGTGAACTTTGGCTCCAATTGAAGACAACTCCTCAAAACAATCCTCAAAGAATCCAAAGCAATCCAAAAATAATGAAACCCTGCACTCCAACCCAAAAGGAAAGCTCGTCACCAAAACTCCAAAGTTCCTGGACAAAGAAACTGGGATGCTCCAAAATAGGGAATGGTTCAGGAGGGAAAAGAATGGGTTATGTATGTATTGTGGAGGTAAAAATGATGTCAATAGATGTTCAAAGCAGCTGAACATTTAAAAAATTAGCTTGTAGTTTTCCTGACACTTGAAAGGAAGACTACACAGTATCTAAATTAAAGCAAGTCAATCTTTGCACTTGCAAGTCACTAGGTGCTCCAAGTTCAAGATTTTTCCTTTTTCATTCCAAAAACTCCCCTTATCAATTTCTACTCAATTCTGGCGCTAATGTTCTTTTTATAAGCAAATATTTTTCCACTTCCAAAAATGTTATGCGTTTGGAAATAGATAGGTTCCCTATTTATTTAGTAAGTAGTGCAAACAAGCCATCTCATTGGGTTTCCCAAAAGGCAAAATGGACCTTTGCATTTTCTTATTTCCCCAGCTTTCAAATGGGATTTATTTGTCTTGGATATTCCCAGAATGGATGATACCATTCTAGGCCATTATTTCCTATTCCACTGGAATCCAGATGGGAATTGGCAGAAGCATTAATTAACCTTTAAACCTTGCAACCCCAGGAACCTAGCCCTTCCTTCAAACAGGAATTAAACAGCCTACCTGACACTTTCATTGAGTTGGATGTCACTTTTCTTTCAGGAGATTTGCAATATCCTGACCTTCATTCCCAATTTCCCTCTTCAGATTTAGGATTTAATGCTTATTTGTCCAAATTACCTCTTCCTTGTTTCTTCAAAGATAGACAGGCACCAACCAAACAGTGTATTTTGAGCTCCCTCATCCTCTTGCATCATTCAATCACTCTGAACCCTGTGCTCAAAGATAACAAGATTGGATATTTAGAAATTATTTGAGAGTCTTTACCTTTGGTGTATCATGAATTTGCTGAAGTCTTTTCAGCTGTAAAGGCAGATCAACTTCCTCCATTCTGTTCTTGAAATCATACAATCAAACTTACTGGCCCACCACTGGCACCCAGACAAGTCTATTCTCTCTTGAAGCAGGAATTGACTGGGCTTCAAGAATAAATTGCAGAAAATTTATCAAAAGGATTTCTTCAACCAAGAAATTCAAACACCGGTTCAGCTGTATTATTTTTTCTGAAGAAAGATGGCAGACTTTGCCTCTGTGGCCACCATAGGAAACTGAACCAGGTAAACTGGAAGAATGCCTACCCCGTACTTCCTACTTTGCACCTCCTCACTCTCTTCCATGGAGCTGCTTATTTCTTGAAGTTAGACCTTTGAGGCGCCTATAAACTAGTTTGAATTGCAAAAGTTCATCAATATTTGACCGCAATGAGAACATGGTCTGGAAGTTATGAGTATACCATTATGCCTGTTGGCCTCTGAAACGATCCTTCCACTTTTCAATATTTTGTCAATGACATTTTTTCTGACCTTGTAGAGTAATATCTTGTGGTGTATCTTGATGATATACTAGTCTACTCAAAGAATGTTTAGGATCACATTGCACATTTGTGAGAGGTGCTGCAGCAACTTTGCAAGAATGAACTGTTTGAAAAAGCCTCTAAGTGCAAATTCCATACTACTTCTCCTGAATTTCTCGGTTTCATAGTCTTGCAGAAAGGACTATCCAGCCAGGAGCCAGCGCATATTGGACTGGCCCCCATCTTCCTTTGTTAAATCCCTTCAAGTTTTCCTTGCTTTCAGTAATTTTTAAAGAAGTTTTATTGAGCATTGTGCAAGGAAAAACATAAACCTTACTAACCTTCTTCAAAAAGACAATCATTTTGTTTTCCCAGAAAAAGCTGCTTTATATTTTGAAGCTCTGAAAAAAGCATTTAACACTGCTCCAATACTTGCTCACTTTAATGAGCTAGCTTGCACTATTGTAGAAACAGATGCAAGCAACTATGCAATTGCAGGAGTAATCTTGCAGTTTTCCTCCTCTTCTTCTCTCTTTCATCATGTAGCTTTCAAGTCTTGAAAATTGCTTTCTGCAGAGCTCAATTAAAAGATTCATGACAGGGAACTTCTTGCAATTTTTTATTGCTTGAAAAAATGGCTTTCATACCTTTTGAGTCTTATGGAACCTTTTGACGTTTTAACTGATCATAATTCTTTAAAATATTTCATGAGCTCAAAAGTCCTTACATGCAGACAGGCACATTGGGCCAAATACCTCTCCAAATTCAACTTTAAAATCACATACCATTTTGGGAAACAAGCGGTAGTCCCTGATGCTTTATCACTTTGGGACAATAATCACCCAGGAGGGGGGAGTACCTTTGCCAACAACAACCCTGAAAACATTAGGACACCTTTCTCAACCCAATCTACCAAACTCAGTTCAATCATCACTTACCTTTGAGATCTAGCTTATTAACTAAAACAAGCTCAACTCAACAACCTCAAGAGTAGCAAACTTTGAAAGAATGCAAACCTATTAGATAGTGTTATAGTATTGACAAAAATGATTATTTAGTTTATAAAAATTGTATAATAGTACCAGATAATTCTTGCATTAAGTTAGATATCTTTGATTCAAGGCATGATTCTATGCTTGCTGGTCATCATGGGCAGGAAAATACCTACCAATTGATTGCACAAGACTTCCATTGGCCTGGTATAACCAATGAAGTAAAAGACCATGTTAACGCATGCTATTATTGCAATCAGAACAAGTCCTTGAAAAATCAGAAGTATGGGCTGCTCCAGCCACTTCCAATTCCGCTGATTCCTTGGCACTCACTTTCTATGGATTTCATTTTTTGATTAACTTTTTTTAGTGGTTATCATGCAATACTAGTAGTATTAGATTGCTTCATGAAGATGGCTTTATTGCTTTGCAGTAATGTGAAAGCCTCTTCTGAAAACTTAGCTAATTTATTCATAAAATATGTATTATCAAAGCATTGTCTCCCTGATAACATAATAAGTGGTTGTGGATCTTTGTTTTTCTGTAGATTCTGGACCTTGATGGTCCAACATTTGAAGATCACTTGCAATTTATCAACAGCTTACCACCCGGAAAAAGATGGGAAAACCAAGCCAATCAATCAGATCCTCAAACAGTATCTCCAAATGTATGTCTCCTACCAACAGAACAACTGGTGGCAATGGCTCCCATAAGCCAAATTTGCCTACAACAACTCCACTCATTCCTCCACCAAAAAGTTTTCCTTCCAGACTCTTTATGGTAGAAATCCAACTTTCTCATCCCTCCATGAAGCACCTTCTCAACCTTCTACCAATTAAATTAATCACATCCAATCCCTTCAAACGCAACTTCAAACAAACCTTAAAGCAGCAAACCAGCGCTAAAAGGAACAAGCAGATTGACTTTGCACTTTGGCCCCAACCTTTGCAGTAGGAGATTGGGTATGGCTTTGTGCTTGCAATATTTTCAGTACTTGCCCAACTCAAAAAATTTCTGAAATAAAGCTTGGCCCCTTCAAAGTCAAATCAATTGTCTCCCCTAATGTCTTTAAACTCACCTTACCTGCAAAATAAAAAAAGGATCCAATTGGTCTTTCATGTGTCTCTCCTAGAGCCAACTTGATTCCTATACCCGGGAAAGACTCATCCTCCTCCTGAACCTGTCAGCATCCAAGATCAGTTAGAGTGGGAAGTAAGCTGTATCCTGGATTTCAGTTTACTCAAAGGAAATCTTCAATACCTTGTCAAATGGACTGGCTTCCATTCAAACAAAGATTGCACCTTGTGGGGACCAGCCCATCACCTTTGCAACTCTCCCAATTTAGTTTGAGACTTCCATGCAAGTTACCCTTGCAAACCTTGCCAATCATAGCTCCCCATTCCATTCCATTCCTTCCATCCCATTCTACATTTCCATCCCATTCCATCCCATTAATCTCATCCCATTTCCTTATTTTATTTCCTTTCCCTTTCTCAGAACTTATCCCCTTTTTATTTCCACAATTTTTACCCCTTCACCTTTTATTTTATTTTGAAATAAGAATCCCATTTCCCTTGAAAAGAAAATAATAATAATAATAATAATAATAATAATAATATAATAATAATCATAATCATAAATAATAATCATAAATAATAATCATAAATAATAATCATAAATAATCATAAATAATCATAAATAATAATAATAAAAATATTATAATAATAACAATAACAATATAATAATAAAAATAATAAAAATATAATAATAATAATAATAAAAATATAATAATAATAATAATAATAATATTTATATAAGATTAAAAAATACATTTTCATAAATTATCCTTTATTTCTATCTCTGCTTCCTCCCAATTCTTGTTCAATTCCTCTACCATCAACCTAAATTCTTCTAAATCTTTGTTATCTTCCAAAGAAGAAAACCTTTGCAAAATCATCACTTGCGCCACCAGATGTCTTTTGAAGATCTCCTTGCACTTTGCAGTCCAAACTCTTTTTGGTCAGGTATTCCATCCACCTTCCTCCATGAGTTCCTTGTGAGCTCTCTTCCTTTGGCCCCTTGAAGAACGTTCCCCAAAATTGCCAGTCAATGGCCTCGCATCAGTTTTGATTGGTCCTTTGACTTGAACCCAGTTCTCCTCATCTTGGCCCTCCATTTTATCCCTTTTGGTTCAATTCCTTTCCTCCACCCCCTGCTCTATTCCAATCCTTCCTTCTATCCCATTTCCTTCCTCTTCATTTCCCTCCCTTTTTTCTTTTTCAACCTCCATTTCAGTCATTTTCCCTTATTCTCTTGCCTCTTTGACTGTCTTTGGTTCCTCAGCTCACACGTCACTTTGAACTTCAAAACCTATCAACCCAGTATATGGCAGCCGCGGCGGAGGTGTATTCATTGGAACTTGCCAAAATTGTGGCAGTACTACAAACAACAAATATTTTATTAGTTCCATATCCTTTCTTTTATTTTTTCCTTATTCTTAGTCTCTAAGCCTCATTTTACCAGGGCTCTGAATACCTAAGAAATTGATCTCCAGCACTGGAAGTATATGGTAGTTGACTTGCGGTGTGGACCTTCAACTTTGCACCTCCCTTCCAGACACTGCTGGGATATCCACAACATGCTTGCTATTTATAGGGAATGTGCAAGAAAACTTGCGCAAACAGCATTGTTTGCACTTGCCTTGGATACCTTGCATGGCGGTAATAGGGATGCATTGCTTGTTTTATCAAATGCAGTTTTCTCAATGGCAGAAGGACAATGACAACATAATTAATGATAAATCTATTTAAAAAGCAAAGAATTAATTTTAATGGGTATACAGTATTTTTGAAAACTTTGGAATCAATGGGAACATTTTCTGAACGCTTTCAGGAGCTTGCGTCTTTAAACCCAGGAAACTTTCACGCTTTGAGCTTAAGGATTATTGTCCTCCCACTTTGAAATATCCTTTTCCTCAGTACCATATACTTCAGTCCATAAGCATGAAAAAATAGAAGCACAACATCAATGGTGCCTTCCACTTACCAACTCTGGATTGCATAATGACCTTCCATCCTTGGCAACTGAATCAGCACCCACTTGCAAACCTTTCAGTAAACTCTACCTCAGTCCACCATCCATTTGGGCTCTGCTCCTTCACCCTGGGTATCAATAACCCTTGGGTTCCCATTCCTGCTCACATGCTCTTGCTAGTTTGCACCCATGCTATTCAAGCCACGTCAACTTTATAGTTTTCAAATGGACTAGTCCCTTACCCTGCATAAACTAAATTTTCATATTTACATTGCCTCAGACATCACTCCCTCATGTCTCAACTGTTACACTCCAATACATTTTCCCTCTATTTTTTTGCACTTACACTAAGACCTTGCAAAATTTCATACTGTTATTTCATTTTTTAATCCATTCATTTCATTCTTTGCCTCATTGCTTGTAACCGTAGTTGACCATCCATCAGATTTTATCTAGTCCTTTCAGATTACCTTAGAAAGGCTACACAGCTTTCCTGGGGGTTTTCTCCTCAGTTAGTTAATTTCATACATTCTTGAATTTTCTAAATCCAGTCATCACATTGGGCTTGGGTTTGGTTCCCTTCCATTGGAACATTCATCCCTCTTGCTTTGTGTTGAGTTAATCCACCATAAGTTTGCACTTCCCAGTTAGCCCTTGCTACCTGACACTTGCCCTTGCACTCAGCCTTTCCTTGGAGCTCATGATTGTCAAGGACTTCCCTATAGTATGTGGGGTGGTTGTGTGACAAATATGGACAACGTTAAGAGAGACCCTCCCAAAAAGGGCATCCTCACCCTTTGGAATACCCACCTCCCTAGGTAATCTGGTACTCTGCCACTGACAAGCTTCACAACTCTGCACCCAATCTTTCACTTTTTGTCCCAGACTGGGCAACCAGAACCTGGTCTTAATTCTTCTCTGCATCTCCCCCTCTCCCCAATGGCCTAAGTCATTGTGAAGATTCTGCATGAAATCCTCCTGATCCTCCTGCTTTTTGACCACAACCAAAGGTATTGGAAGTGCCTGCTTCCACAAGTTACTGTCCTGGAAAAAGAAAAGCTATAACTTTGGCCAAACCCATCTAACCTCCTTGCCAAAAAACCTTCAGGAAAAAGGAGCGTCCAAAGATATTTTTCCAATGCCTGAAACCTTCCAAACTGTTTCAGGGGAAGTTTCAAAGCCTCCGCAGCCGTTTCTGCCATTGTAAGAAGCTTCTTTTCCATGTCTGAATTCTCCACCCCCGCGCTCTGGACCTCTGGATACCAAGAAAAAGCATCTGGCATGGTAAACGCCTTCCCCAGAACGTTCCTGACCCTGAAATTGAACAATTGTAAGTATGCAATCCACTGTGTCATAGGAGCATGGGGCAAGGTAGGGTAATTAACCATCCTGTCCAGAACCTCTGCATCCACCAGGTTTTCAAAAGACACCCCCCACAGCACATGCTGTAATCTCTACACAATCCTTGTCACTCCACACAACTCAAACTTGGGCTGCAAGTACCAAGATTCTACCTTCAAAAAGGTTACCAACTCATAGAGTAATGGCCTGTCTTTCCCTTCTTCTTCCTGGGTCAGCTCACTGCCCGCACAAAACTTGCTAGAGTCTACCACTAGCCATATCCCTCCTTGCTGGTAGTCAAGATCCTTCAACATTATTTGCTGCCCAACAATTTCCTTCAACTCCCGGAAAGCCAAATTGCATTCCTCCGTCCAGACCCACTTGGACCCCTTCCTAATCAATTTACTCAATGGGCTATCTATCTCAGAAAAACACTCAATAAAGATCTTTATCCATCCAGAAAGACCTAAAAACTGGGATTTGTGAGTGGCAAGGCCATTATAAAACTTTTTTAACTTTGGCCTTAGTGATTTTCCTTCCTTTTGCCAAAACCTCATGGCCAAGGACTTCTAAGGCTGGAACAAACTCTGCAAAATTTTTACTGGAAACAGTCAAGCCTGCTTCCTTGATCTGGAAAAGGATTCTCTGAAAAGTCCACGCGTACTCCCAGACAAACTACCTGATTCCCAAATTTCCTGCAAAGGTTTCTCCAGCATAATTGCTCTTTGGCCCCTTGATACCTGTGTCATCAATGAACATTGGCACTGTTTCCAGAACATCATCCTGCAAGAACCAAGTCATGTCCTGAAAAATTAGTTTCCCCCTGGGAAAGCCACATTAACTGAAGTTGCTCTATCTGTGTTTCAAACGCTTTCATTGGACAGAACTCCTGTCAGCTTGCTACTATTGCAGAGCAAGCTCCAAAAGTAAAAAAAAATAACATAAAAATGATAATATTAAAATTAAATTAACAAGGAGTAGTTGCGACATACCAAAGAAACTAATGATGTCAAAAAAGTACATGAATTCTCATAAGTTATATTTTTAAGTAATTATTTTGAGTAAATCAACTGAATTTTGAAAATAAGGAGTAAAATAAATATCACAATTTTACTTCAATCAGTTAATACATAATGAGAGCCCGCATGAAATCAGATTACCCTTTGGAGTGTCTACTAAAATAATTATTAACATACTGGGAAAATTTACTAAGGATAATTCAGTAATAATAAATAATATGAACAGATTAGTGTTATTCACACGTCCAAATCATCAATTAAAAGGTAGAATCATTCCCATACCCTGTGGAAGTAGATGCTACACATGCTATAGCGCATAGAACATGTGAACAGCGACCACTTGTTACCCTTCTAGCCTTAGTGTCCGTCCCTTTGAGCCCCTGCATCCCTCAGAAGGACAATATTGGGACTCAAAGCGCTATAAATAAGGAGCTCTTTTGAGGATATTGATACCCAGAGACCCAGTTGTATTTAAATCCAGACACCATGCCAAGGTAATCAAATACTTATAAGAGATAAGTAAGTGAATTATGGCTTTAGTCTGATCAATAATTTTCATCCCCAACCCTTTTTATCAACTTAAACTGCTGAACAACCTTTTAACCCCAGTAAGAGGTTTAACCCATCAGTGCATGTCCCAAACAGTTACCCAAAGTATTAAATAATATACCAGTGAGTTCTCTTATCCTTTTTCTGTTTTTGAAGCTTGGTTACAACGCCCTGCCACTCCACCATGTATTTTATATACATATTATCTTTGGGAAATATATCCTTTAAGAATATAAATTAAAGGTTCCAAAGTAACCAGGTCTACATGTTTTCAAAGTGAATTCCCTGAAGAGAGGTTTTAAATATCCCCAATATTATTTTTGCCTCTCTATCAATTTAGTTAATAATCAATTTATTAGTATTTATTTATAATATTAAACCATAAACCAAACCAATTGACCTTGCAATAGCTCTATCCAAATAATTTAGGGATTTTTTCTGCATTTATAAATAATATATTTATTATTTATTCTATCACCTCTGATAGCTAAATGATAGCAAGAGTCTTGGCATCCAGAAGGCTGAAAATTGGGGTCCTGGTTGGGAAATATTCAAGTATATTATGTTTGATACCTTGGACCAGACATTTCACGTAAAAATTGATTCAAAGATAATTTATCTGACTTTTTAACAGTGATTTATCATTAATTTTTTTTAAAGTGAATTAAAATAAAATGCAGAAATAATAATATCTTATTTAAATCTTTTAAAGATAAGAAAAGAAGAATACATCCAAAATTATAAACCAATTGTTTGGGAAGATTTAACTCCAGCTGAGCAACTTAATATATCTTCTGCATTTAAACACTTAGATAAACTCCTTGAACAAGAAGATCTTGAGAGGCGTATCAACTTTCAAGACATATTAAGAAAACATAAAGCTTGGAAGGAATACCGTATAGATTAATCTGTAAAATATGAAAGGAAGTATAAAACTTGTATTACCATGTTAATTTTATTAAAATAATATTAATATATTTTATTGACCAATGAAGTATTTTTTTACCATCAGTGAACCCTCCTATTCCAGAAACCACTGTCCCTGAAGTTGATTTATTGGACCAAGAAGTCCCAGATATCTCTGGACGCCCTGAAAATATTGATCGGACAGGAGAAGACCTCATTGGAACACACCAAGACCCAGTAGTATTCCGTATTAAGGACTAATTTAATCACAATCAAGTCTTAGTTCCTTTGAATATCAACTTAAAAGTAACACAAGAGCCTCAGGGAGAATTCCCTCCTTTGGATCTTTGACAGGAGCCCCCAGTAACCGTGAGACCACCAATAATGACAACCATGAGGGGCTGGAAACTGTGAATCAAATGTTGGTGGACAGGGAACAGCCCCAAGTACTGTTTCCCCCCCCCCCAAACCTAGAACCAGAGAAAGTAGGAGAATTAAACCCCCATCCATTACAAGAAAGTTCCCTGCAGCCACCCCAGCAGAATCTTGCCAAGGAAGCCAGGGTCAGAGACTTATTCAAAGAGCACGTGAAATATTGGGAATATTTCAAAGAAGCCCAAGCCAAGGAGGTAATTTTATCTATGAAAAAGATAATATCCCAGGAAAAAGGTACCCAGATAGCTCTTCAGAAAATTATTCCAAGGAAAGAGGTAGAATCCTACATGGAAAAGTAGAATCCTTGAGATCAATTAGCCCAACTAAAGGGCAGAGGATCAGGAAAGAAGATATCTTCTTCCCATCCAAAGTAAAAGGCAATGAAGGATTGGGATAAGACCATATCCTTAGCTCAAAAGTGAAAAAAGATGTACAATAATGAGCCTCTAATTCTGAACCCAGTAACTTGTCTAAACCAACCTCTGATGATATGCGCCATAATTTCAAAATTTTTTGTGGAAATTTGGACGGTGTTTACACCCAAATGGATAATTTGACATCATTATTAGCCAAATTAATTAATAACCAATCAAAAGCTGTAGGGATAGAAGATATTAAGGAACATACCAAAAAAATTATTGGACAAAATAAACCAAGGTAAAATTAGACATACTCACACAATTGAGAATATGTTATGAGGTATCCAAGAAGATTTTATCATGTCCTTTCAGCCTTTAAAAGAAGTTTCAGCCTGCTGAATTCCAAGAACCTTACTATCCTTTAGCTACCAGAGGTGATAGAATAAATAATGAATATATTATTTAATAAATGCAGCAAAGATTCATAAAATATTAGGATAAAGCTTATTGCAAGGTTAATTGCTTTGGTTTTGGTTTATTGTTATAAATCAATATAGATAGATTGTTTATTTTATATTTTTATAAAGGGGCCAAAATTACCTCAATTCTTATGGAATTTTAGGTTTGAAACCTATACATGACAATACGTGTGAAATATTTCATTTGCCAAAAGGTTCAATATTGGTGCAGTGGTATTTTGGTCTTTCTTTCCTTAATTATTTAAAAATATAAGGAGTTGGATTTCAAGGGTGGGGTCAGTGAGTTACCCTACCTAATTTAGGGTTGGAAATCTATTTTGGCAATAATATTTATGGTTTTCTTACTCCTTCTTAGGTTAATTTCATTATTATTATTTTTATGTTATTTCTAATACTTTGCAGCTTGCTCTGCAATAGTAGCAAGATGACAAGAAGAATTAACAAATACTAATAACAGCTCCATTCTTTCCCTTAGTGAGAAATTAGATCTTCTTAATAATAAAGTTGACCTGCAACTTAATCTGATCAAAAATGACCTTAGAGACTTAAAGGTCCATCTGACCAACCCCTTGGGGAGTACCACAGAGGAACCAAAACCTCCCAGACAAACAACTACTCCTTATGCACCACCCTTATTAGGAATGCATAGGATTGACACTTTCAGACCTAGTCCTACTCCTGAAATGGAAAAAGCCCTCAAAATCTTACCCCCAATTGCTGAATGTCTTATTTTCTCCGGTGAAGGAGAATACAATCATATAAATTTCATTAAATTTATTGACTATACTATAAACTCTTATGAACTACCAGAAGCTATAGCTGTAGTCAGGCTTCCCAGACTATTTAAAGGAGTAGCTTTAGACTGGTTTATTAGTAAAAGAGAAGAATTAGGATCCTTACCATTGAATTCTTGGAAACTTCTAATTAAAAAACAATTTGGTACTAGAATGTGGAAAAGAAAAATGATGAAAAATTTCAAAAACTCCTCATTTGACCCCTCCAAGGATAAGCCTCACAAATGGTGCTTAGAAAATAAGAGAAGACTAGACTGCTTCTATCCAAATACTGATTAAGAGGAAGTAAATGAAAGACTCCACGACCTGTGTCCTGGAAAACTTAACCATAGTGTAAGATGCATAATGAGCATGGATGGGGACTTACCAACTCTAATCAATGTGTTGTAAGAAGTAATGGACATGAATGGGTTAGACAAGAAAGTTCATTCTAAAACCAAAGAGAACTTCAACATTAACAAAACTAGAGAACAACCCCCTTTGATAAATATCTCTGACAATAAGAAACCTAATCAGAACAGGGATGAAGACAGAATGCCTGGAACTTGTTGGAACTGTAAAAAGACAGGGCATATGAGACAAGACTGCCCATTGCCAAAAAAAAAGATAGAAGTCTTTGAAGGAGAGCATGAGACTGAAGTGAATCAGAACTATGAAGACATAGCTGATACTGAAGGTTGTCTTTCTGAATGTGAATTGATCCTGAACAAGCCTGTCAATGTAATAGGAGAACATATAGGCACTTCTATAGAAATCAAAAACATCCATAGTGAATCTAGTTTGACTCAACAATGGGATCCCACCATAATTCATAGACATATCAATGATGTTAAACCATTAAAATTTAAGCGCATGAGTGGTAAGAGTTATACTACAGGTCTAATTTGTTATGCAACAGGATTGTATAAAGACAGAAAAATAAGGTTATTACTTGATAGTGGGGCTTTTTGCTCATGTGTCTGCACTGAATTCTAAAACAAATGGGATCCCAATTGGGATGACCACCTTTTGCCCATCCCAAAAGCCAAATTAGCTCTTGCAACTCTACCATGAGTGCTATTGGAGTATGGACTGCTCCTATAATATTACCCCATAATAAAGGATCATTGAGAATAAAAGTGGAATTTGTAGTATTGCTCAACAGATTATGTGACAACCTGATAATAGGAAATGATACTTTATGTCTATATGGCATAGATGTGTTCCAGAGTAAAGGGAGTTAGTTCACTGTGGGTGGTAACTGGGACAAGAAGTTTAAGATATGCACTATCCAAACTAACTTCCCCTCTTCTACTTACCAAAAGCACTTTACTTACCAAAAGCACTGAGAAGAATTCAATCAAGAATACTTCTCTCAAGCAGCTCTGAATATGAAACTTTCTGAAGAACAAAACAAAGAGGTATTGAAAGTCTGCTTTGAGAAACAAATTGCTTTCTATACTAAAGATCAGATATCAAAGTACATGAAATTGTAATAACATTGGCTATTAAGGTTACGTATCCTGCTAACCTAAGAAGACCAGCTTATCCCTCTATTCGTAAATCTAGAATAGCGCTGGAAGAACATATCCAAGAACTTAAAGATCTACAAGTATTAAGTAAAGTAGGGAACAATGAACAAGTAGATGTGAATACTCCTGTAATCATAGCCTGGCATAATGAAAATTCAAGAATGGTAGGTGTCAGGGATTTAACCTCTATTGCTATACCTAGCCGTGGTTAAAACTGCAAAAGAATAAAGACAAACCAATATTTCAATTAGTTTTGACTTATATATTCCAAACAGCAACTTTAAAAGTTTACAGACTCGAATAATACCAAGGTATTATGAGTAAATAGCCACACCTTAAACCTTTATAATAGGTAAGGGGCCTTAGTCTTAAAGGAGTAAGACCAAAAGGAGATTTGCTTATAAATAAGCTCACACCCTTTAAAGAGTAACACACAGGGGTTACTTATTCAAGTGAGACCTTCCACTCGAAATTGGTGTTGCCAGATAGGTTATTGATTGAATTTAATGCCAAAGTTTATAGCCCCAGTCAATCTTCTTCTTGAGATTAGGGTTAATGGGCTTGTTAACTCTTGCTTGTATTCTTGTTCAAATAATAATATATAATGGATGATGAAAGGGCTATAGGGTAAAGACCCTGCTCTTTTAAGGTAACAGGACCCCTCAGGGGACTCTATTAATCACCAGGGGAGTGTCAGGCTCTCCTTGGTTTCGTCCTCAAAGGCCCAAGACATCATTACATCATTCTCAATGGGTAATGAAGAACTAGTACCCATTGGGAAGGATTTTCAAGGTAAAGTTTTCATTTTACTTACTAAAAGGTTACTTACTGGGTCTTAGGACTTATACATCACTCAGATGGACGGTATAGAAGCCTTAGATTCCATCATAATGATTATTTATATTTATTTAATGTAGCTTAATACCTTGGCAAATAATTTAATTTTAATTATAAGTATCTTAGCTCATACTATACACATAGAGTATGTATACTCTTTGCAATGTTTATTAAAAGTTTTACAGCCTACAGATGAACTCTGAGCCCTCTGAGTGGACGCACTCAAGGCTCAGTGAAGTATATTAAAGCATTATTACATCCAAAAGGGGATAGTATTAAATAAGCAATTAATTTATAATTATACTATACCTATAAGGGGTATATACTCTTGGAAGTGCTACTAGAAGGTTCATAGCTTACAATTAAGTTCTAAAGCCTCTGAGTGAACGCTCTCAAGGCTCAGTAAGGTGTATTAAGTGTACAGAGGGAGTATTACTTATAATTACATCCCAAAGAAGGATAATGTGTAATTAATTTATACAGTATAGAGAGTATGGGTTAATATGATTACTTTAACTCCTTCCCAAAGAGAGGAAACACTTTGGGAACTTCTATATCAATGATTGGGACGCATCTGAGTCCTCATAACTTAATTTAAAGTTATATTGGGTCCCCTTCTTGATAATATAAATTATCAAGGTTTTAATTCCATAATCCATACTCATAAAAACATACTTATACAACATTATATAATATTATTAAGATTTAATATATAATTACAAAACTATTCAAAATTTTCATTATTGTCTCCATTGTGGTTTGAAACAGTGACCTTGGTATCAGATACTGGGAAGTGAGCCTAGTACTTAGCCACTATACCAGCAGGACATATGAGTTTCCAGACATTTGGACAAGTCTAACTGTCTCATGGCTGACAGTAGGAGACTTCAGAATGCTGAATAACTATACCCAAGCAGACTATTATCCTATAACCTGGATTGATCATGCTCTGCATAAACTATCCAAAGCTAAATACATCACTAATATGGATATGCTTAAAGGGTTCCAAAAAATACCTATAACCCCTGAAAGTAGAAAGTTAATGCAAATAATCTGTCACTTGGGAATATATGAATACCTCAGGATGCTCTTTGGTATAAAGAATGCTCCATCACACTTCCAAAGAACAATGGATACAGTTCTAGGTACTTATATCAGAAAAGGGTGGATGATGGCTCATATAGATGATGTTATCATATATTCTGATGATTGAGAGACTCATATAAATCAAGTAAGATTAGTTCCCCAAACCATCTCCAGAGCAGGGTTAAAAGTCTCCATGAAGAAATTTAACTTTGGATATGGAGAACTGAAAGCTCTAGGGTATATAGTCTCTGGTCTAACTCTAGCTACTTACCAGAATAAGACAGCTTCTTTCATGAACAGACCCATGCCTCAGAATAAAACAGATTTGCTTTCATTCATCAGTTTTTGCAGTGACTACAGAAAGTAAATCCCAAAGTTTGCTATGCTAACTAAAATTCCATATGAAATATGCAACAATAATACTCTCTTTGAAATGACACATGAGAGATTGAAAAAATATGAGGAATTAAAAATAGCTATGAACTTCTTTCCTCTAATCATTCAACCAGACTATTCTAAACCCTTCAAGTTTTATATTGGCACTTTTATGGAAGGATTAGGAGCTGCCTTACACCAAGAAAGAGTAGAAGAAGACAAACCAGTGAAGAAACCAGTACTTTTCATATCTAGACAGATCAAAGACACTGAGAAAAGATATGAAGCCAGCCAGATGGAATTCTTGGCTTGATTATGTGCTCTAGAGAAGCTACACTATTACTTAAAAGGCACCACTTTCAAAATAGTTACGGACTGTAATTCTGTAAGAGCTCTAATGAACATGAAGACTCCCAGTAGACATATGCTCTGGTTGCAAATTGCTATACAACAGTATAGAGGCCGGATGACTATAGTAAATAAAGCTGAAGCTAAACACCAGAATGCTTATAATCAAAGTAGGAATGCTTTTCCTAATGACTCTAGCAATCCAGCGTATGACCCTGAGGATCAGGATATCTTTCCTACCTTGAAAATCAATCTTTGTGCATTAGAAGCTGCAATCATGGGGATCCACTTATGTGAATTAGATACTGCTTTCTTCAAACTAGTGAGAGAGAACTACTCCTCTGATATCAAGCTGCTGATTACAATTATGTAATGTGAATCCCCAGAAGAAGCCCTGATAAATAGTTTACCTGCCTCGTTACTCAAACCCTATAAAGCATGAAGGCTTACTATTTGGGATGGTCTTCTTTACTACAGACACAAACACTCCAATGTATTGGTACTAAGTAAGAAATAAAATGTACCACACATACTCCAGGAATGAAATTAAAACTTTTCATCAGGGCATCTATCCACTGAAAGAACCTTGGAGAAAGTAAAACAGACTGCTTGGTCGATAGACTGGAAATAAATCACTATTAAGTATTTTACTAGTTGTTAGACTTGCCAAAAAGCTAATAAAACTACTGGAAAAAGGTTTGGACTCTTACAGAAGAGCTCTGAACCCAAAACTAGGTGGGAAATAATTAATATGGATTTTTTCACTGGCCCCCCCTGGAGGTACACATTCATATACCTCTCCCTGGCTATAGTTTACAGATACTCTAAAAAGACAAAATTATTACCTAACCACAAAGAAGACAGTGCTATGGATGTAGCTTTACTATTTTGGAATAGGATTATAGCTGATTTTGGTATACCCAAGATTATGATCAGTGATAGAGACCCCAAATTCACCTTTGAATTTTGGAGGAATCTACATGATATATTGGGTACTACTTAAGAATTTTCTACAGCATACCATCCCCAGAATGATGTATTAGCTGAAAGAATGATACAGACCTTGGAGGATATGTTAAGAAGGTTTTTTAGCTTTGGTCTAGAGTACAAAAAATCAGATGGTTATTGCCATGATTGGGTAAGCCTACTCCCAGCCCTTGATATGGCTTATAATAGCAGTTAACACTCTACTACCAAAGAAGACCCTTACATACTAGAAAGGAGATGGATTCCAAAACTCCCGGGGAGTACCTTGAACTATAACTTAGCCAACATTCATCCAACATCTATTGACTTCAAGATATTGATAGACCTGGAAAATAATCATGCTCAAAAATGTGTAGAAGAAGCAGTGGAATAGAAAAAAAACAGATGGGACAAATCACACAGAGAACCTGAATTTAAAATAGGAGATCAGAGCTTGATATCTACTGCCAACTTCAACAACTTAGCAGGTAACGGAAAGCTGAAACCAGCCTTTGTTGGACCATTTTTTATCAAGAAGATCCACGGAAAAAATGCTGTAGAAGTAATCTTGAGTGAAGAATTATCAACAAAGCACCCAGTATTCCCTGTTAGCCTAGTGAAACACTTTCAACCAAGAGAAGGTAGCAAACTCCCTCCACCAATGATTCCAATAAAACCTGACCCTGTGAAAGAAAAAGGGAAAGTAAGCAGGATATTGAGAGAGATGAAAGAGAGAGTGCAAGGAAAAGATGTTAGACTATACTTATGGAGATACAAAGAAGAATCTGCAGACAAAGATGAATGGTTACCAGAGAATAATATACCTGATGGACCAATACATCTTAGAAACTACAGAGCCAGCAAAAGGAACTGAAAAAACATATTGAATTAATTTTTTCCCAACATAATCCAGTTTTTTGTTCAGATATGGCCATATCTTGGAATGGGGGAATGTCAGCTGGCTACTATTGCAGAGCAACCTGCAAAAGTTACAAAAAAAATATAAAAATAATAATATTAAAATTAACTTAAGAAGTAGTAGGAAATACTTAAATATTATTGCAGGAATGGATTTTCCACCCAAAATGAGGTAGGGTCACTCACTGACTCCACCCTTGAAATCCAACTCCTTTTAATTTTAATAATTAAAGAAAGGAAAGACCAAAATACCACAACACTAATATGGGACTTTTTGGCCAAATTAAATTTTTCACATGTATTGTCACGTATAGGTTTCACACCTAAAATTCAGTCAGAATTGAGGTGTTGTGTATATTTTAGGAGTTACATGCAGAAATGTGTTCTGTCACAATTCCCGCACGCAGCCGCAGCAACCAATACCCCCAGGCGTGGCTGGGAAGCAGCACTGCCACCCTGTCAGCGTACCCTGACAAGCCGTGTATGCAACCCCAGGCCTCTGACAACTAAGCAGCTGCGGGACTGCGGGTTGACAGAGTGACAGGCGGCCTGAGAAGCCCAGGTACCACATAAACATCCTACAACCTACGTGGGAACATTCTACATATGTAATAAATGTTCCCATGGATATTAAATATTCTAAAAATACATAAAAGAATATAAAAATACCTAAATAACCTTTATACGGATTTTCTATTAATATAATTAAAAATACCAAAAATGTCGAAAATAACATAACTACTATTTGTAAAGATATATTAAAATACTTCAATATATAATTGTGAGAACTTCAAGCCATCATTATTCTCGTGAAATAACAAAGAAACTAATGATGTCAAAATATTACATGAATTCTTGTAAATTATATTTTTAATTAATTATTTTTAGTAAATCAACTGAATTTTGAGAATAAGGAGTAAAATCAATATCACAATTTTACTTCAATCAGCTAATACATGATAAGAACCCACCTGACATCAGATTACCCTTTGGAATTTTTATCATGAATTATGAACATACTGGTAACATTTACTAAGGATAATTAATAAATAATAAATAATATGGATACATTAGTGTTCTTCACACGTCCAAAAAATCAATTAAAAGGTAGAATAATTCCCATACCCTGTGAAATTAGATATAACCCATGCTATAGCACATAGAACATGTGGAAGGCTACCACTGGTTACCCTGCTAGCCTTACTGTCCCTCCCTTTGAGCCCCTGCATCCCTCAGAAGGACAATATTGGGACTCAAAGAGCTATAAATAAGGAGCTCTTTTGAGGATATTGATACCCAGAGACCCAGTTTTATTTACATCCAGAAACAGCGCAAAGGTAATAAAATATTTATAAGAGATAATTAATTGATTGATGGCTTTATTCTGATAAATAATATCCATCCCCAACCCTTTTTATCAATTTAAACTTCTGAAAAACCTTTTAGAACCAGTAACAGTTTTAACCCATCAGTGCACATCCCAAAAAGTTACCCAAAGAATTAAATAATATAACAGTGAGTTTTCTTATATTTTTTATGTTATGGAAGCTTTTTTACAAAGCCCTGCCACTCCACCGTGTATTTGATACACATATTATCTTTGGGCAATATATCCTTTAAGAATATAAATTAAAGGTTCAAAAGTAACCATGTCTACTTGTTTTCAAAGTGAATTCCCTGAAGAGAGGTGTTAAAGATCCCCAATATTATTGTGGTACCTCTATTAATTTATTTTATAATCAATTTATTAATATTGATATATAATATTAAACCATCAACCAAACCAATTAACCTTGCAATAGCTCTATCCAAATATTTTAGGGATTTTTCCTGCATTTATTGAATTATATATATTTATTATTTATTCTATCACCTCTTGTAGCTAAAGGAAAGCAAGTTTCTTGGCATTCAGGAGGCTGAAGACTCTGGATTTAGCTCCTGCTGATTTTACCCCCCCCCCATGATGTCTACTAGCCCATAGCAGACTCTTCCAGTCATGTTCTCCACAAACTCCTCCATCTGCGGGGTCATCCCCACGTCTCTGATTGTGACCAAGTTAAACCTCTGCAGGTTGTGGACAATCTGCAAACTCTTGCTTTCCTTCTTTAGTACTGCAAAAATGGGAGGAGAATAACTAGAACAAGAAGGCTTTTACAGACCCGTCCGCAAACGCTCCCGCACCAACTCCCTAAACTGATTCCTTATCACTACCAGAATAGGAATGGGTTTGATTTTCCAAGGATCATGGGGCACTTTAGGTATCTGGTAGGGGTCCCCAATCTCATGCCTTATAAATCCCTTCTCTTCCAGACTAAAGGACAGCGTCCTCTTCCACATGACAATCACTGCCTTGAGTAATTGTACTTCCACCTCTTGCAAGCACCCCTCCGGCCCAAAGTTGAGTTCTTCCATCTTCTCCTCCGCCAAGCCTGTTAGATCCTTCTCCAGGATTGCAAGTTTCAAAGGCGACTCATAAAGGTCCTGTAACCAACGGATTGGCCTCATTTATTTATTGAGGTCCTGTGGCATTGGCTTTTTCTGTGGTTGGACCTTCTTAGCAACTGGTTTGTATTTGCTACCAAAGACCCTCACCCCAACCAACTTTGATCCCTCAGTTTTCTCCTCTATTTGTAATTTTTGACCTGAAAAAAATTGGGGTTGCTCACAATTGTGGCACAAGGAACTGCTTGTGCTGAAACCCATTGGAGGCGCATACAAGGAAGGACTCACTTTTGACTCTATCCCCGCTCCCATCATTGTTGAACCAATTCCTGCTCTTCTCCATACTGCCCAAAGCACGTTGGACCGCACTATGGGGTTCCTTCTCCCTGTTCCTTATCTGTCTACTGCCTGCGCAAGGATGGAGCTTTCCCTGCACAGGCCACAAGGCCAACATTTAAAAATCCTCTGCCAAATTGTTGAGGCTTCCTTCTGCAAGAGGCCTGCCCTTCCAATGTTCCCACCTGCTGCTTTCAGGCCAACAGATGCTTGTCTTGTATTTTTTCCCCAAGGCGTTGGAAACAGTAAGGATTTCCTCCATAGTATCCAGACAGAAGCCAAGAGATGCCCGGAAGGCAAAAAGGAATGGCCTACCAAGTATGACCTCCAACCGGCTTACTACCACATACAATAGTGGAGCCAATACCTTTGCCACTTCCATCATTTCTTTTTTTACCACCCCTTTGACCACACATTGGAAACATCCTAAAGTCCGCAACCCAATGTTTGCCTTTTTTTGAACTAATCCCGCATTGGTTGCCAGCTTCAATGGAAGGATGTTTAACATTGAACAGCTATTGAAATTTCCTGACACCGTTTTCCTCCAATCCACATTTCCACATATCCCAAGGGGCACATCATAGCACGGCTAACTCCAAAAACTTCAACCCCCGCAATGAGAGAACCAAACTTTTCCTCTTCCCTGGGTTTTGGGTTGTCCTCCTTATTCCCGGCAAACTGCTTGAAGACCACAAACATTTTGGTGAGATTGCCACTATTTCCTTCAAGGTTAGGGAAACCAGTTGGTCAGTTCTGCAAATTCTCCTTGCTAGTTCTCCAGCCCTCCTGCGGGATCCCCCTGCTTTTACTAAAACTTTCTTTTCCTGTTCTTTTGCAGGATTTGAACCATCAAGCTCCATTCTCCTTTCATTTTAGAAAATGGCTCTAACCTCTGCCACAACTTCTGGGGGTTCCCAAGTCAAAAGAAAAGTGTGCTGCGCTGAAGCTTTAGCTTCCTTCTTCTTCGCTGCCGCTGCTCAACCCAGATCTCATGGCAAATATTGATCCAGAATATCCTGTATAGTTTCTACAGAAGGGTAGAACAATTTCCTTCCATCTTTCTTAAATATCTTGCCCCATATGCCGGCACTCAGATCTTTACACAACCTTTTAAGATGGCCATCTTCCAGGAATTAATAGCATTGGAAGATGCAAGGCTTGCCTTTTTTCCTTGGAGGCTCTCTTGATGGTCCCTGATTTGGCACATTAGGTTTTGTTTTTGGTGGTCGCGTGACTTTTGCTGCTGGCTTTGCTATAGCTTTCTGCCAGAAAAGACGCATTTTGTTAAACATCTCCATCATTTCAGATGTTTTGTTTGGTGCTACAGGCCCTTTTACCCTTTTAATCTGCACATCCCTCTTCTGCAAACCCTTTGGTTCTTCCTCCATAATTTCTGCTAATTTTGACTTGCCTACAACAGCAGCGGGGATGTCCTTCATGTCCAGAAGTAGGGTTACCCCTCCTTCCCGAAACCTACAAATTAATCCTTCATTGTAGAGCTTTCCGTGGACCCTTCTGCCCAACTCAGAGCTAAGCCCCCGCATTAAGGTCCTCTTTACAGAGCCAGTATGCTCTACCAAAATTTTTTTGGGGACAAGGTACTTCAAAATACAATTGAATGAGGAAAAATACACACCAAAAAGTGTCCTTGAGGAAACACCTCCTTCCTTTGCTGTTTTGGTTGCCAGACGCTCAATATCCACTTTGCAGAACCTCTGCTCCCGTGACCCCCATTTTTCCACTATTTCCCCCCGCAATTTTTCCCAATTTGGTTCTCCGTAACCCTCCATATCCTCCACATCCCGCAGATTCTCCTCATCCAGAATGAAGTTGAATATTTGCCGGACCCATTCAACATCATTTGTGCCTTTGCTGTTGGCTGCATTCTGAAACCATTCCAGAAATCAGTGAACATCCTCTGGAAAAAACCTAACTGAGGGGTAGTCCCTTGGCCTAATTTTTTGTCTGCTCCCTTGTTGCTCCTCCAGCATCTCTGGTGCAGCATGTGTTTATCCCCCCGTGGCCACTCTTGGCAGCCGCCCCGCCAGACTGGCGGTCTGACAAGGAGTTCTTTGAGATGGTGGCGCGCTACTGGTTGCCTTTTGGTGAGTTGGAAGTGAGTCAAACAAACCAGCCTCAAAATTTCCTATCATTATGACGTAAAAGAAAGAATAAAAACTAAAAAGTATATCTCCGCAGACGGTACTAGGTATTATAAAAGAGAAAGAAAATTCCGGGCCAGACACCCAATTTGTGGAAAGAGATTGTGTGTTTGTTGGATTCCCCACAACAACATAAAATTCTCCACATCAATCCCAATCCAAGTTCCAGAAAGCCCACCAGCCCTTGAGTCACACTCCTGTGCCTCTCCAATTGCTAACCAAAATCTGCTTCCCCAGCCAAGCTGGAAACCACTAAAGCTAACTTTTAATTAAATAATAGTAAATAAAAAAGGTGCACTCCCCAACAAGCTTGCACTTGAACTTTTTCCCTAAACATTACCTCCAAGAACTCTCCCTGTTTCCTAAACTCCAAAGTAACAGCAGAATAGAATCTAACTATAATTTGCTGTAAAAATATACTCCAATACTCCAATATTTGTTAATAATGACCAATGATCATAAAACTCCCCTCCTTACAACAAAGGAAAGCTTTATTATATATACAACAAAAGAATGCAAGGCGCAAATGAAAGACTCCTCTTGTCTACATGCATTCCGCACTGACCTGCCTTAGCTACTCAAAAAAGTAACATGAACTGCTAATGAAAGACCCCTTTTCACACTTCCTCCGTGTGTTTGCACTGATCATCCTTGCCAATAGTACCATCCAACTATTTGCAATGGATTTGATAATCCTGTTGCCAATTCCCCCTAACAGTTGATTTTCATTGATGAATAACTAACAACAAATCCTTGTTGATCTTCCCTAGCGGATCACTCCCAATCCTGCAGACTGCATAACTACCAATCCCCAAAAGTCCACATGCCGCCTACTCAACTTTAGCTTTCATTGCCCCACAGCGCTTGGCAATCTCAGTGGATATCCCAAAATTGGCCTCATCCATACTACTTAGATTTGATTACTTTCTTCTGCATTATTAAACCCACTGCTGCAGAGGGAAAGTTATTTTTGACCACACAATTTCCTCAAAAGGCAAAAATATGGCCCATTCTTGTCATTGTGCCCGCAAGAAGCGTGGGCCGCACCAATGCCAAGGCCCCAGCTAAAGTACTCCGGAATACACAGTCCGCCAACTCGCTTCTCTGAGCCTATTGTGCTGCGGACTTCCAACCACAGCTGAGCTGCTCCAAGTCAAATTTCCAGTCGTGAGCCTACTTGACTCTTTGTCTATAAATAACCACCACACGGTTTCTACCATCTTCTCTAAAATTGACCCCAGGGGTGCTTATAATCTCCTTTGAATCAAAGAAGGGGATGAACATCTTACAGCATTCAGGACTTAATTTGGAAGTTTTGAATATTTGGTCATGCCATTTGGACTAACAAACGCCCCTGCCTCTTTCTAATGTCTTGTTAATGAAATTTCTGCAGAACCTATCACCATTTTTGTGGTTTTAAACCTTGATGAAATTCTTATTTCTTCCAAGAACTTAAAATAAAATACAGCTCAAGTGTGTGAAGTCTTGGGTAGACTTTGAAAGAACAACTAATATGCAAAAGGTTCTAAGTTTTAATTTCATGCCTCCTTGGTGGACTAATTAGGCTATGCTATCTCCCAGGATGGAGTTGAAATGGTCAACTCCAAGGTCCAAAAGATCCTGGATTGGCCAGCGCCAATGAAAAAAAAGGCCTTGCAGCGGTTCTTGGGTTTTTTGTAATTTTTATTTCAGGTTTATCATCAACTATTACAGGAAGATCTACATCCTCACTGCTCTCACTGCTTCAGACCCCACCTTTCCTTTTTCCCCAGGGGCTCTTCAGCAGTTTGAGGACCTCAAACTGACTTTTACCAAGGCACTTATCCTCAGACTTTTTGATTTTTCTTTGAAAACATCTCCAGAGACTGTTACTATTGACTATGCCCTAGTTGCTGTCCTCACCCAAGTCTCTCCTGATTGATTCAAGAACCCAATTGCTTTTAAAAGCAGAAAATTTGGTAGTTCTGAATTGAACTATAAAATCCACAATAAAGAACTCTCAGCCATTTTATGGGCCATCAATATCTGAAGAGCTTACTTCCTCAACCTTGAATCTCCCTTTGAAGTTCTCACTTATTATTTTTCTCTAAAATATTCCATGACCTTTTCTTGACTTGCCACCAGGCCTTTTGGCGTTAGTTTTTAACCAAATTGAACTTTACTGTAGTCTTCAGACCTGGAAATAAATCCATAGTGCCTGATTTCTTGTCACATTGAGACAACTTTTTCCCCAAGAGGTGGCTGCCCTTTGCAGAAAATAACCCAGTAAATTTCAAAAAAATCTTGAAACAGAATGAACTTTAACCTTCTAGATTTTATTTATTTCCAAAATCAGGCTGATGGAAACTTGGAAAATTTAACTAAATCCCAGATCTCCAAAAAATCAACCAAAAAGATTATTCAGGAGTTACATAAAAAGGAACAATTAAAGATGTACCTTAAAGATCCAGACACTGGTCTTCTTATTTTGCAAAAGAGAATAGCAATCCCCAAAGAGGATGAACAACTCCAAATTGAAATACTTTGACAAAAACACAAATATCTTCTCAGGGATCACTCTGGACAAGACAGAAAAATTGAGCAAGTCAAAAGAGACTTTTATTGGGAAAATATGACTCACTTTATCAAAGATTATGTTTCTTCTTGTTACCTTTTCAGCAGAAACAAGCCCAGTCACCACAAGAATATTTGACTCCTTCAACCCCTACCAATTCCAGATTGTCCCTGGACCTCACTCTCTATGAATTTTATCTCCCAGCTGCCACTATTGAATGGATTTGACTCAATCTTTGTGGTAGTTGATTGTTTTTCAAAAATTTCTCTCTTTATTAAAACCACAACTTACCAGGTTAAATCTGGTGGATCTGGTCAGCAAGTGAAATCACATCCTTTTGATGAGATGGTTCCATCAAATTTATTTCTAGAATTTTTCCATCATTTGGAACCACAGCTCACCCCCAGTTTAAAATTAGTTGCTTGAAAATTTATCAAATTATTCACATTTGTTTCTGATTTCATTCCATTCTATTTCCCCTTCTGATATCCTACATTTATTCTTTGCTTATTCTTGTCTTACTTATGATTAAAATTGCTATTCCCACAGTTTTCTTTTTTGCTTCCTCCAAGATTCCATGTGGTTTCCAATTCTTTCATCCCTGATTTCTCCTTGATTTCTACCTTATTTCCAACAAGTTTCCATTTTTCCACCTCTGAGCACAATCCTTCCTAATTTTCTGAAATGAAATAAAAGAATTTTTTGAACAAAATTTATCCTCATCCTTCATACAGTTCCTTATCTCATGAAATTTCTTTTCTATTTAAAGGTAATGCTTGATACATTGAATTGTAATTTACTCCAAAAATAGTTCAAATAAAAAGATAACATTTAATAAAATTTTGCATATTCCATAATTTACAAATTTCACTTTCCAGAAGATATAATTTTAAATATTATTTTGGTTGAAGATAATGAGAGCAAGAAAATAATGGATTGAAACAGGACTCACAAGAAATAGAGTTTGGATGTGGTATCACCAAAACTGAGCAAAGCTTCCAAGGATGGGATTTTATATTTGTTTTTGCTGTTGAGTATCCTTGTGGAGGTTGAAGGGATTGGTCAAGAGGCAGTTAAGCTGGTATGGTGTGATGCGGTTGGTAATGAGGAGAACACATGATGATCTCAATGTTTGGGGGGGGTGGACGGGAAGAATGGGGAAATGTTTCATGAATTTGGGTGGATGATGTTTTATGCAGGGAAAGGATGAAAAAAACTAGGTTTGTTGGTAAGATGATATGGATTCAAGTTAGGAAAAGATCTGGTGGGTGGTTTTAGGCTGGGGTGAGGTTTTGGTAAATCTACCAATTTGGTTGTATCAGTATAACTCATGGGAAAAATTGGATCAAGTAGGAGGGCTTCTTTATCAATGCTTGGATAGAGATCATTGATGGTCTCTGGAATCAGCTCTGGTGTGTTTCTTGGAGGATTGAAGGGATGGGAATCAAGGGTGATTGGGATGGATGATCTGAGCATGAGATGGTGATTAATGGACGTATTGGGAACATTCTAGTGGTTCTTGAAAGCTGAAGCTGGTCAAGAGATGAAGGTGGATAATTGGATGATAACTTGTGGAACCATTGCTTGAGCTAGCTCTGGGCAGAGTGTGCAAGCTTGGGATGGGTGAGACCAACACCACACCTACTTGAAGTTTACCAATGGCCACCTATTTACCTTGCGTTGATAAGAAACCTAAGTTTCTGCACCATCCACCTTGCATTATCTAAAGTCAAACTGAACATTTGGAAACAGAAAGTTCAATTCAGTCAGATAGATCTTGGAGTTAAATTCTTACCTTTGTGAATCCCTGGCCAAAGCCTGTGAGAATTTGAGAATCTTCCTCTTTTTCCTGAATCAGATCAGTTCCTTTATCTCTCTATTCCAATTTAACCTCACCTCACAAAAATAAATACTGATTTCTGTTTTCTGGAAACCAGAAATCACAGGAAGTGTTGAGAATATATTTTTTATTGAAGCACATACACCATCATCAGCCAATTTTTTTTGTTTTTGTTTTTTTATTTTGGAAAAAAAAATTGATAGGAGAGGACTGCTTGAAATCCTAAACTTGTCTCTGTCATGAACTCTTCATTCCTTATTATTTATCTTTCACACTTGGTTTATTTATCCTTTCTCTGTTATCATTCTTGTTAGACCTCTTTTTTCAACCACTAGAAGATTTTTTGAACTAAAGCTGAATGCATGATCTCACTTGTGTGAAACCCGCCCTTACATATGCTGTTGTCCTCTTTGCTTTTGGATTTTTTTTTTTCATCTTGTTTTTGGAAGATTTTTTGTTCATGATCAACTATTCCCCATTCTTTGCTTTCTTGATTTCCAGTGGTTTGGTTTGTCCTACTGGGGCATGACACTTGACTTGAGGATATTTCAGAAAGGAAAAAATTAATGCTGGTGCCCAGTTGACAGAAAACAGACATCACCGGGTGTGTTATGCCCTGTAGAGCATTAAACACCCCATGATTCAAATTAAAAGAAATCTTGTAAAATTTGAAGTTCTGTGTAAATTCCTTACTAAATTGTTTTCTATGGGTTCATAACATTTCCCAAGGTTGATTTTTGTTTTCTGGAAACCAGTCATCAACATAAATTTAACTAGACAAATAGAGTGAAATCATGGGGTGAAGAAGTAAAAAGAAAAGGGCTGCCTATTGTACTATCCAATCTCTCAAATCCAGCCTCCTGCAATTCCTGAAACCTCATCTTCATGCTCCACGGCTCAGGATTCTCACCTTTAGGTAGTTTAAAAGCTGCTTGAATCCTGGGGCTGACACTGGCCCTCTCCCCCAGAGGCCACACTTTCCAATAATATTGAAGGTGGGTAGACTACAGGATTGATGAATCAAGGTAAATAAGATTCAGTCAATAAATGATAAAATAAAAATAATACCTGAGTTGGATTCCTTTGAAGACATTATTAATTTCTCTCCTATGGGGTGGGAGAATTTCCAATACAAAAAAGATATTCAGAAATTTTCATCAGCAATATTAATAAGAACCCTCACCTTCTTCTTGATGAGACCTGGGTGGATATTTATGGTCTTGTTCAAATATTTTTGTTCAAATATTTTGGAACAATAGACTTGCACTTGCAGACTGTGAGCAATCAAAATTATCACTGCCTTTAGCAGATGCCATTTTCTCTGTGTATTTTAAATATTTTTTTTAAATAAATGTATGATTATCTATTTGGAAATAAAACAGCTTTTAATTACTTAATTCTTGGGAAGAAGTATGCAGATTCTAAAACATGGTTTGGAGAAAAAGTCATAGTAGATAATTTCAGCTTTTTCACATTATCCTTATACAAGAAAGATTTCATCTCACTTATTTTTTCTTCAATATTAAATGATCCATTGCAACCATGACCCCCTGGCTGCTGCCCTACATGAAATGATAGGTTATATTTTGAAAATTTATGAATCAAATAAGAGTAAAAAAGGTGAGTAATTGAAGGAATATTTACTTGGAAGGGATTAAATGTAGTTAAATTATTTTACAATCATTCAGCTCTGAAATATTTGAAAAATTACTGTGAAAAAAACAAATAGAAACCAGGGAGAAATCAAGGGGGTTCTTGGAGGAAAAATAATGGAAAATCAAAAGACACCTTTGATAAGTCCTGCAGAAATCAATTAAAACACATTGGAAAATTTTAATAATCAAATGAGAATTAATTGGTCCGTCTTTCAGAATTTAAGAGGGGGCTCAGAATCAATCATGGAGCAACTGTGTTTCAATTTTTGTGAAGTCTAACAGAAAAAAACTTATTTCATGGTAATTTTCTCTGGAAATTGATTATAAACTATGAAGCAATTGGGGAAACCATCATGGGGAAGTGAGTTCTCTGTTCAGCCAGAGATGCCTGATTTTTCCTGGTTACTGATGTCTCCTCTGTGGCGTTACCTAAACTTCTAATCTCTCATTTCTTTCCTAAACATTGACTCCCAACTGATATGTTAAGCAACAGAGGATCTTTATTTTTTTCTTCTTTCTGGAAAAATGTGTGTGAAAAATAACAGATAAAAATGAATCTCTCCAAAGATTACCACCCTGATACAGATGGTCAGAAAAAACGGGTGAATCAGGTACTAGAACAATTTCTTAGGATGTATTTCAGTTATCACCAAGAAAACCAGGATAACTGGATCTTGCTTGCTGAATTTTACTACAATAATTACACCCATATCTCTACTAAGCAATCTCAGTTTTTCACTATTTAATGACAAAATTCCAATTTTGACAGCCTGCATGTAGTAGACAACCAACCTTCCAGAAACTACATGAATCAGATTCACCACAACGAAAAAAAAATTAGGATTTGAATTGGAGAATTCAATTAAAACCTATAAAAGATATGCTGACCTCAATAAAAGTAATTTTCAAGCCTCATTTTCTGTTGGGAAAAAAGTTTGGCTCTGCCCTAAGAATATCAAAACTAACTGTCCAAATCATAAGCTTTCAGAGAAATGGTTAGGTCCTTTTTTTATTACAGAAAAGATTGGAGAAAATTAATTTAAGCTTCATATTCAACAAAAATGGTCCACTATTCACCCTGTTTCCCACTCCTCTGTACTCAAGCCATATCAGGACAACTCATTGTCCTCCAGGAATCAACCACCAACTGAAGAAGTCAGAGTTTATGGGGAGGAGGAATGGGAATTGTCTTTGATACTTGACTCAAGACTTAAGAGGGGAAAATTAGTTTACTTAGTTGAATGGAAAGGCTTTCAAAATGATGAGGAAGGAACCACTTGGGAACCTCACTCTAATTTTACCAACTGCCCTAGCCTAATTCAAGATTTCCATACACTCTATCCTTTGAAACCAAAAACATCCTTAAAATTAATAAACCTGATTGACTATTTCAAATATATATATATAAATATATAAATAGCTCTCAAATATAGAATATAATCCATTATTTTTTATTTTTTTCTCTAAATAGATAAAAAATCAATTTCTCCTCTCAAAAAGAAAAAACCAACCTATCCTTCCCAGTAAAAAAAAGGAAATATATAAATATATAAAAATATAGTAGAACTCATATAAACAAGCCTTCAAATAGCTTCACACATCAATTCCTCCTGCTAATTTATTCTAGACATTGAGGAATTTACTTATTTCAACTTTTTAGCTTGATAAGAATTAGGCCCTCTTACAGTAGTTCCAAATTCAAAAGTATGACAAGCTAAAGCTAATACATCAGATAACAGCCTCTTTATCTCTAACATTTTTTTTTCTGGCCTCTAAAAATCAATACTTTTCTTTCTTATTTCACTCCCCCATCCTTAATTCCAACCCTCCTGAAAGTTAGGATTTAATTTTCTAGGGTTTCTACTATAAAATTCAAAAGATTGATTCACTTGGTCTTCATTCAAAACTGAATCTTCTCTGAAGCTATGTCCCTCCAGCATCTCAAACAATTGTTCTCCATTTTCTATTTCCTCCAACCACGCCTCTGAATGATTCCTCCTTCCAATATCTTTCTTCTTGTTCCTTCTGTATTCTAAAACCTGCATATTCACCTCCAGATCCTTCCTTTTAGTCCTTAATTCCTCCAACTCCAAGGAATCACCTGATATTCCCCCTTCTTTGAGAATGGCCTCCTTTTCTTTTCCTTTTCCTACATCTTTTTGTACTTCTCTATCCTCTCCCACATCACTTAACTCCATCTCCAAACTCCTGTCAGCTTGCTATTTGGACAGAGCAACCTGTCAAAACAGATTTAAAACAGAAATAAAAAAAATTAAATTAGAAGGAGTAAGAAACCCATGAAAATTATTACAGAAATGGATTCCACACCCAAAATTAAGTAGGGTCACTCACTGACCCCACCCTTGAATTCTAACTCCTTACATTTTCAAATAATTATTAAACAAAATGACCAACAGACCACAATGCCACCATGGCACCTTTTGGCCATTTTAACATTTCACACATCTGCCATGTTTAGGTTTCACACCTATAATTAAGTCAGAATTGGGGTGTTGTGTATATTTTAGGAGTTACAGGGGGATTTGTGTTGTGTCACAATTCCCGCGCGCAGCCCTGCATTCATAGAGTAAGGATACAAACGCCTGGCACTCAATATGTAGGCGCATGTCAAAAGTCCCGCATGCAAAATGACTGACTGGTCGCAGGCAACAGATTCCCGCACGCACCTGTCAAGCCTGCGCGCATCAACAAAAATTGTACTAAGCCTGACAGCCAGGTACTGCAGGAATAGGCTACAAACTGCATGCATACATCATGTATATGTAACAACTTGACTTCCGGACAGAGGAATGTCTGAAACCTAAGAATATTGAATAAAAAATATATGAAAATCAAAATATAAATCAAATAAATTTTTGGAAACAATAATGAAGGTTTTCACCTAAATGAGATTGCCAAAAATTTATGAACCACAAAACACAACAAGGAGTTAACCTAAAAATTATGAAAAATTCCCAACATGTGCAGAAGATGCCTTGAAATCTACTAATACCCACTTCCACCCATGTCACGCAAAGAAATTAATACAAATTAAGGAAATGTGTCTGAATCATAAAAATAACAAATTAACATTTAAACACCTTCTGACAATTATTTCACAAAGAAATATGACATAGACAAGGCTAGCAGGTTGACAGCACCATAACTACGTGTCAAACTAGCCCTGGCCAGCCTGCTAGCCTCAGCACCAAAGCAAAACCCTTTCTACGTGCCCTGAGAAGTTCTTATTACCCCAAAAAGGTATATAAAAAACCCTTTTTAAGTGATTTGAACCCCAGTAATTTTTAAGTATCAATCCAGACCCCTTTGCCATCCGTGATCAAGTGTTGATTCAAGATAAACAAGTGATATATGGCTATAGTCTGATATTATTATTAATAATTCTGGCCCCATCATTGATTCCGTGAAGAATATCAGAAGATAACCCCAATTATTGTCCTGAGACCCTTTCAACCGTGAATTTCTGCAAGCTTCTTGGATTAAGTACTTAAAATAGTAAGGTCTCCTCCTTGCACCCAGGCATAAGTGCTGTAAGACAGCCAGTCCACCCATCCCCTTGAGTTAGTCTTTTGTGAGCAATCATTTAAGACCTCATTGTCCCAAGGTCTTTACACGGTTCAAAAGAGCACCTTGAAGAGAGGTTGTTATCCAATAAAGATCCCCTGTTTGCATGAACTGTGGCCTTTCTTGAAAAATATATATTTAAAAAGATTCAATCAAACCAAACCAACCAAACTTTGCACTTGCTTTTAAATCAATTATTTGAGCATTTTACCGTAATTTTCTTGGAATTATTATTCCAAGACCAATATCACTTGCTGTAGCTAAAGAAAGGCAAAGTTCCTGGTATCAGGAAGCTGAAAATTCCCCTTGGAATCTTCATCCTCTTTGAACCTTTGAAGGACCTCTGGAAGGTTTCAAAAGTTGAATCCTCAATTACCAAGGGGGAGGAGCAATGGGCCTGGGGGGACCTGATCACCTCCCAGGCCAACTTTCTTGACAAGGCCCTAGGGGTATCAACCCCCAGGGCCCCTGGTGAGGGGATTTGACCGCCCCCACCAGGGATTTCAGAGAAAGAGGGGGGGACAGCATGTCCGCTGGTCACACCCCCCCATGTGAGTCTGAGACCGGACCCAGGTGTGCCCTGGGTCCCACCTGGCCCATTTGAGGGGCCAGGGGCTGGCTGCATGAGGCAAGCAGCCCGTAAACAACGTAATGAGGTCATCATGGCTTGTTGTAACGGAAAACCAGCCAAGGGGATTGAACAGCAAGGGGCTGGTTCAGCCCCGTAACGGTGGAAACACTGGAATGGACCGGAATAGGCTGGTTGTAAGGGTTCAGGAACTGACCCCATGCGGGCTGATGTAGTCCCAAACAAGTAACAAGGCTAGTAGAGCCTGTAGAGCTCTTTTGGGGAGGAAAATTTGCCTTTTGGCTTGTTGTATCATGGGCTCACAATAGGCAAATCTTTTGTACTTAAGGTGCTCTTCTCCCTGCTGTTTTCCATCCATTCATTCATTATTCCAATCAGATTCATCCAACATATTGCCCCATTGTGAGAGCCCCATTAGCCAATATTGACGCCCAGTGTCCAGAATTTCTTTTGCTTTAAATACTGCTCATTTGCCTAAGCTAATTGCTGGCCATAATTCTAACAGAATATGTCTCCAGGAACTATACACCTCAGGATCTTCATGCAGTACATATCAACATTTAGTCTAACCTTATGAAATTATGCAGATAAATTCCATAGGCTTGCATATCTTTAAAATCCCAGGTCTGCACATACTCTAACATTATTAACTCTCTCTAACTCATACTCTGTCATGCTTTATCCATTGGGAATCCTTATGTGAATCCTCTTTCAGATTGTATCCCATACTCTCCCTACTTAGTAAATAGTTTCATGACCTCCATGCACACTGTACATCCTTCAACTGTACTCTCCCAACTTATACAGCCCAGAGCTGTAACCCTGCCTTAATGTAGAAGCCGCCTAACCTAATGTAGTAGCATACCTGATCAGCCCTCTCTGTTACCTAGACTAATCCCTTTCCATTACATATATACTCCAAGCCCCAACCAACTTTAACTCCATCAAATCTCCAGAATTTTTCTATTCACCATGAAAAAAATGGCTGCACCTGCCAGCAGGTGTAGCACCTGGAACTTGTTTTGTTTTGGTTTTTAATCTGTGAAAATTTGGTTTCTAACTTGAGTAGGAACCTGAGGAAAGTTGTTTTCACTGTTTCTTGAGTATTCCAAGTAATTCTAGTGCATGCATGGAATATAGAAGATTTGGAATTATGGAGAATTCAATTTTATGTACGCTAATTGGGGAGTCGTTCCATCAACTATAATATGTGAGATTCAACCACTTTGGCACAACACACCTAGAAATTTGGCAAAATTGAAAATAAAATACTTTGTCTTTTTCCTTTTTCAATTTTCTAAATGTTGTTGGTTTCTTGTTTTTTTTTTTAACTGTGATTTTAGTTCAATCCTATTTCTGAAAAACATCCAGCTTAGGTGTTGATTATTTTTCTAGTATTCATAGAAATTGTCTCAATTAGAATTTGACCACTTGGATACACTTCAAAATCCCAAGCTCTGCTCAAAGTTCAAAATAAATTCTAGCTATTTTTTGATATATCATATGGTTCCCAAAATAGCTGAAAAACTCCATTTGAGAAGAAATTCAATCAGAACTAAAACCTCAATACAATCATAATTTTTACAAAAATGATGAATCAAAACGATTAAAAAAAAGATTTCAGAATCAATTCAATATTTCTGAAATCTTCTTTCCTTCTCAAAATTAGGAATATATAATAGAGAATCTAAGACTAATGAGAGTATCTTCAACTTTTTTTTATTATTTTACTGAATTTTTTGAAAAAAATGGAGAGATCTTGTCAAGGAAATCAGTATTTTGAAGAAATTTTGTGTGATAAGACTTTAGCAAATAAAAAAATAATAATAGATAATTTCAGTCAAACCAAAGTTCAGTTTCAATTGAGCTAGCTAATTTCTTGAGTCTATCCTCTACTGGCTTCATTTCCGAACCCAATTTCTCTGTCCAAGTTAATCTTTCAAGGAATATAGGACAGTAACAATTAGAAGGAAGGCCTTCACAAGGTTTCATCTAATAATTTGGAACTATTTCAACATAAGTTCTTTCATATTCTATGTTTCTTTTAGCATGACTTTCACCCTTCATCTTGGAAATATATTTTAGATTGTTGTTATCAAGGTTGTGTTAAAATTTTGAATATTTTTTGCTTCTCCAGTAGACTTGAACAGAATTATATGTTCCTTGATTATCTTCCTCAGTATCAGAGAAACAATCCACCCTAGGAAGAAGATTTCTGGCCAAATCATTTCCCAAATGGTTTTTTACGGTTGCTAAGTGGTTTCTGTATATTTTTTTCATTCAATGCAGGAATCCTCAGCTCACAGCAGTGGGAAATTAAGAGGAATTTTTGGCTCACTCTTTGTTTAACTCTAGATCTGGGCTTCTTTTTACAAGTTCAGGGCTTCATGTATTGGTCCTCAAGGCTTCATGTATTGGTCCTTTTGCCCACGTAGCCATTGTTCAAAAATTCCAAAAAGTATTTCCTTTTTGCAAAATAAAACATCAAGTGCATAATTGTTAAATGCACCATTCTTCTTCGCATGAAACCAATGCTTTATGATCACTTCTGACAGGAATTCATCCCAATTTGTAAAATTAGGGCAGTTCTATTGGAAAGTTGGAGCCTTCATGCCAAAGCTTTCCAACTCTTTCTGAAATTGCTCTTTGAACTTTTAAGGTATGATTTTCTTTCCCCCATAGAGGTTGGTGTTGGTTGTTTGCAGAGTGAAAAAAAGATTTTTTTCATAAATGGATTCAAGTTGTTTCAAATTCAACTCTTGTACTTGATCTTCAGAGGGTGGCGGTGGAACCATGTTGCCACAAGGTTTCATATTCAAAACAGTTTTGATGTAGTCCCATAGGCATAGGCTGATGGGGTCATTAAATTTGGGCAAATGTTCAGCTACTTCTTTATTTAGTGTTCTGTTTTTGATGGATTTTGAACTATTAGAAGCCCTCAAATCCATTTTGTGGTGGAAAAGATGTTAAATAACATTTTTGTTCAAGTCGGGGAGTTTTTGAGTAATTGATCTGTTAGCAAAAAGATAAAATACAGATGATTGGATCTGAGCACATTCAACAGTAAATCTGGTTACTTGTGGTATTTTATGAAGAGTTCATATTCATAATGACTGATGAGAATTTATCATCAATATTATTCAAAATGTAAAATTCATTATATGAGACAGTGGATTCATCTTTTATTGAAAGAAAAAAAAATTGTGTCAACCAGAAAATATTTTGAATGATCCTTAAAGTTAGACAATGGCCACATGTGACATTTGCATTTCCCTTGAAAGTGCATCTTTTTTTAGAATATTATATTTTGAATTTATTATTAATGGTATGAATCACACATTTTTAAATGCCCTCATAGGGTAAAATAATTCATCACCAAAACAGTAAAAAAATTTATAACCTGAGTTTGAGTGATGAAATGATGAAATGGCTTTTCTATAAACTTGAAATGAACATTGTTCCAAAATTCAATGTTCCCATTTTACATACATAAATACCCGTTGAAATATCAAACTTAAACTTGGTATTTCAAAAAATGACTTGGATGAGCAGAGAAATTGGTATAAACAGCATCTTAAAATGTTCTCTAAGTATATTGGCATTAATATTTTGAATAGAATTGAAGTTTGAGGATTGGTATGGATAAAATGTTGGACCATTTATTCATCTGCCCAGCTAGAAATGAATTTTGAATTGCTTTCGAAAACCCAGGAAACAAACAATATATGTCTTAATTTATTACATGTGTTCATCATATCCAAATCACCTGGTAATCTGATGATTAATTTAGCACATATTCTGCAGTGGATGAACAAAATAGCACTAAGGGTAAAAATAACTGAAGGAATTGGAAAATTATTGCAGGTTCCCTAATGAAGATTTCTGTGAAACATGCTATGCTGAATTTCCTCCTCATTGTTTGCAGGTACATGTAAATATTCTTAACAAAATTCATGGGTTGCCTTCAATTTATGCCAATATACCATTTTTCATGAATAATTATGAAATCAAAGCAACATGAAATGAAAATGTTTGTGGATTTTACCCTTTATTTGTGCTGAATTCTTCATTAAGGAATGTTCATTTCACTATAGTTCGAATCAATCATCAACTATATTATTTGAGTGGAATCTAGTGAATGATAAAAAGCAAGAATTTGCCAATTACTATTGATAAACCTTGTGATTTTCCTTAATGTTCCAGATCCGGAGGTGAGGAGAGATTGGTGAGAAAATTAATCAAAATTGGAAAGGTTTATATTTCTTTCACAAAACTTCATATTAAATCAATATTTCAAACATTCCAATTGGGTATTAGTCAGATGGATTTGAACTGAATTCAATGTTGGTTTGTTTCTCTGGATAACCTGGTTAATTTGGGGATAGATTGCACTAATTGATATTTTTGTCTCAGTTCAATACTTTATAGATTGGTGATGGAAAATAGAAATATGGTATATTTTTGGGTGTGAGATCTCTGTTGGCAAAACATGAACAATCCTGTTTAATAATATGATTTGATTTCCCATGAGCAAAGCTCAAAATATTTTCACAATCACCTGTGATATACATTGAAATATAACTTAATTTTTCAATGAAAAAATGGTACACCAACCAACATCAGGTCAGTGAGGATACCTTTCTTGTTTTTATTTCCACTGATGGCAGGTAAATGAGGCTTTTTTTTCCAATTCCATATATAAGGATTTTTTTGATAACAATTTGGATCAACCATGAGGCATATTCAAACTCTTATCTTGAATAATTGAAAAATGATGTGAAATATTGGAGTTCCCATAGCAGCCAAAATGGTTAGATGCATAATAATGAATATAACTAATAGCTATGCATCATAAATATTTATTTATCAATGGAATTTTGAATTCAATCCATAACCAAAGGGGCAGCTGGTAGTTGAATGGACACGTCAGATATGTAATACTGTGGTTTTGAAGAATATATTAACTTACCCAGTCCAAGTGATGCACGCCTCTCCATCCATAAATTGTAGACATTTGGGATTATTTCCACTGGAATACTCAATTCTTCAGCTTCCTGGTTGGATATTTGTTGCAATCTGTGAACCATGACTTGTGAAGTGTGCTTATTATGCAACCATCTCTCTGTTTTGGTCCAGTTGTTTGGAAATGGCTCCAAATTATTTTTAAGCTCGCTTTCAATTTCTTCATGTGTATTTTGCAGCCAAAGTTCTTGTTCTGGAGTCAATTTGGTCATTTTTCAAGAAATGGAATTTGAGCCGTACAAATTATGGTTATTTTTTTTTCTGTGATTAATGAGTTTACTTTCTACACTCAGAGAGATCCCATTTTTTTTTTCTATTCATAGGTAAGGAAGGTCAATTTCTTATTGAATAAGAAAAAAATGAATATGCAAGATATAGGAATACTCTGAATAAAGAAAAGGGAAAGAAATATTTTGATTAAAAGCATATACTTAATAGAAAATAATTTAGAATGACTAACCGTTCTACGTCAAAGAATGTTTCAAATCAACAAATCAATGTTAAAAAAGGTTGATGCACATGTGATAATCAAGATTTGGATGTCTTTTTTTTATCAAATATATAAATGTGATAAAAAGAGACCCATTTTTTGAGGGATGTTACTGGTCTTAACAAATGAATCACATGTTATTCTGACGTACCCAAATTGATTGCAAAAATCAGATAGAGGATGGCTTATAATGTGGAAGACTAATTTAAATTAGTTTTCTTTTGCTCTTTTGATGATTGTACTTCATATTCTGTATCCTCAATACTTTGATGGATGTTAATTTATCCTTGGTTCTCTATGATTCAACAAGGAAAAAAAAACCAATGGATAATTTTTGAGACTTCCAGAAATTTTTTCTGGGGTGAGAGGCTGGTTGATTAAAAGTGATCTTTCCTTACCTGTGAATAACTATTTTGTAAAAAAAAACCCAACCAATCAAGCTTTTAAAGTTTTTGCTGCAAGTAGTTGGGGACAAAAATTCTAATTTTAAATTGATTCAGTTTGAAAATCACAGGAGTATTGGCTTTGAAAACAGAGTAATTTCTAAAAACAAAAGAAAAAAAAATTATAAAAACAGGCTTCCTTACTTTTCAAAAAACTCTCACACTTTGATAATTTGAAATTTGTTTGGAGAAAATTGATCATTGTTTCAGAATTGGAAGTATAAGGAAATTTACATCATTTTTCAATAAAACCTCTTTTAATTCAATTGTCAAAATGGTTGAATGTGTCATGGGTTTAAGTGGTAAATGGAGTAATCTTGACCTGGAAATTGACTATTTTACCAGACAAGAGAAGTTGTATATTAATTTTGCGTGTATCAATCTGAGAACATATCCTTTTGACAAGAAAGAATTTTTACAAGACCACACAAAAAATCATTTCATGAACCAAAAAAAAATTGGAAAATCTAGCCATAATTTGCAATAACATCACACTATAAGCTTATGCAGCAGAAGTGTGAGAAGAAACAGCGTCAGAGGTTATTTCATTCAAATTATTTAATGTAGCCTTTTCTAAATCCCAGGAATTTTTAAAATTTCTGCCAAGATCATAGTCAGTAACCAGAACGATATCCTCCAGAAGAACTTCAGCTAGATTGGAATAAGTAAATCTTTCAGTGAAAATATTTATCATACATCTCCAATCAATTTTCTTATCTTCACTAAAACCCATATCATGCAAGGCCATGAGAATATATGCCCTTGTGTTACCCAGTTGACCCCAGAGGGGATCAGCAGGCAATCCAACCTTCAAAGTTGATTCAAGGACAAGATTTCCAAACTCAAGCAGCATGCCAGCGTTCCATCTGGGCATGAATCTTTGATTTCCAGGACATGTCCATATTGCAGCAGGACCAAAAACCAACATGTGTGCAACACATGCTAGAGAATTGACCCCCCATTGATTCTTCTTTTGAGCTGAGTCCTTAGATATAAAAGGCTGTTGATTATCTTCCCTTTCATCAATTTGTAAGTTGATGAGCCCAGTCACTAGAGAGACCATGTATTCAAACACCGTATTCAAACCACCTCTTCCACTTGTGACCTCAGCATTTTGGTTAGAACCCAACCTCTTGTTTTGAAGGAATGTTGGATCATCAACAACAGCTGCCTGCAGGTTGGCAAAGTAGCTTTGTGTTTTGAGTAGAGCTTCATTGGAAGTCCCATCAATCCCTTCCATAGATGAGAGCACATTTCTTGAGGTTTTGTGTGAGAAAACACCTATGATGTCATTCAATGTATGCTTCAATTTCAAATAGGCTCCACGTATTGGCTCTCTTGTGTAAGTCAGGATCTCTGAAAGGGGATGCATGTGGTTTTTGGCTGCCTTCTTGGAGTGAGAGAGAGAGGAGGTATTGATGAAGGTATTTCCAACATAGACATCATCATCCTTGCCAAGAAAAATCTTTTCTGAGAAGATAGAAAATAAAAATCAGTTAATTTGCAGAGGATTGGAGTATGTTTTAATCAGAATTTACCATCTTTGCACCTGTTCAAAAAAAGGTCCAATTATTTTAGGATTGTTGATGTCTCAGGGGGGTGTGCCAAGATCCTTGGGCCAAGAAGGTTAAGAGTGTTGGATATTAGAAACTGTGTGCTGGTTATCATTTTAGAATAGCTTGAAGGGGTTGCATTTTCCTTTATTTCTTCCCAGTACAACAACCTTAAGGGGTGTTCTGCGGTTAAGCCAGCAAAGAGTTCTGGGTAATGGAATAAAGTCAATTCCCATTCTTTTCATTTCATAACATCTTGATTGAACTAACCAGGTGGATCTATTGGCTGATTAATTTGGGCCTGGGTTGTAAATTAGGTACTAGCTTCACCTTCAGCCTGACATGGTGGATTTCCTGATGGCTGCTCAATTCTTGTACGGGAATTCCTTTGAGTTTCATCCTCAGTGATGATTCCAGCATTGGAAGCATTCCTTCTTTGGGTTATTATGGCTGATTCGTTCTGATTCAGAAATGAAATTCAAATTTCAAGTCAGTTTCTGTAAAGAATCAAGAAAATTGTGGAGGAGAGGCAACTGACCTGCTCAGGGGATTTCAGAACTAGGGTGGGAGCTGGAGTGGGACTCCTGGGTGATGGTTCCAGCACAATTAATTTTGGTTCCTCTGGTGGAACATTGTCTGAATCTGACAATTCAGAGTCAGAATCAGAGGAGTCAGATGATTCTTGTGAGCTTGAAGGTGGCGGGTGTGCAGATCTTCTATGTGCTTGCAAAGAAGCTTGTGCTTCCAGGCGAGCAGATGCCCAATTTTCAGAACCCATGGCTGGGCCTTGAGGTGCAACAACTGGGGGGGTGCAATTGGGTATCCGGTGCCTTGACAGTAGGGTGAGAAACAGCAACATGTTCTGGGGCTTCAATTGGATTTTCCTCTAGAAAGGTTTCAGCTGGTATTTCAGATTCAACTACATATATTGGGACTGTATCAGTTATGCATATTTCAAATCATTCCAACAAATTGTTTGTGAATCAAATGGTTTATTCAACCCACTGGGTTGCTCCACAGGGTAATTTGCAGGCACTGGTGTAAGCTGGGTGAAAAATTGGTCTGCATTAGGAGTTGTTTTGGTGGGATTGACAGGTTTTTTGATTTTCAATGGGATATTTGAAGAATCCTTGGCTGTTGGCTCTTTGTCTGAGTCAGTTGAAGGTTTGGGTAGGCTAACAGCTTTTTCTGTTTTCAACCTCAAATGCTCTATTTTTGCATCATACTTGTGCTTATGGAACTCAAGCATCAACTGCAAAACTTTCTTATGTGATTTTTCAACATGGGCATCACCAAGTATATCATTAAGTTGATTAATAGTGCGTTTTTCTACAAAATTCAAGTAGGGATTCCCCATCATTATCAGAACACACACAACCCAGCAAATAAATATTCTTACCAGAAAAATTGGCCATGGTGTATTCAAGAAGGTTGGTCAGGTTGAGAAGGGCAAGATGTTTCTTCTGAAATCTGATGGGGTATTAGTTGGTGGAGATCAGAATGGGAAAGCACTCGTTGGCTATGGATTACCTGCCTAAATTTTGGAAAAAACAGAAATCATCTAACAGGTGTGTGAAATATGATGGACAGATGTATGTACATTGTGTTGGATTTACATGCTTATTTGTGGAAATAAGCTGGGGAATCAACATTGTTTCCAAGTAAGTGCATAATGTAAAAATGTGTGTCCTGTACCGGGACCATGGTTGCATTATGATAAGTTGTCCATGGTGCCAGGCCAAGGGGGCTTGGGTTACACATGACCAGTAACAGTGATGTGACAAACCTGGGGGGCATGGACAACTTATGCTAAGTGGTCCACCGGTCCACCTAGGCTGTGGGTGCCTTTGTGAGGATTTTGAAGTTGAGTGTCTCTTCATTGTATTGTGGACAACTCAGCATAAGTTGTCTATGCCCCCCAGGTTTGTCACATCACTGTTACTGGTCATGTGTAACCCAAGTCCCCTTGCCCTGCCACCATGGACAACTTATCATAACACAACCATGGTCCCCAAACCTGATACAACCTTTATCAAATTACTTTTATGTCTTGACTGGTGTGGGATGGTAGACAACTTAGCATAAGTTGTCCATCACTACAATGAGATTGTGCCTGAAAATGCACTTATCACAAACTTTGCACAATTCATGTGGTTTTCACATTGGGTTTGGAGGAAAACTGCAGGATATATTTCCAAAACAGCTATTCTTTGAATTGCATGCAAAAAATTAATTCAATACCCATATCTAGCTTTTTTTCATTTACTTTAGATACAATTTCATTAGGACAACAACTTTGGAGTTTCAGGGAGCAATGGGAAAGTTTTTTTATTTGGAATGAGCATCCAAAATGAGTGTGATGTTCTGTTTATTGGAGACTGGGTGGAGGGAAAGTAATATGATGTGGAAAAACGCAAGTTTGCCATAATATCTCAACAATACCCTCAACCTTTGCATAATCAACCATGAAACAAAGTATTGGGAAGGAGAGACCATGGCCTGTTTCAATGGAGGGAGGTGGAATGGGGGTGCCTGTGGGTTTTTCAATATATGAGAACAAACCATAAGTATAACCATTCAAATCATCCTCATCAGTATGAAAAACATTTGAAAAGTCATCACAAGTCACAATGACATTGGATGCATGAAGGAAAGATTGTCTTTGATCACCCCACTCTGGAGATGTCCAGTTTGGTATTTTGAACTCTTCAGATACTTTCTTGTGGTTCATATGGGCAGTGTTGGAGAGACCTTTAATACAATTGAAGACCAATTTGTTGTGAACTCAAAGCTTAGCCCACAAGGCATCATCATTTTCAATTTGTTCTTCAGTCAAGTCTCTTCTTCTAGCATATATTCCTGATTTAAATATCATTTGTTGATTAATTCAATCTTTATTTGGTAATGAAAAATTTATAATTAAAATCAGAATACCTGCAGAATATCCTTGATCAGTTCCCTGGCAAACGCCAAGCCCATACATGGCGCCAGATTTGGTATTTTGATTGGTTTTTTTAAGGTTGATTTGGCTAATGGCCATGGTGCAGAGATCAGATATCATTTCTGAGAATTGAGTGGCCAGTAAGGTATAAGTACACTGTTTGAGGGTATGATACTTCAATACTAGTTATGGGTCATATTTACAATTAAAAACAACATGAAGGGTGATTGGTGGCCCTGTAAGAGGTACTATAACTTGGCAAGGTTGAATATTTGCCCTAAGATCAACAAAGTAGGCTGGTTCAGAGGTTTTTTCCCAATTGCAGTGATCAGATCAAGCTTTCCAATGTTTTTTATGTGCTATGTATTTGGTGGGTTCTGATTGAATGAAGTTGAGTGCTGGTTTGGTTTTATAAGTCAATTCTGCTGTTGAACACTGATCCTGCTTCTGAGGAACTAGCTCATCTTTCATACAAACTGCGTTTCAGAAGTGTTCACAGATGTCCAAGTCCCAAAAATCAACAAATAAAACAAGAAATAATCATTTGTGAGATGAAATGATCTTGATTGTTTTGAACATACATATGTATGGCTACTTTGAGCACTTTGGAGGGTTGTACACTCATTAATGAGGTTTTGTGGAAACAGTGGAGGATCTGAGGTTGATTTTGGATTCATTTCAAGGGGATTCAGAGTGGACTTGTAGAGGAAAAATGTGATAAAATTGCTGGAATTTGGTTATGATGATCAGTTGGAACAAAGAAGCATAATCAGCAGCAATAAGGTTGGGGGATGATAACAAAAGGGCCGTGGATTTAAAGGATATCCATAAGGAGGGGGGGACCAAATTATTGAGGATTCAATCACAAGTAGAGAATGGGCAATTTTGAACCAATGGAAGAAAAAAGAGAAGATAGGCAAAGAGTTTATAAGGTAAGATTCATGTTGTGGAGTTTGGGAAGAGACAATAGATGAAAGGTGGGAGGTGATTTTAATGAGGAGGAAAGGGTTGAAAGGTGATGATGATCAAGAGGGAAGGGGTGGGAGGAGTGCTTACCAGATAAAGAGAAACAGATGCCGGCCAAGAGGAACAAAGAACAACACAAAACAGGCTTGCAATGAAGGGGTTCAAAACGGTTTGGTGACCAAATCTGGACACCCTGGACCAGATGGGGAAAATTCAAATTTTTTTTTTACAATTCTTTTATTTAGGTGTCATTCAAAAAAAAAAAATCGGAATTTTTTTTATTGGTATCACTCCTCTAATTTCCTCATCCTTCCAAGAATTCATCTGTCCTAGTGTTCTAGGACAGGCCTCTCTTGGTCTCATCACCTAGGCATTGTGTTTGATTCCTTCTCTCTTTTTTCCCCCCTTCCTTTTGGCCAAAAGCACGGGCCAAGACCTGCTTGGCCCAAACTTCCTCCACACTCCCAACCTACGCCCTCCAACATCCACCTTTGTTGATGGTGGCTGTCTCTTCCCAATCTGTAACATCTACCTCTCCTTGATGCAGGATTGGTTGCATCCCATTGTACAACACTTGATCCTCTACCGTCAATTGCCCCCATTCTACCGTGGCCTTGAGGATTGGGAACCCAATTGGGATTGTCAGATCATCTATCACTCACTCCATTCAATTCATCTCTCCAGGATTCAATCCCTCCAACCATCACCCGAAAGCCTCCTCAACCGCTGCTTCAATTGGAAAATGGTTCACCAAGAACTTACTCAATTGTCCCTCCCTACTCCATCCTCATCAATCCCCCCTACCCTCATCTCCCAATCATCCTCATCCCTCATCCACCGCCCGCCAAAAGATCTTTGAAGGCGTCCTCAACGCACAGGTTTGACCCAATGAGATTGATTGATACCTCCATTGAACAGTCAAATGTCCAATATGCTTCTTATCCTATCCCCCAATCTACCTGGCTCCTCCTTCCACTCACACCCCCCCTTCCATCTTTGGGTGGGGGTGGGAAAGTGTTTGCTACCACCCGCAGACATCCGCGGGAGGTCTGGTCCATTTCTTTTCCCACCCCTTCCGCCTTTGGGTGAGGGGTGGGTGATCCCGGTATTATTGCGCGCGCCCGTCCGCGGAAAAACGCAAGAGATGGTGAAGGGATGAGAAAGATCCCACCCCAGTCAGGGAGGCCGGATTTCTACCGGCCCGCGTGATCAATTTTTGTGATCATCTGAAATAAAAAAAAAAAAAAAATCTGCTCTATTTGTAGAATCAGTTGTACATAGTCTAACAGGGCCTCCTGCCCATATAAGGAGGGGCTCCCCCTGACCTTTTGGGAGGGGTATCATATGGTACCTTAACAGAGAGTAACATCATCACTATTATCCTGAAATAAATCATCCTTTGTAAGACTGCAAACGGTGCTAGGCCGTGGCAGTTCTGCGGAGGGGAAAGCTGCTGTTTAGGCTGCCCTCCTGAGTGTTACAAAAATATTTAAATGTAACCAAGATCAAGGTCCAGAACCTGGTAAATGAGGAATCAAGGAGTAGAGGATAAGGATGATAATAGTTTGGTAGCAATGGAACAGCACTATCTGAGACAAGATTATGCAGGGAAAAACTTGAACAAAAGAAGTCAAAGTTTTCTTAGAGTTCAAAGAACAAAATCTGTTGTATGTAAACAACACCCACAAGCTAATAACTCTGGTTGTCAGCAGAAGATTGGGGATGATCAACTCAAACCCAAGCAACCTCCAGGTTCTCAATGAACCTGCCCAACTCTCCGCAATCAAGCGCTTGAAGGGTACCAGATAACTGAGAATGGCTGTACAAGACAAAGCACAATTTTTAAGAAGCTCTAAAACAAACAGTAACTGATTTGAAGCAAGGATAACCTCAACACTTCTCAAGGGACTCAAGAGTAGGCTGGCAGAATGCAAATCCAAAGAAGCTAAGAGGAGGTATAACACTCCAGGTCTTAAGCTTAATAAGACCTCTTCAATCAATTGTGACTGGCTCCAGAAAGGTGATCAGGGATCAGGACCAGTATGGTCAGAGAAAGGGATAAAGGAGTGGTATGACACACTCAAAAATTCCAACAGACAGAATCTTTCTTCAACCAGCAAGGCTATTGGTTGGTGATAAGGATCAGGGATCAAGGGATGAGTATGGAGGCTCAAGGATCAAAGGTGTGCTGATTTCATGCTGGATGATTCCGTACTCCAATGATTTCATGCTCTGATGATTTCATGCTCTGATTATTTCATGCTTTGATAATTTCATGCTCTGATGATGATCAAAAAGGCAGGGGAGAGCCCCTCCTTATATGGGAAGGAGGCCCTGTTAGACTATGTACAATGGATTCTACAAATAGAGCGGAAAAGGGAAGACAACCATGTGTTCACTTGCTTTGTCTGTGGATGGGCGCGCGCAACAATACCAGATCACCCACCCCTTTTCAGAAGGCGGACGGGGTGGGAAAGAGAAATGAACCAAACCGCCGCGGATGTCCAAGGGCGGTAGTTGGCACTCTTCACCCCTTCCAAAGGCGGAAGGGGGTGGGAGAGCCCCAGGAAAGGTGACGGATGAAGTCCATGAGAGCGCGGATGGGCGGATAGGAGATTGGCTTGAGACGGTTGAGTAAATCCTGACGGCCTTGAGATTCACAACTGATAGATTGAGTGAGATGGGAGATTTGACGGATCCAAGGATTTTCCAAATGCTTGGGGGTGCGGTCGGGATGGATTCGGTAAATCATGGATGAGCGCCGCGCAACGGTAGAAATGAGGAGATCGGGACGCGCGACGACAAAGATGAGGACGCGCAACCAACAAAGATGAGGACGCGCTATGACAATGGCGGAGATGACAAGCAACACGCAACGGCAAGGATGATGAGCAACGCGGATAAAGGACGCGCGACACGCGCGGATAAAGGAAGCGCAGCGCGCGCGGATGCAGGACGCGCAGCGCGCGAGGCGCGACGCGCACGGATAAAGGACTGTTTGGATGAGCCTGAGGATAAGTTGTTTGGCCGGATGGTACGTTTGCGCAACAGTTTATGGATTGAGGTCTTAAGGCGGCCAGGGTGTCCCGGATGGGGCACCACACCGTGGGGTCTCATTCCCCTTCATCTAAGACCAAAATTTGGGTATATCCATGATTGCCCCTTGATCCTTGAGCCTCCATACTCAAAACCCTGATCCTTGATCTTTATCACCAACCAATAGCTTTGCTGGTTGAAGAAGATTTTGACTGATTGAATTCTTGAGTGTGTTAAACCACTCCTGATCCCTTTATCCAACCATACTGGTCCTGATCATCCTTTGATTATCTTTCTGGAACCAGTCAAGTTTGACTGAAAAGGTTTTATTAAGCTTAAAACCTGGAGTGTTTAACCTCCCTTCATTTCTTCTGAAGTTGAATTCCTCCACGCTACTCTTGAGTACCTTGAGAAGTGTTGGGTTATCCTTGTTTTAATTAGTGATTGTTTTTCTTCTAGAGCTTCTTCAAACAATTAGCTTTGTCTTGTGCAGCCACCCACAGTTATCTGGTACCCTTCAAGCGCTTGATTGCGGAGAGTTGGGAAGTTTCATTGAGATCCTGGAGGTTGTTTGGGATTGAGTTGATGTCAGCCTGCTACTTAGCACAGAGAAACCTGACAAAGCAACAACAATAATAATATTAACAAAATTAAAAGGAACAAAGATAAATGAATAAATAAAATTATTATAAAATGAAGGAGTAGGAAATCCATAAATATTATTGCAGAAATGGATTCCCCACCCAAAATAAGTTAGGGTCACTCACTGACCCCACCCTTGAATTCTTACTCCTTATATTTTTAATTAATTTAATACAAAATGGTAAATGACCACGGCACCAGTATGGCACCTTTTAGCCATTTTAATATTTCACATGATATGTCATGTATGGGTTTCACACCTAAATTTCAGTCGAAATCCAGGTGTTGTGTGTAGTTTAGGAGTTACACGGGAAATTGTGTTTTGTCACAATTCCCGCACGCAGCCCCGCGTCCCTACAGAGTTGGACTCCCGCGTACGCCAACTCCCGCACGCAGCCCCGCTTCCCTGCAGCACTGAACTCCCGCGCAACTGAATTCCCGCGCAGGTAATCCTTTGACCTAGTCACGCGCGCAGCGGTACAGTCCCCCGCGCGCATCTGAGCAGCTGATCAGTCCCCGCGCGCATTTGAATGGACTGATCCCCGCGCCTCCTATGACATCCAGGTACCGCTCAGAGAAGCTACAACATAGTAGGATCTACACTACATATGTAAAGCTAACACACGAGCATAGATTATGGTTCAAAAACCTTAAAAATAAATTGAAATTAGTTAATAACTAATTTTTAGTATTTTTTATTAATTAAATAAAGATCCAGACCCACCACGAAGTAAGTTGATCAGAACCTTCAAAGACCACAAAACTACATAAGGAGTGGTCGCAAAAATTATTAAAAATTACATACAGGATCAGCAGAGGATGGAAAATCAATAAAAATCTACGTCTGCTCACTTTGGACCAGTACTTACTGTACAAATTGAGGATCAGTGCAGGATCAGCAAAATGACTAATCTATTGATTAACAGATCCTGCAGCTAAAAAGGAGCTGTTCCTTGACAGATCTAAGGCCAGCAGGCTAACAGCACCTTGAGGACGTGCCAATCTTGCCCTGATTGCCCCCCTAGCCTCAGCCCATGGCTAGTACCCCTTCTAGAGGTCCTCAAGCACCCAAAAAGGAATATTTAAACAGGCTCTTTTGCCCTTCTGTTTCCAATAAGTTATCAGTTATCAGGAATTATTTATTATCAATCAGACACGGTGTCATTGTTAATCAAGTGCTTGTATGAAGATAAGCAAGTGATTTATGACTTAGTCTGTAGTAGTATTATTTACCTTTATTAACCAATCAACCATTGAAGTTTAGTCAAGCAATCAACCCCATCTGCTCTGAAAACCTTCCAATTATTCCAGGATTTTCGTGGTCAAGTGCTCAGAGTGAGTGTTTCCCTTCCTGTCTAGGCCGCTTGTGCTGTTAAGCCCGGCCATTAGTGGAATAAGTCCTTTCTAAGGCACCCATATTTATTCCAAGGTTCTTAAACTGCCTAAGGAGGCCCCTTGAAGAGAGGTTTCTAGTCTGTAAAGATCCCCAGTAGTATAATACTGTGGCCCCTCTTTTTATATTATATTTGAAATATTTATAACCAAACCAAATAAACCTTGCACTTGCTCTTACCATACCATTATTGGAGCTTTAAAGGGATTATTCTTTGGAATATTATTGCTCCAAGTTCTTTTATCACTCTCTGTAGCTAAAGGACTGCAAGGTTCCTGGTATCAGAGAGCTGACAGTTGATCTTTCCTAAGCTTCTGCTGACAACCAGAGCTATTAGCTTGTGGGTCTTCTCACTTACAATTGCCTTGTCTTGTTGAACTCTGAACAATCCTTGACTTCTTCTATTCAAGTTTTTCCCGGCATCATCTTGCCTCAGATAGTGTTGTTTCCCCAGCTACTGACTACTATCATCTTTATCCTCTTACATTTGGTCCCTTGTTTACCAGGTTCTGGACTTTGATCTTGGTTACATTTAAATGTTTTTGTAACAATCAGGAGGGCAGCCTAAACAGCACCTTTCCCCTCCACAGAACTGCCACGGCCTAGCACTGTTTGGAGTCTTACAATGGTCAAGGATATTGGCAAACAAAATTGGAGAAGGGATGCTTGTGGTGGGATGAGGCCTAGGAATGATGCAGGAAAGATAGAAGAAACAGTGTGATCAGTCCATCAGCGCTGTAAGACTCCAAACAGTGCTAGGCCGTGGCAGTTCTGCGGAGGGGAAAGGTGCTGTTTAGGCTGCCCTCCTGAGTGTTACAAAAATATTTAAATGTAACCAAGATTAAGGTCCAGAACCTGGTAAATGGGAATCAAGGAGTAGAGGATAAGGATGATAATAGTTTGGTAGCGATGGAACAGAACTATCTGAGACAAGATTATGCAGGGAAAAACTTGAACAAAAGAATTTAAAGTTTTCTTAGAGTTCAAAGAACAAAAGCTGTTGTATGTAAACAACGCCCACAAGCTAATAACTCTGGTCGTCAGCAGAAGATTGGGGATGATCAAATCAAACCCAAGAAACCTCCAGGTTCTCAATGAACCTGCCCAACTCTCCGCAATCAAGCGCTTGAAGGGTACCAGATAACTGAGAGTGGCTGTACAAGACAAAGCACAATGTTTAAGAAGCTCTAAAAAAACACTAACTGTCTTGAAGCAAGGATAACCTCAACACTTCTCAAGGGACTCAAGAGTAGGCTGGCAGAATGCAACTCCAAAGAAGCTAAGGGGAGGTATAACACTCCAGGTCTTAAGCTTAATAAGACCTCTTCAATCAATTGTGATTGGCTCCAGAAAGGTGATCAGGGATCAGGACCAGTATGGTCAGAGAAAGGGATCAAGGAGTGGTATGACACACTCAAAAATTCCAACAGACAGAATCTTTCTTCAACCAGCAAGGCTATTGGTTGGTGATAAGGATCAGGGATCAAGGGATGAGTATGGAGGCTCAAGGATCAAAGGTGTGCTGATTTCATGCTGGATGATTCCGTAATCCAATGATTTCATGCTCTGATGATTTCATGCTCTGATGATTTCATGCTCTGATAATTTCATGCTCTGATGATGATCAAAAAGGCAGGGGAGAGCCCCTCCTTATATGGGCAGGAGGCCCTGCTAGACTATGTACAACGGATTCTACAAATAGAGCGGAAAAAGGGAAGAAAACCATGTGGTCACTTGTGTCCGTCCGTGGATGGGCGCACGCAACAACACCAGAGTCACCCACCCCTCATCCAAAGGCGGACAGGGTGGGAAAGAGAAATGAACCAAACTGCCGCAGATGTCTGAGGGCGGTAGTTGGCACTCTTCACCCCTTGTCCGAAGGAAGAAGCGGGTGGGAGAGCCCCAGGAAAGGTAACGGATGAAGTCCATGAGAGCGCGGATGGGCAGATAGGAGATTGGCTTGAAACGGTTTAGTAAATCCTGACAGGCTTGAGATTCACGACTGATAGATCAAGTTAGATGGTAGATTTGACAGATCCAAGGATTTGCCAAATGCTTGGGGGTGGGGATGGAATGGATTCGGTAAATCATGGATGAGCGCCGCGCAACGGTAGCAATGAGGGGATTGGGACGCGCAACAACAAAGATGAGGACGCGCGAAAACAAAGATGAGGACGCGCAACAACAAAGATGAGGACGCGCGACAACAAAGATGAGGACGCGCAATGACGACGGCGGAGATGAAAAGCAACGCGCAACGGCAAGGATGATGAGCAACGCAGATGAAGGACGCAAAGCGCCCAAGGCGCGGCGCGCGATGCGCGTGGATAAAGGAAGCGCAGCGCGCGACGCGCGCGGATAAAAGAAGGTTTGGATGAGCCTGAGGATAAGTTGTTCGGCCGGATGGTACGTTTGCGCAACAGTTTATGGATTGAGGTCTTAAGGCGGCCAGGGTGTCCAGGATGGGGCACCACAGCGCAAAGAAAGCAGAGAGGAAGGAAAGTGATGAGAACTCACCGCAGTATTGGGCTGGCACTTGTTTCAAGGTGTCCTGAAGGTGGAGACGGTTTGATTGCTGAATCAAGGTGTTTTGCAACAGCAAACCGTGATTTTGGTAGGTTCCAAGTTTTGCAAGCAATAAAAAGGCACAACTCCAAAGTTTGGGCAAGGATCAAGGTCCATGCGCACCCACATGCAAGCAATGTGAGTCGGGACACCTCTCCCACACTCATCTTCCTTGCTTGCGGGCCTTCAGCATAGAAAGGCTGTGCGGCCCCACAAAATTTGAAATTGGATGGTTTGGGGGGCGTGAGGGGGTGGCCAGGATGTTTTGGAAGCCGCGCGGCTGGGGATCAGGGGATTTGTTGTGGCCACAAGATTTCCCTGCATCAGGATGGTGGGGCAAATTTGTTTGGAAGGTGTGGAGGCGAAGATTTGAATCAGTCATGCATCAGCACAATCTGGTTAAAAAAAGGAGATCCTCAAAACTTTTAATCAAAAATTGTGATTGCAAAATAACAAGTGTGTACCATCCAAAAAGGGTGAAACCAGGATTTTTGAATAGTAAAAAAATAGATGTTGAGTTTTTTTGAATAAGTAACCAGAAAATAAAAGCAATGGGGCTTAGATACAAAATAATATTTCTGAGTCCAAACGTCTTGGTCAGTTTACACCAGAAATAGATGTAATTGATGTAATTATGCTAAAATTGACCATGTATAAAAAAGGGTTATGGGTTATATTGTGAAAATTTAACTATTTCAGGAATAATGACCACACACTGTCTTTCAAAGGTAAAGAAAAAACTTGAATAAAATATTTTGATGTAGTAATCTCAAATGTGCCATTGTATCAAATGTTACTTTTGGCTTGCAGTAAGCTTCATTTCGAAAGTTTCATTGAAAAATTATTGTTACTGTGAGATATAACTTTCAGAAAAAGTATAATTCATTGAAAGATTGTTTGATGTAATGGATTATGACTGAAATTAAGTCAATTTATGTTAAAACTTGTATGATGCTGGAGAAGAGACTTTAAAAGGTTTTTGCAGGATTTTATGGCTCCAAATCTTGACACCCAAAAATTTTCATGATTCTTGAAATTTGACTGCAATCAACAAAACTCATATTCTGATATTTTTTGAATTCATAACACAAATTTAAAGAAATGTGAAAAAAGTATGTGCTGTGTTGGTTTGAGGAACTTTTTTATTAGCAGATTCAGAACTGATTATGGCATTTCATTATTGATGATTTGAATATTTATCTATGAATGAATTTCCTGAGGAGGGGATGAATTTATGGATTCATGATCCCAAATGGTTGAGAGTATGTTGGCCATGATGATTCTGGATAACAAATTGTTGAAAAACATTTGAGGCTGTGATGTATACAAAGGGGTTCATCATAAGAACTGGGGTAATCAGACAATTCTGACTTAGGCTTGTACATTGTCAGCAGCATGGTGCACTTAGGCTAAGTGCACCATGCTGCTGAAGAACAGTTGAACATGGTTTTGGGACTAGGAAATCTCACATACATCATTTCCCACCTTTTAGCATTTATGAACTTATTCCAGAAAGCGCAGAATCACATAAAAGACATGGCCACAATAAGAAATACCTAAGTGGGAAACAATTAGAAAGCAATGAACAAGGTTTGATTTGAATTGTTGGCCACAACAATCATTCCTTGCTCATGCATTCACATAAGCCTAGACAAATTCTGGAATATCCAAAAATAATCCCAAATTACTATTATTGAAATATAACCAAAAATTTCCACTCTCCACAGAATCACAATTTGTGGTCCTAAATACTAGAAAAGCCACCCTGCCACTCCTAACATCACACCAGAGTATTTTTCCTTGGAATAATTTTTGGGAGGATCACCATCAAAGTTTCTGTTTGATGTTCATCAGAGAAACTATTTTCACAAAATTATTCCACATTTCCTTGAATTGTAACCAGCAGTGTAATTGATTAAAGCTTTAAAAAAGGTTTGACTACCTTATCTATTACAGTAGCCTTTTTTGAATACAGGGTGAGAAAAACAGGCCCCTTACCAATGATTATTCAGCAACATATTATCTTTAAACTATCTTGAGTGACTCTATAACAATCTCAATATTTATAACCAAATTTGGATGCAGTCCAAATTCAAGTATGTTTGAATACCCAATTCATTTTCTTTTTGGCCAAAAACTCACAAGAAATGAAATTAATTTTTCAAAATATTAATTGAGACCAAAATCCCACCATTTGTTTGACCATTCAACCAAACACAATAGAGCTGAGTTTCCTTAAGGCCTCATAATTAATTCTTCCACTTGTTATAATCATTATAAGAAAATTGGTGACCTGGTTACATCTGAAAAATTTTCTTCAGTTTCTTCAAGTATTGGAGTTTTCTTACAAAATTAAAATTGAAGGGTGGTTGCAATCATTCAATAATGTTGATAATGAACTATAAGGTGCATGCAACGCACAGCACAGCAGGCTACTCCATCATGGTGCCTTTGAATGTCATGCTGGCTTGGATTTATTCTTTTTTGTTTTTATTTTATGGCCAAAGGGTCAAATACCCATTCAATTGTTACCAGAACAAAATTTCAGAAAAGATTCAAACCCCATTATACCTGCCCATGACATATTGAATTGGTTATATTGGCCCTTTTCCCCAAAGTTTCCAAGGAGATGTGGAGGGGTGGATGACTTGGCCGAAGTTGTCCACAACCCCCATCAAATGTTGGATAATCCATTTTCAGTTCAAAAATGATTTTTTGATTGATTCCAATAAGAAAACTTCCAAATGCTTTTGCAAAAATATTGAAATCCATGTAGCCTGATTCACTGATTATACTTACCTCCAATTTAATATTTTTTTCTTCAGAAAGAATGCATTCTTAGAAATAGAGCAAAGCCTTCTTTCATGGATTGATCAAGATAGCCCCAATATTCATGATTTTCTCACCTTTCCCAGTGTATGATTGGCTTCTGAAAATCAATAAACTATGCCTAAAATAATGTTGATTTTGGAGACACCATGTTGTTTGAACATGGTTTTCAAGGAAAATCCTCCAAAACTTCAGTTCATCTGATATTTAGACATTCAATGTGAACTTCAAAACCTAATGTGCAAGAACAGTAAATCCCTTTCTGTTTGGAATTCATGGTTCAAGATATGATATCCTCTTCAAAATCCACTTGTGCAATCAAGGGATCTTGTATATGCTCCTGCCTAAATACTTTTCAAATACACTTCACCTGGTCTTCCTGCACTTTTTGTTGAGGCATCTTAAATTTTTCTCAGACTATATCTACCAGCTGTTGGAAATTTGGAATTGAGTTTTCCAACCAGCAGCTGCTTCCACTCATTTATTGTGGATTGAAATGCTTTTTCATCAGAAAATAGTCAAAACCAAATGAAACTTTTCCAACAACAGAAAAAATGAGGAGGCTTTATAAAGATTATTTTTTATTCCCCATACACTCTTTCATGGAATTATTGTGTCATGATTCTACCATCACCAAAACACTATAAACCTAAGCCTACTGCATTATTTGATGCTCAAACACCTGGGTAATCCGTGGGGGCAGTCACGATTTCTGCAAATGGAAAACCTTCCAGGAATTTTGGTTACAAATCACCAGCTGTCATCCATATTAATGCATGATCTAGCTTTTGAAAGCCTGAATTGCAATTTCTTTTCTTTTCTTATTTATTTTTATGGTTACAAAAGAATTTATGACAGTTTGTGCTAATTGAAAGAATGATGGGGTTTAATAATATTTCCTATTTAATGATATAATTTACTATAATGCATTTGAAATTAGAAATGCTGAAAATAAAACATAAAAACTACCAAAACGCAAGATATTTACAAGTGTATGCAATTAATTTAATCTCATCTATTCTTCTTTCAAAAATGCATTCAAATTCCATGCTTCTCAAGATTCCCATCAGAATGAAATGATATCAAAAACTGTAAATAAATTTCATTTTCAGTTGGGAGTTAGGAAACGCCATCTTCTGAACTTTTTTGTTCTTTAAATCAATCCATATAAAAATAGATTTGGTTTACATACACCTGCTTCCTTCAGTGAATTAGCATCTTACAATGCGCAAACCGAAAACCTGAAATAATATATAATTCAACCTTTCTTGTTTGTTGCCTTGTAAATGCTTCTTCCATCAACCCACAATATGCATGTTCTGAAGTGCCATGAATACACAACCATAACTGATTAATTCTTTTAAAAATTTGCCATGAGTTTTTCTTGCATTTCAACATTGAGGGCTTGAAATTCATCCAAAAAAAACTTTCCGAACTTAATCACACTCCTGAAACAGAAAAAGGGTTTCCAGAATTCAGATTGCATTCTTTGGGACAAAAAATGGTTTAGGATGAAAACAAAATAACACATTTGTTTCAAAAAGTAGAAATATCAGTAAAAAGTATTTTTGTGAGTTGTCAGAAATACCAAAATTTTGTGGGAGCAGTGTGCATATAGCCTAAGTGCACCATCCTTGAAAAAAATTCTCCATCATGCCTGAGGGCATTGGTCCTTACCAAAACAAATTGCATGGAATAATTCAGAGTTACAGTCTGCCATGATTATTCCAAGTTACCAGTAATTAACTACAATCATTACAGTAGTTGAACAACAATTTTGGAACCAATTCCAGCACCATGGTGCACTTAGCCTAAGTTCCCCATGGTGTTGAGAAGCACAGACCAACAATACCAGAAAAAATAGCTCATGACCACCCCCAATTTTCATTAGTGTTATTGCTTTTTGGATAGATGGCTCACAATTGTTAGGAAAACAACCCATCTGTTGCATCATTATGCATCCCAAAATGATTCACTTCAGCATTCATTTGATATCAAGCTGTGTCATTTCTTGGATAAAATGGAATTTTTGAGATGGATGCAAAAATCATTTTTATTTATTTATTTTCAAGATGAATAACACATGGGTATCCTGCATTATCCAAATCAAATAAAACAGCTCTAGATAACAAAAAAAAATACAGATTAAGGTGAAATGCATCACAAGCTGCATGATCCTTACACACAAATCCTCTTTGTCTCACTGAATGATGATTTGCTTTTTCTTGGATTGAAAACAACTAGTGATTGTAATTGCATGGTTTTTTCCAGAATTAACACTGGACATAAACAGAAACTTTTCTGTATAATACAGAACTTTAATGCCTCATACTTTATTCCATCAAATCCAAACATAGATTTTGGAGTTTTGCTTGATATTAAAGTTGTGCACATTTATCATGCAGAAAATTCTTTAAAATTTGAGATTCTACAACTGAATGCTTGTATACTTCTATTATTGGTTTGAAAATCTTACCCTCTGGTAAACAGGAAATGGCAAGTTGCATTGGGAATTAAATATTGATCTCTTATCAAGTAATAGAAGAATAGAATATCTATTCTTTATTGATTTCTTGATGTGATTTTCAATTTTAAATTTTAACTTTGATTGCTTAATCTGGTTCATTAAATTTTTTTTATTCAGTTTTTTTACACAAATCTTCTAGTTCTTATGAATTTCCCACTTTTTTGTGGAATGGCTTGAAGTAGTCACAATTTTTCATGCTGGCTATTTTTAGTTTAACTTGAAAAAGATCCCTACATTTCAATTTTTTTTATATTTTCTTGATTAACAGACAATCAAATATCTTCAGTCATCAGTTTTATTTTAAGGAATGGATTGTGACCAACCAGAAATAATGAAGTTTTGGAACCACTGCGCCATGAATTAAACTTCCAAACTCACTTGAGAATGCACTATAGATCCAGGGATGATTTTCCAAAGCGCGTATCTGCTTATATAATGAGATAAAATAGATTTTTTTTTCTAAAAAATTTGAAGATGAAAGTCCTAATCCGAACTTCCGTGCAGAAAATTGGGCACAAATCAATATGATGAAGTCAATCAGAATATTTTTTTATAATTCCAAGTTCTTCAAAATAAACCTTCCAAAAAGTGAACCTCCATGCATGCCAATTTTCCTTGTCCAGCCTGCTCCATTGGCTTTTCACAACCAATTTTTCTGGATTTTGATGCTATATTGCTTCACCAAAAAAGAAAGACAGCTATAAATGAACTAATTTGAGCTGTGCATTTAATTTCCATCTCTACTTATGACACTAATTCAATTGACTATTTAACCAAATTAATTAGTTTGGAAAGCACCCATCTACAATATATAATATGGTTCATTTGATTTTTCAACAACATTTCCACTCAAATGTTTTCCATATTTAATTATACACTTGATTTGATATTCCCATTCAATCATAATAGGTGTATTTCATGTATGTATAAATTAAAATATTCTCTGACTCAAATCATGTTCAAAGATCTTTGTCATGGCAGAAGATTTTCTGGATTCAAATTTTTCAATTATAAAGTAATTTTCTTTCTACATAATTTCAAAAATAAAAAATTTAAATGTTGCAGATTCTATTTTTCCACCGCAGATTCTTTGGGATTCTGCACTGCCTTGACCAAACATAATTGCCAAAACTTTGGTGGAGGGTGAAGAAAATACCACCTCTTTTCACCTTGATGATGATATTATTTTCCATAATACTTTACTTTGATGCAATTAATCACTTACTGTTATTATGGAAGTATACTTATATACAGACCATTTGGCCACTTGGAAGACAAATTTGGGAACAAAGGGAAATCATAATATATAATATCTTGGTTTCTAAAATTTTTCAGATTGCCAACAAGAGACAATCTGAATTCCTTTTTATCAGTTTGAAGGAAATCAATACCTAAAAATCAAATTAGGAACATTATCATCTGGTTATCCAATTGGAAATTAAGAAATGCAAGCCAGTCAGATCTAATTCCCCTAGCACAAAGCCTCCATAACCATGATACAATCCCAAATCTAAATTCTTTCTTTCATTCATTTTATGTTACTAAACTACAGAAATCTCAGTTAACCCAGCACCACCAACCATTGAACCATCAACTTTCCCCCTTCTAGATGACCAAGTCAATATGGAAGGTTTTGAGAAAGATGATGAATTTGATAACTCTGCAGCCCCATCATACTTTATGATTGCCCAACAAATTTCCCAATCCCACCAACACCAGAAGAAGAATAAATGTATGGCCCAGGAACAATATTCAATCTCTTTTCATGCACTTAATCTTGGGATCCCACCTTCTTCTAGTGGTATTTCTAAATCCTTACTTGATTGGACTAAAGCAATTCTTGGAATGGATTGCAACAACAACAATCTCCCTGATCCTCCAACTGCTGGTGAACTATCTTTCCTGCAAAATCATATCCCAAAGAAGAAGGAATCCATCACCAATGCCATATCATCAAACACTGGTAAACCCAACCAATAAAATTCCAATCCACACCTACGTGAAAAGGAGCTCAAACTTTTCAAGAAGGATGCATTGCGCCAATTGCAACAAAACATTTCTTCAAAATCTCAATCACTAGAAGCCACTTCTATTGGCCAAATCAAGTCTCATGATGAGACATGAATATCCCATGCACAGGCTCTCATCCAAAATTCCAGGATTCCTAGATGCACCTACCACTGGGAACAGAATTCAATATCCAGCTGGAATTTCTCTCTTACTGCAATCATAATCAGAGCATGGGAGATGTGCCATGAACGTGGGGGTACTTCTGCCTATTCAATAACCAAGAATGACAACACCCCAGCAAACCATGTTGGCATAATCAATCATTGGCTCCTATCAAAGAAGGCTCTTTGGAAGGAGGAAAGAAAGGTAGAAGGAGGCTCCAGGAGCAGGAATTCATATTTTTCTGCATCCCAGAGTTTAAACAAGAAGAAAGTAGGTCAAATGAATATTCTGAAACTGTGTAAATGTCTCTCACTTTTCAATGACTAACTATTCATGATTGTTTTAAATACAGAATAATAAGAAGGAAATCAGGAAGATAACTGAAGTAGAGTTGGAAATGATGCATTTGTTGCCTGAGACTTCTGCTTTTTTCTTTGATAGTGGCTTCCTTTCTGATGTTGAGGGTGAAGATGAAGAATTGTTCAATCATGCCAATATCTGGAGGGCTGAACAACTATACCAAATTTATCACTACCCTGATGAAGCATACATTAAACTAAGAAAAAACCCATGCATCAAGCGGGAAAGACAAGTGAAAATTAGCAGTCTTTCCCAACCAAACAATTTGACAGGAGGTGATGACCCTCCTTCACTTCCTACCTCAATACCCCAAAACTGGATAAGCAAGGAAACACTGCAGGATACAACTCCTGTTGAAAAAAGAGCCTTGAGTTTCCTTCCAGAAGTTGATCTCACAGATGCAGTTTCCTTTCTCAGAGCTCAAGTCTCCAAGCCATCAAGCTTAATGGAAACCACTCAAACATTTAAGAATATTGGGAATAGCGTATTTTTTTCTATTCTTCCTCTAAAGAATAGGGACAAATGTGTTTGGATGTAACATTGGATATTGTGAAAGTTTTATCCAGTATTCCATGTATCTCAATTGGGCTTCCACTCATGCTTCTTCAACTGGAAACTTGTAATCATATGTAAAGCTAGATTAAGTCAATTAAGGAAAATAAATTATGTGGGTTCTGCCTGATTGACTTGAGTTAAAACAAAATTAGGCCACATTCAAAACCTCTTGAAATTTTCACATGAATGAATTTATAACTTTATTTCAACAAACCACACAAAAATTAAACTAACATTGGGAAAAACCTAAATTCAAGTGTGCACACAATTAAATATCCCATTGAAAAACACTGAGTAATTTCATTTTGCGTGCCCCATCTTTTTTCAGATACTCCAACATTTCTTTACCAGCTGACAACACCCTAAAAGCCTTTTCCTCAATTTAAAAAAGCATTTTCAAGATCAATAATATTTTGAACATCCCCAAAATTATTTTTAGGAAAAAGACATATGGAATATACATACCACTAGATGATAATTCAGTACTTTTAGAAAAGGATTCTGACTCCAGGAATGGCCAATTCATTTTTGGAAAAAATGCCTACTCAAATTTTTCAATGCCAAAATGTAAATTACTATAATGGTTTTTTATTGAGATAATTCATTTTGAGACTGGATACAGGATTTTTGGTCAAGGCATATGTATTGAAATTTAAATTGAAATATCTTTGGATTTCTTACATATTTTACATGCGCTACACATGACCAATTATTCTATGATATATCAATTAGTAATCTTTTTAAAGATAGAAGATCTACTGTGCAATCCCTTGGCCACCGGCCCAAATATGAATATTCAAAATGGAAGCAATAAATTTTTGAGAATATTTAATTACTTAAACTCACCAGGAGATACAAAAACAAATTGAATATCTATAATGATTCTTATCTATTTCGGCTTGAATCAATAAATTTTAGATAACCTCCAACAATCTGACTTACTAAAAAATCCAAATCAATCAGAACAATGGAGCACACTACAAGAGTTGGAAAAATTTGGATATTCCAATGTGCCAAATTTTCTGAAAGAAAATTTGAACATGGAATAAATATATACACTGGTGTTAGAAGGTCCAAAAAAGCACATCAAAACCATGTATTGCAGTTGAATGATTCTACAAGTGTATGTGACGGGATTCTTGCTGGTTATGATCAATATTTGAAAGATAACTGATGAAAAATTCATGGTGCACAAATTAAACAAAAAAGATACTAAAAATTTCCCATCCCATTACCAGAATAAACCCTGTCAGTGAAACACAACAAGAAAACACCAGTACTGTGAGTGAACATCTTCTTCAAATGTATACTTCTTGATTTGTGCTTGAATTGAGGTGCCTTTTCTTATTTTTCCTCTCTTTCATCACATTCAAGCCAAGAATTGAAGATTCAAATGCACCAAACAACCCCAAAAGGTTTCCTTCCTATAATGAAATACAACAGCCCCCACCAGAAAACATGGAAATTTATGATACATCTGGGATGAAACCTCTTCAATTTCTCTATCAAAATCCAAGTGCCCTAATCTCATCACTTCAAATCCTTCACCAAAGTATTGAGGAAAATGTTGGTGACCATGTTTGTCAGCAATACATCAAGATAGAACATGAAAAAATCCGCATTAATTGAATGTTAACTGGCCAGCCCAACTATTCAGCAGAAATCCCTAAAAGTCTTGCAACATTAAAAAAAAAATTTAATTAAAAATGATCAAGTTGAAAATTTCTGTTGTGAAATTTGTTACAAACTCTATCCCTTGGATCAAGCACTTCCTTCTTCAGAAACTCAGTCTGGTGAAAACAATCAAGAAACCAGGCACTATCCCAAATGCAATAATATTGTTTATTCAACAACTGGATAGCCCGTTACATGTGGGTCAAAACTTTTTATTCAAGACAAGAACAAATCCAAATTTTATCCTCTGAAGCAGTTTGGACACCAATTACTCAAGAAGTGGATTGCAAGACAATTACTTCTCCCTTTTTTTGAAGAATTAATCAGTGCACCTCAACGGCGTCAAGCCAGTAATCCTAATAGACTTCGTGATATTTGGGATGAAACTATGTGGAAGGAATTCAAGGATGAAACCAATCAAGTTTACACAGCAGAACCTGGGAACCTTTTTTTTGGAATTTTACATTCATTGGATGAATCCCCATGGAATAAAGACCAGTGGAAAAAGCATCTCTCTTGGTGTAATATTCTTAATACGTTTCAAATACCACCCAATGTTGGTTACAAGCTGCACAATCTTCTTGTGTATGGATTCACACCAAAAACCAAGGAATTTACCTTGTTACAACTGAAAAATCTCTTCAAGCAACTTTTCTTTGAGCAACTGACCTTTGGAAAGGAATATACTTCACAAAAACCAACAAATACCCCAATGGAAGAGTAATGCGTGCTGTAATATTGCCTCTGATTGGTGATACACCTTCCTTGCGTAAAATGGGTGGATTTTCATCTCACTCTGCCACAATATTCTTTTCCCACTGCAACCTCAAGCTCAATGACATCTGAAACACCAAAAAAGAGACTTGGAAAGTAAAAAATAATCAAGATCACATTAAATGGGCAGAAATTTGTAATAACACTTCATCATTGTATGGGAAAGCCAACCTTCTCAAGCTGCATGGAGCCCAGTACACAATTTTTCAAACTCTGCCATACTGGGAACCAACAAATATGACAACAATTAATGCAATTAATAAATTTATCTTTGGAATGCTACAAGATTATAGTGTCACCTACCTTGAAATAATAAAGGCTGGTCAAACTCTTCAAAATTTGGAGAGAAGGCAAAACACTTACCGAAAAAGTGTCACAATTAGTCAAGTTAGCAGCCTTAGATCTGTATCCAAACAAAAGCGCTATTTATCACCAAAGAGCTCCCAAAGAGTAACCTGGAGGAGAGTTCAACAATTTCCAGAAAGCTCCCAACAAAACCTTGAGGAATCAGCTCCCAATCCAATTGAAAAGGTGAAAATTTGGGCAAATAAAAAGCAACAAGAACCATCCAATATTCAACAGAGAACTTCAGTACCAATTGTTGTAGTTCCAAAAATTCCAGGGCTTCATCCTCCCAGCTCCTCAAAAAGTTGGGAATATTCTAAATCTCAACTCCTCCAACCTTTTGTCTGGCGTTCGCCAAGGCTTCTTGAGAACAAATCAACAAACAGCTCACCCAAATCCTTACCTAAATCAAATGAGAAAGGAAAGAAAGAAGCTGACTCACAAGGAATAAATCCAATTAGATCTATTACAAGTAAATCAGAAAGCAAAAATGAAACTTGGAATAGCGCTCAAAGTTTTATGGAAGAAAGCTCACATCTCTCTGTTGAATATTCCAATTACCACTTAATTCAGCTTCATCAATAGAAGAGGCAAGTTTTGCATCAATGAGAATTACTCCTCAAGAACTCAAAAATCTTCAAGAGGGTAGAAATTTGATTGCATTTCCATCTTGGATTACTAGACTTCCCAGAAATATAGGTTTGCCTTCTGCTGGTACTCCTAAGGCTGCTGAATGGTTGGCTTTGTACACCATTCATGTAGTTCTTTTTTTTCTTCCAAGGTGGAAGTGGAACTCATAAAACAACTCAAGGGATGAAAAGCTTGTATCAACTACCTCTAAACTTGTTGGTATTATAAACTTATTCATGTCTCATCAACTTATTCATTACCAGGTGACCCAATTGGATGAATTGATCTTGGCTTATTGGGAGGAATTATTGCTACATTGGGGAAATGAAATTAAACCAAGGCCAACAATTCACTTCTCTCAGCATATGACTAAGATTATCATGATCTATGGTCCTCCCTCAATATTTTCATGTTGGTCAGGAGAAAGGCTGAATCACATATTGACCTTGATCAAAAAAAATAAAAATACACGTAGGTGACAAGGATTTCTGAAAAACATTTTTTTGATTGGGAGAAGTGAGCTGATTGGTTTGTTAAATTTCAGGTTTCCTTGATAAGTATCTCTTAAATGGATTCTTTGAAAGAGCAAAACTTCAAGGTGTTGTTGAAAAAATTGGATCAAACTGGAATGCTTTTGGAATCAATTCTAATCAACTACCAGATTTTCAAATTTTATTCTATTCTTCTCAGTAAGATTAAATTTCAAATTCTAAAAAAGAAATGAATGTTTTAGAAGAAGGGCTATCAAAAGAATTCATTCAAAATCAGTCAACATACAAGCTGTTGCAATGGGACCAGCTTGAGTGGTTGCCTTGCAAATCAATTCTCTTCCATGGTAATAGCATAACACCCCATTGCTACAATAAAAGTAATTCTCACATTTCATTTTCATCTGTATCAAATCAAGGTGCTTGTGAAATGGGAAAGGTATTGTCCATATTTTATGAAAAGAACTGTGGGAAATATGTCCTCATTGTGGAAACCTTTCCACTTTTAGAACCAATTGATAGTTCAAGAAATCCATACCTTGGCCTCACTCATCTCAATGCTCAAATGTTTTATCAAGAAGGTGGATCAATATCTGTTATACATCAAGATAGCATATCAGGGTTTGTGGAAAGCATAGCTTTTGATTCAAAAATTGCAAAAAATTCCAAGAATTTTTATTTTGTTGTGGCAATTAACCAATTGGTAATCTATTATCAATAACATTAGTTTATGAAGAACAGTATGTGTTGACCTAGCTGACTGGTATCTCCTTGGATAACAGGAGATAATATAAGAAAAAACAGGGAAAAAATTTTTATTGTACCAGATATTGGTATAAAACAAAATTAGAGGATGCATCTTTTGAATTATTTTTATAACTTAAACCCATGTATAAGGTATAAAATTTGCACATAGAAAAAATATTTAATCTCAAAAAGCTGAAGCATCCATGCTGGGAGAAAATTGCTAGTCCTTGTTCACAACAATACTTTGAATTGATCATGAGCTACCAATTTAATTTTCCTCATTTTCGAGTTCTATATTGGTGGCAATCACAGACCATATCACCTGGTTCTGATTGGAATTCATTGGAATTCCTTGTATTAAAGTATGGTTTTACAATTAAATAAAGAATTCTCAATCATTCCATTTATGTAATTATTTTCAATTCAATTCATGCATTACATAAATATGGTGCATGAATCTTCAGGGACCATCCCAAAATCAATTTGATGTTTGACTCCAAAACCAAAACAAAGTCAAAACAGGTTTCACTCACTATCCCAGGTGCTACACCTGCCTGCAGGTGCAGCCATTTTTTTCATGGTGATTTAAACTGGCCTACTCTTCCTCCTTTGTGAATGTTCCCCAATAAATCATTTTACTACTTATCACTAGTAATTCATCCCAGCAAGTGTCATCAGCACCTTATCTTCAATTCAGTCCTACTCTGTTCCTTGTAGCATCTTCCAATATCCTTGCCCCCAAGCCTACTGATATTAGAGTCCCCTTTGTGCCAAGCCCAGCTTGCATTTCTGCAGCCCTTGTGACAGCCTCTCAATTCCAATCCTCCTCTTATGTGTCCTCCCTTCTGTTGTGATCCTTACTGTGTTTTTTTTTTTTTGATCTATTTCCGGCCCCTTTTTGCCCTGTGGTTGCATCATTGAAGAACATCTGAAGGTGGTGAACTTTGGTCCTGATGGATGGCATCTTCCCAATTAGTTTAATTTGATAAAAAATGTAGTATCTCTAAGGGAAAAATATATTGCCTTCTGTGAAGAATAGAGAGTTCTCTTGAAAGAATCCTATGGTGTACCTTAGATTCTCACTTTAGTAGAACATGATCCTTGGCAAAAAAAAAAATTCTGGTTCCTGCTGCTAAATTCTATGAATTTATCAAATTGGTCCGTGAACAGGTTTTTACTGGTCTATACAAACATTCAACTTCCAGTTATTCAAGCCCTGTCTTCTGCGTCCTCAAGAGTAAAGGTAAACTTAGAATAGTTCACAATCTTCAACCCCTCAAGAAATTTACTATCAACAACTCTGTTATTCCTCCTGCAACTGAAGAATTTGTTTAATCTTTCTCTGGGAGAGCTTTCTATGGTCTAGGGGATATAATGAATTTTTATGAAAAACAATCCTTAAATCCTATCTCTTGCCCTCTAACTAATTTTGATACTCCTCTTGGTTGATTCCAACTGACTCCATTGCCTCAAGGTGCCAAAAATTTGATTTCATTCTATCATTCCCAAATGATGTGGATTCTCCAGGTTGAAATCCCTGATCATTCTGGAATATTTATAGACAATGATGGAATCAAAGGTCCAATTTCTGACTATAACAATGAGCTCTTACCTTTTCATTCAGGAATTTTTTGATTCATCTGGGAGTAAGCTAACACTTTGGAGAGTATTATGTTTCAAATTAAGGAGTCTGGCCTTACTTTCTCTGGATCCAAATTGGCTGCTTGTGTCCCTTCTCTGCAAATTGATATTCAACTTTTCTGAAAGTAAGAAATAAGGATGGCACCATCAAAATTCAAAAAGATCATCTCATTGCCCAATCAAATCAATCCCACCAAAGTTAGAGGCTTGTTAGGTGGTGTAATCTATCTTCAAATTTTTATGGCTTCTTTATCCAAAATCTGCATTCCTTTGTGTTGTCTAACCAGGAAGGAGGCTGAATGGATTTGGAGCCAAGCTTGCAAATTTTTGTTTCAGTTTCTTGAAACAATTTTTGTTAAAGACATATTTTTCAAAATTATCTCTTATGTACATGGAGCTAGCAAGATCAAGCTGGCTGTTGATTCTAGTTATCAATATTTTGTGGCTTTCCTTACTCAGGAAGATGAAAATGGTTGGGACCATCCTACTCTCTATGAATCTTTGTTATTTTCAGATTTATAATCCAGAGAATCTCAACCTAAACCAGAACTCTGTGGTGTAGCTCAAATATTGAAATAGCTCCAAAACATCCTCTGGGGTCAACATTTTGAATTGAAAGTCAATGCTCAATCCATAATCAAAATGATTGATGACCCAAACCTCTCAAATTCTTCAATGACTTGTTGGGTGGCCTTTATTCAGCTTTTCTCTTGTGATATTGTTCACAGGCCTGGAAAGTTTTTCACCATGCCTGATGGTTTATCTCAAAGTGCTTTTGGAGATGAGGAATCTGATTTGGGAGTAGATTTTGATGAATAATAACCTTTAATCCATCCTTCCTTCTCCTTGTCCTCTCATGATTGTTCTAGCTTTCAGCAATTTTACTGGCTTAAATGAGAGCAGTAAATGTTAAGTTTTCAAAGAACCCCTGATCTTTATGCCATAGAATTTTAATCCCTTGAATGAAATTCATCTAACTTCTTTGTAAAAGTTTCTACACTTATGAAAAGAATGACACCTTGTGCTCTTATTGTTGTTACTATTACTTATAAACAAGATTCTACCCTTGAAAGCCTTCATGAGTCTCTTGTTTATTATGGGGAAGCCAAAGATTATTGATAATTATATGAAAAATTCTGGTGTCCATCCCTGAAGAAATCTGTTTCCAAATGTTGCAAGAGGTGTTATTTAGTCAAAAATAAGATCTTAGGCATCCAGCAGAAATTTTTGAACCAACTAGGGAGTCCACTGTCTTTGGAAGGATTGCTATGGATGTGGTTCATTTTAAGGCAGGTGGTGCTAAGTACCTCATTGTTCCTAGAGATGATTTTTTTGTATGGTTTGAAGCCAAATTTCTTCAGAATCCCAGCTCTGAATCAGTGGAAAATTTCCTTCATGAGACTTGGATGATGCATTAAGGCTTTACTTGATCTTATTCTACTGATTTTGCATCTGAATTTGTTGGAAGCCTTGCTGAAAGGGTCCAATCTCTTCCTGGGAAGCATTGAGTCACTTCAGATTATTATCCTGAAGGGTAAGGCATGGTGGAACAAGGCCATGCTCCTTTGAAGGCTGTTCTTGTCAAACTGGATGGTGAAAGTTGGAAAAATTGTTGCAAATTTCTTCCGCTGGTTCTCTTCTCTGATCAAATCACAACCAAAAAGACCACTAGGTACTCCCCTTATTAAATAATCTTTGGTCAAAGAGCAGTTCTTTCTTTGGATCTGGAAATGGAATCTTCCTTGGGTATCTCATGGTAGCAGGTTTCTTCAACCACTGACCTATTAGTTGCTAGATCCAAGCAGCTGGAGAAAAGTGAAGATACCCATGATCAAGCTTATCAGAAGATGAAGGAATCAAGATGAAAAGTGGTCCAGTATTTGGAGGTCAAGCACTCAAAAGAAATCATGGATCCCTTGAACCCTGGTGATCTAGTTTTAGCCTATAATCAATCCATAGAGACTCAGTGGGGAAAGCTTTTCTCAAATTGCTGAAATGGTCCTTTTTGGGTGATTTGTCAATTCAGAGGTGAATCCTATGTTTTGGAAGAACTGGATGGTCCTCAGTTTTCCAGAAGTTTCTCTGCTGATAAATTGAAAAGGTTTAATTGTTGTGGAGGCAACCTTAAACAAAAGTAAGTCCTCCGAATTGTGCACCACCAGGGCCATCTGCTGTGTTTTTTTAGTGACACTCTACTTTATGCCACATATGTGAGGACCTGGCATGCCCTCCCTGTATTATTCCTTCTGCTTCTAGGGATCTTTTGGATTGATCAATATATTTTTAAACTCTTCAATTTCTCTCAAGATCAAGAAATGGTCATTCTTTTGTTTCAATGTCTTTGATTCCTCCTTTTTCTTAGTATCTCCAAAATTGAGATGCAGCTTAGGCACAGTCTGTAAGCTGGGGATAGATGTGGTGACCAATTCGGGACACCTAATCAGTAGAGAAAAAAATTTAATTTTTTTTATATTATCTCTCATCTTATCCAAAAATAAAATGAAAAATGAAAAATGAAAAAATGAAAAAATGAAAAAATGAAAAAATGAAAAAATGAAAAAATGAAAAAATGAAAAAATGAAAAAATGAAAAAATGAAAAAATGAAAAAATGAAAAAATGAAAAAATGAAAAAATGAAAAAATGAAAAAATGAAAAAATGAAAAAATGAAAAAATGAAAAAATGAAAAAATGAAAAAATGAAAAAGGTAATAAAATAAAAAGATCAAATGAGCCTTGGGGGCCCCAAGACGACTATTCATGGCCCAAATGAGCCGTGGGGGCCCCAAGACAACAAAAAAGGGCATTTTCACACACGCGCAACCCCCAGGGGGTTGTGAAGGAGCCTTGCAACCCCTGAACAAGCCTCATTTGAGCCATGTACCCCCGTACACGGCTCAAATGAGCCATGTTTGGGGATGCACAACCCCCCAGAAGTTGTACCAGAATTTTGGTCACCCACAGGACGTCACTTGGGTTCTGTGACCCAAATTTGGGATTAACACGTACTTTGTGGGACTTTTGTTCCACACCTAGAAATCTCAAAGAGACATTAAAGTGAAATCCAAGTGAAATTTAAGTGAAAACTCAAATAATAAATCATACAAAAATCTGCAAAAAAATCTTTCTCAACTCAAAAGTGAGAAAACTTTGTTTGATCAATTGAAAGTTGGATTGAATACTGAAGTATACCATTTCATTTTTTTGCATGGGAACAGTGGCAAGTCCTCCTTCTTCTGACTTGGCTGCATGGAAGGTCTACATTGATAGGGCCATCAACAAACCTTTGGAAAAAGAAAGAAAGGATTTGGGTGATGAATCATTGGAAACCCCAATTGCATCCTCATTGTTGAGTTGACGGAATCAAAAGTGGCCAGCACCTCCTGCGTAGTCGCGGCACTTCCAGTGTCAATACTTCAAATTCAGTTGTTCCTCCCCTATCTTCACTCCTTGGTCTCTGCGCCGACTTCTCCCATGAACACGACATTTCCTTCAATCACCGGTCCCCTCAATACTTTCCTCCCGCGATCAACCGACCTCTTCATTCCTTCCTCCCGTCATCATCTCCCCATCTCCCCAATTCCTTCATCCCTTCCTCCCGTCATCATCTCCTCATCTCCCCGATTCCTCACATCCCGTCATAATTTCCTCATTTCCTTGATTCCTCACTGCGTTCGACCCCTTGATTAATCCTCCCTCCATCATCATCTCGCTCCATCATTCTTCACATCTGCCTCCGCACCTCACTCCCCTTTCTTCAATCCTCCCATCAAATTCTCGCCATCCAATCATCACTTTCACCGTCGATCTCAACCCTCGCCGCCTCCTGCCACCTTTCAATACAACAACAAACATCGATCTCTTGCCTTCATTCCAAGAATTCCGTCAACGCCTTGATTCTGTCCAGCTGTGAGGCGACTTCTTGCTCTGACTCCCACAACACCAATTTAACGTTCATGTCCAATCATTTGTGTCATTTTCATCAATCTCTCAAACTCATGCTTATTTTGGTTGTCCCTCCTTTGCGCTAGCTCCTTCCTTCTTTGTCTCTGTCGGTTTTTGTTTTGAAGTCTTTCAATTTAAATTTTCACTCATCAAGGGTGAAAATTGAGGAACAAAATTATTCACAAATGGAAATGACTGCTGGTGGTGAGTAACATTTTATGATACTGGTCTTTTCAGTATTTAATTTGATTTAAACTGATGGGTGCATGTAACTATGAAACTATGACTTGACCAATGAATGTTTACTAGATCAACTTGACCCACCTCCCTTGAGAGCTTTTCCTACTAGGGAAGAGGCACAAAACTATTTTAAAACATGGGCAATGAAGCATGGTTTTGCTTTAACAGTTTTCAACTCAAAGCATTACCAATATGTGGATTTAGCCTGTGATAGACTTGGTCCCTATTCAGGAAATCTTCTTACCAAACGGTGTAGACAAACTCAAACAAGGAAGGTTTGGTGCAAGTTTTTAATCCATGAAAGTTTCACAAATGCAGACCCCTTGTGGGTCCTCTCCTACAAAGAAACCCAACATAACCATCAACCATCTGAACATCCCTCTGTGCATCCTCAACTGAGGAGAATCTTGGGGGTGGCCTTAGAAAATCTAGTAGAAGGCATGAATTATGGGCTCAATACGTTACAACTGAAGAGAAAATTGAGAAAGATTCATGAGCAGGATTATTTTGATGACTGAACATTCTATAACACTAAGCAGAAGGTCACACTTGCAGAACTAAAGGGAAAAAGTGTTATGGAGGTACTATATCAACAGCTTGAAGAAACAAGTTGGATTCACTGGTCAAAGTTGAGTGGAGAGGGTCACTTGGAGGCCCTTTACTTAGCTAATCCAGAGGCAGTAAAGCTTTCAAAAAAATCCCATCATATTGCTATGTTGCATTGTACTTATAAAAAAAATAAGTACAAAACCCCACTATTGCATGTTGTAGGAATGAAAGCCAATTGGAAAACTTTCACAAAAGCTCTTGTTTTTATAACAAAAGAAAAATTTGAGTTCTACAGTTGGTCTGTAAATGTGTTAAAGGAGTTGGCTTATAATCCTGAGAGACTTCCAAAAGCCTTTGTGATGGAGTATGAAAAAGATCTGATTTGTTCAATCAAAACTAGTTTCCAAGAGTCATCAAGACAATTTTGCACTTGGCACTTGTCTTAAAACATACAAGCAAACTTTAAAGTGTGCTTTGTTCATAACTTTGAAGGATGTAAAAGCTTTATGAATCTGTGGGAAAAGTATGGGGCCTCAAAGACCAAGGAGGAGACGGAGTTCAATGATGCAGAACTCAGAGTAATTCCAAATCACTTCTTCTTATTGTTCCTAGTTTTGGGTTGTGACCTTTTGACTTGTATAGTGTTTCTTGAAAGACTATGAGGATGTAATTGAGTATATGGAAAATAACATCTTCCCTATCAAAGAGACGTTTGTAACAGCATAGACTTGTATAAACCCAGTTTTTGAAAACAAAAAAAATCTTGGGTTGAAGGGGATCATGCAACTCTCAAACAATTCCTTGCAAACTCTTTGGGAAACCTGTTGGATTATTGGAAAATCCTTGACCAAAAAGTTTCAAATAAAATTAAATCAGTTCATGCATCACTTTATAACTCTCAAATTAAGTTAGGGACAGTTCTTCCACCTGAACTTTTACCATTGGGTTACAAATTGTCTTTAGAGGCAATCCATCTTGTTAGGGAACAATTTTGGAAGTTCAAAGGTGATCATGCTGGCAAAGTCTGCACCAAGTCATATTTCAAGACTATGGGTTTTCCCTGTTCCCACTAAATAGGTGACTGTCTAGCATTCACAGGATCCGTGGTACCCAAAGATGTTCATCCTCAGTGGAGGTTGGACTATGACCCTTGCAGTTCTTGTTCTGTAAGTTGGCTTAAGTTGGATTGTTCAAGTCACTATGTGATTAATGCTTTTTGATTAATGAATCCTAATTCACTAATGGTTGATCCTTTTGAATTTTTCCAGTGCAATTTCAATGAAATGCTAAGCATTACTCAGTCACGTGAAAAAGTGAATGCAGTGATCTTGGAATCTCCAGATCATGAGCAAAGCGGCCTATTGAAGTAGATCATTCAGAAGATTACTAAATATTGATTGAGGCCAAAACTTGAACCTAAATTCTTACAATCAAGTAAGGGCCATCCAAAATTTACAGATACGCGGGAAAGAATCATCTCAGTTTGAGCTTGTTGAAAAAAAACTCAAGGGGTAAAAAAGAACCAGAAGGGCTCCAAACAAGACAAGACAAAAGATTGTAAGTCTTTTCTTTTGGGATATGTTCATTTTTTTTTTAATGAACTTAGTTACTAACTAATGATGAATTGTTAGTCAAAGTCAGCAGAATCTAAATTTGAATTTCATATTTCAGAGAAAGAGACTGAAAGTGAATTGGGATCACTGAATTTGGAATCAGAATCCTCTTCAGAGGAAGAGAAAATGCAGCAAAGCTCAATTAGAAGCTTGTCTTTGATGAGTTTTCATTTCATTGATCCAATTAAAGAAATGAATACTAAGTTAGTTTTAATGATAGGAAAAAAATGTTAAATACCTCAATCAAATACCCAAGCAATTCCATAAGTGCTTGGGTGAGGTTTGGGATCCAATTGGAGATGGGAATTGGGGATTTAGATTCATTGCTAAATCTCTTGGCTATAAAGAATATGGTTGGTTTAAAGTTAGGAAGGAAATGATTGAAGCATTAGAGAAATATAAAGCATGATACATTAAGATGCTTGGTGGTTCAAAGTAAGTTGAAAATATTAAACAAAGACTTGATTTTGAAGACATCAATGAAAATATTCTCTACTCAAAATGGCTGGCTAAATTGGACATGGGTCAAATCATAGCAGACACATATTCAAAGGCAATATGTTTTATTTCATTGGAGTCATGTAATACTTATACTCCAATAATAAATGGTGTTAATGATCAATTAGATCCAATGTTTATTTCCTTTTTAAACAATAGCCACTGGGTTTGAGGGAGAAATGATTCCAATCCCTCCCATTGTAGCAAAACCACGTTCCTTGATTTCTAAAAAAGCCTCTGGTTGGGTTGATCATCTCATAGATCAACTGCAAATATATTCTAAATTCTAATAGACTTTGACTTCATTTCATCATGGGTTTTCATATAAATTTTAATTCTAATGCAGCTAACAAGTTCTATTAATATAAAGGGTTATCACATTTTGAACATCATTATGTTGAGTGTTTTGAGTTAACATCATTATATTGAATCTTTTGAATGAGAGTTTAATGGTAAGTCAGTTCAACTTGTGTTGGGCTGATTCCATCACAAGCTTAACTTATGTTAAGCTTGGGATATGATTACCTTAACACAAGTTGATCATGTTTTTTTGGTGTTTTTACTTGAGGGCCTATCAAAAGATTTGTATTTTTTTGGGCACCTTTACTTTAGGGCTGGTCAAAAGACTTTTCAATTTTTGGGCCCTTTTACTTTAGGGCTAGTCAAGTTGAAATCACTTTATGGCTTGTCAATTTACTTGTCTTTTTTTTGGTGTTTTTACTTTAGGGCTTCCAAGTTTTTTTTTGGTGTTTTTAGTTTAGGGCTAGTCCAGTTACTGGTGTTTTTTTGGGTCTTTGAACTTTAGGGCTATTCCATTGGATAGTACCAGTTTTGTTTTGTTATTTATTTATTTATTTTTTTGTTTTTTTTAACCAAAAAATGAACATTCTTTGATTTTTTGGTTGATTTCTGTTTTTTTGGAAGGTTTATTTAGTTTAATGGTTGTGTTAGTAAGTTTAATGGTTGTGTTAGTACCCTTTCATTCATTTTCCTTTTTTTTTGGCTCACCGCGGTTGGGTGCTGTGTGGGATGCCACAGG